>OZ005651.1:268011340-268386340 GCA_963930645.1 Salticus scenicus | reverse complement strand
TGACGAGACCTTTCGAAAGATACCCATCTTGAAAATTTTTGCCCTATATCACCCTGTTAAAAATTTAGAAAAAGCGGGATGGCAACGCAACCTGTAAGACGATTTTTACCAAAAGTTGATAGGCACTAATTTATGTCAAGGTGCAACTACATACCAATTTGTATGAAATTCTGTGCAGGTGCAGTAGTTCCAGAGATACAGTTGGCACAAAATTTTGTCACACACACACACATAACAGACAGACAGACATTTTCTAAAAATGGTAACATCGTGTTCTACAGCTCTCAAAACGTGTAAATCCATCAAAAACCCGAAATCGAAAATTTTTACGATTCCAATACTTTCTTCTATTGAAGATAGAAGAAAGTAAAAATATCACATGAAGAAGTAGAAAATTTAAATAAAAACTTAAGATATAGATATAGATAGAAGCATACATAAATACTTTAGTTTGAATTTACACGCTGATTCATTTGAAATAATCTTTTTTTCGATTAAAAAAAAAAAAAAAAAAATGCATATTTAAAAAAAAAAAAAGTTACTAGTAGGACTTTAAAAAACGATTTTTTTTTTTTTTTTTTTTTTTTTTTGAAAAGTGTTAACCCCTAGAAATAATGATTATCGAAGAAAAAAAAAAAAGTGATTTAAATCAAGATAAAGCAACGCATGCCCTCGCATAGGGGCCCGAGCATGGCCTAATGAACTAAATTTACTGTTTTATGTAAGAAAGAGCGTGCACAAAAATTTTTCTCATACGGGTAGAAGAATTTTAAAACTGCTTCCTCTCAATGAATCAAACCTTAAATAATGTACCAATGCCTTTAGCTACACTTAAACGTAGGTTTAAAATAATGAGTAACGGTTTTAGCACATGCACCGACACTTAATATCTGCTGATGTAGGTTTAAAAGGGTTTGAAAGACACGGTTTTAATTTAAAAAAGGAAAAAAAAACAGCCCACATGAGTTTTTTCTTTAAAATTTAAGTTTTCCCTGAGGAAATGAAAGTTTTTTTCGAATATTATTATTTTTTTTATTTTGTTGTTGTTCTAATGTACGCTAATGCAAATCCGTAATGCGTTTTAAAATCACTCTTTTATACATGAAAAAATAGTACATGTGACGTAACATGTTAAAAAGTATTATAGAATTTGAAGAAAAAAAAAAAAAATAAATAAATAAACACATCCTTACACACACACACACACACATACATATATTTATGCCCTGAAAGATAATTGCTTCCTTTGTAAGTTTAAATATATATAAGTGCTATATTTAAATAGCATAATATTTAAAAGAATAATTACATCAAAGAAAGTAATATTATATATATATATACATATGACAGGAAATCAAATTTGGGGGGAAGGAGGGGAGAAAGAGTTTAGAAACAACATATTTTATTCCTATTGCCCTACATTAAGATGGGTGTTTTTTTTTTTTTTTTTTTTTTTTTTTTTAATGATTACATTTCTAGTTTTTAATTGTATATTAACAAATCTTTATACTGTATTATGTATATTAATATATAAAACTTTACTCTAAAATATCCTACTGCCAAAATTTAAGAAAGAACTGATAAATTTATGTAATAAAATTTATTTGGAGAAAAACAATTGAGATTAAAAGTGTAAGAAAAAATACACTGTTCTAATTATTAGCATTTTCGTAATGCATAGACCCTACAAATAGAATAATAATCTGGTGTGTCACTCACACGACTTTCTCTTACCCTGAAATTTAATACTATAAATACAGATTGTAGATTAAGGGGTAAGATAACGAGTACTGTTATGCAAACCTATGTTAAAACAATTCAAATTAGGCTTCAGAACAGCTTTATTTAACAAGATCTGTGTGAGAAGGGCTAACGCCCCCTCAACCCCCCGTTTAATTACTGTACCTCCATTTGTACGGAATTCAAATCTGTTATTAAATTTAAAAATTCATTTAAAATTATTCAGACAACTTTCATACCAACATTCCTTGAAACTTATCAATCTTGGTCAATATTTTCTAGTAACAGACGCATGAACTTCAAAATACAACATTTGGATCGCCTGAAATTATTTGCTTTTAATTTATTTTAACAGACACAGACAAAGATCAAACGTTAAAAACTTGACTTCCGTATTCAGGAAACCTCTAAACGTCTAAATAGACAAAAAACCAAGTGATGATTTTTTAGCTTAAAAAAATACTTTATGTACCATATGGCTATGAGAAATTAATTTGAATTCCTGAGCAGCTTTCCTGGACATGGTAAAATATTACAGTAAAGAATTCGTCTAACAAGAAAAAGGAATGTTATGGCTTAAATATTGGCAGCCCTGTATATCTTCTAAAAGTTATGTACATATCACATGGTGAATATAAATATAATCCTGTATTAATAACACCCGGCACAACCTGAAGTACACATCCATCAATTTTTAAGTATAGTCGCACAATAATCTAGTTCTTTTGTGTAGCCGTGTAAACGAACAGTGAATGAATTCTATACCATATTTTACGTGAAACATGTTTTTACGTATATAATATATATATATATATATATTCGTTTAATTTGATTTAGTGCAGCCTATAGATGTTAAACTCTACTTACCTGCAATTTTCTCCATAGACGTAATGCATTTGAATTCTCTTAGGTGTCCCTGTACACGAAGCATTTGCTTGATCTCAACGAAAAGTTTAGTGTAACATACCTACATTATACACATTTCGAATACCAAGTTTGGACTTCCTGATACAATTTGTTTTTGAGATATGCTGATAACAGACAGACACACAGACCAACCGCTAAAATATGATTTTTAGATTCAGAGGACCTCAACACGTGTAAATATAACAAAACACAATCTCGAAAATTTTATCCAAAAACAATACTTTTTCTAACTTATGGGTAATAGAAAGTAAAAAGGCTAAATTTAGTTTAAGGTGAAAGAAATAGAAACGTTCGTTGGCTTTGTAAAAACTGTAAATAATCAGTTTTTATTACAGAGCAATAGTATCAGCCCTGGTTTTCCGTTAGGAACAATAGGCCCGGGACTACCAGTACCAACTTTTAAGGACCCCCAAAACTCATATTTAAAAGAATAACTTTATAAATGCATGTGCGCATGTACATATTATATAATAAGGTCTTTGATTATTTTATCTATTTTAGTGTTTTAATTGGTTTTCATTCTAAAGTTATCAATTTGAAGAGCATAGACAAAATTTTCTTGAAGGATCCATTTTCAATAAGACAAATTTTGTAGACCCAAATAAATCCCTAGAACATGCTTCAGGGGTCTATTGAAAAAGAATTTAGGACTATGTTATGGTACATTCTTAAAGTGATATTCCTCGGCTAAAAGGCGCCTTAACAGAGTTTCTGTAGGCGAATGGTCCCCATTATCTACAATTATATATATATATATATAATTTTTCGGATTGTCATTTTTCTTCATATATATATATATATATATATATATATATATATATATATATATATATATATATATATATATATATAATTTTTCGGATTGTCATTTTTCTGAGAGAAAACTCTGTAGGAGGCAGCCTACTAATGTATACTACTAATGTATAATAGTATGCTAACCAACATAGCACATAAGCCGACTTTTCCTTATATACTGCTTATTTATATCTGTCTATTTTTTTTATCTATCTATCTACACACAGACGCACACACACACACACACACATATATATATATATAACTTAAAATTGAAACAAAATTACAATTTAAAAATATTAAATTTTTTTCAAATTAACATTAGCAATAAACAATTTTGGTGTCTATGGTTTTGGTAATAGTTATGCTAAACCTTCCTTTTTACCATTCCTATATCTTTTTTGCCTTAGAAATGAAATTTTTCTTAAAATGTCCCATATTATGAGTCTGAACAATTTGTCAAAAGTGCGTAAAAAGCCACTATTTGAATTAACTAAAAAATTTTTTAGTTATGAATTATTTAGCACAGTTACATGTATTTCTATTATTATTATTATTATTATTATCATCATTTTATGAAAAAAAAAAAGAAACACGTTCTAAGTTATCAGAATATTTTTAATATATGTGTTTGTGCTAAATTTTATACCAAAATTTTATGACAGTAAACTATATTTTAAATATATAGTTTCTTAATAAACTTTTAATAAAAAAAAAAAAAAAACTTTAGAAAGAAATTGATAAATGAATTAAAATTATGCCGTTAATTATGTAACTGTAAATACCCATACCTGGTAATATTTATAATTTATTCCGAAATTAACTCCGCCCTTTTTTCACAGCAATATGTTTTAAAAGCAAAAATCTTGTTTCGTCGTAGTTACATATTGTAAAAAAAAAAAAAAAAAATATATATATATCTAAATTCACACTGGTGTGAAAAAAGGGTGGGACTAACAGTACTCCGGAATAAATTATAAATATTACCAGGTGTGTAAATACCTGGTAAGTCTATTGCTGGATCCTTAATAAATTATATTAGTCAAAATTCATAATGTACCAATACTGTTTTAAAAAACCACGTAATAAGAAATTTGTAGGAGGTAGCCTACACTATGCTAACCAATATAGCTCATAAGCTGATTTTTAATTAATAATTTCTTTTTTTTTTTTTTTTTTTGTCAGAAGGATATATAATTTAAATCATATTTTAATTGAAATATGAATAATATACTACATCTTTCATCGGAAACAAAATACAAAAATTACATTAAATTTTAGGAAATAATCTACGCTTGAGAGATTGTGTAAAATCATTATATATGTATAAATTTATATGTATAAATGCCTTCTATACCGCTTATTTACAAGCAAGATTGAAAAAATTAAAGTTGTTCTATGAGTAGCGAATATTTCAAGGAAAATTTTCGGCTTTTTTTGTGTATTGTTCTTATTAATAAAAATAATAATAAAAAGAACAAGAAGAAGAAGAAGAAGAAGAAAAACAGTTTAACGTGTGCTAGCGATGGGAATGTTTCTGTTCCAAAAGTGGAACTTGTATTTTTAAAGTAAAAGCGAAACAAATTGTAAACCGTTTGGAAATGTATATTTAATTTAAAAAATATACTTCCTGTCGCATAACTTCGTTGCTATAATGGAAAAAATACATTGTAGATTGAAAACAAACTAACTCTGAAAATTTTAATGGTTTTAAAAACACATTCCAATCCGTAGACCTTCAGTTTAATTGTTTTATATAAGTTCAGTCTTAATTTGTAAATACCATGTTACCTACTTCTTGTGTAATAATCTTATAAATGTCTAGGCTATACGGTCTCACTTTCTGCTATTTACAAAAATGTTGACTGTCATTTCAATAAAATATAAATCAAACGCCCCCCCCCCCCCCCCCAAAAAAAAAAAAAAAATAAATAAATAAATAAATAAAATCTCCTATGAATATATTGAGATGTTCGGATTTGTTTTTGTGTGAAATAATTCGGATTTGTTTTTGTGTGAATTTGAAGAATACGGCCCTGCATTTACTACTGGTTTTCTACTTGAAAATCAAATGACCCAGAAATGGGTAGAGCTGTCCATTACTGACAATAATGATGCATTGAGATACCAGCAGTGGGCACCCATGAAAATATTATACGCTATTACATAATTAAAAATGTAACTCAATAAAGTAATGCTGGATTCTTATTTTAGTAATATGAAAATAGAGTGAACAAGAAAGCAGCGAAATCAGCTGGAAAATCAGAACGTAAAAGCAAACGAAATTTGACTTACCCTATTGAAAACAACAAAAATTAACGAAAAATTGAAAACATATTCGCCCTGTTTATGTTAAATTAAAATAATTCTAGAATTAATGACTGAAAATCTTCGTAATTCAAGACATTAATAGTAGAGTTTTGTAACACTAATTTTAAATGAAAAGTGAAGTTGCACACCACTTTAAAAACTTATTTTTAGGGTTATTTTTAAAATTGTCTATTATAAGTACAGTGTCGATTACTAGTACATTTACCTTAAAATATTAGAATAAATATTAAATAAATGTATATATATATTTAATTTAAAGGAAAAAAGAAAGATAATTCCTAAATCGTGGGAGGAATACAACAACAATTGGAATACAGAAAACATAAAAATATGCTTGAAATTAAGCATTTATAATTTTATTTTTAAAATGTAATATTATTTTAAAAATTTAACAACTGTATGAATTAATCATTTAAAATAAAAGTTAAAGTAAAACTAGTCTATGTATTTAGATTTATCAGTGGCGGATCCAGAACTTGACTTTTGGGGGGGGGGGGGGGGGGGGGGGAGGGGGGGGGTTGGGGGGGGGGGGGGGGGGGGGGGCTAAGATTTTTCAAAGTATTGTTCTAGACCAATAAAAAACTTACAATTGCAATATTCAATTGTGAATGTCAGTGTTTATTTTTGGGGGGGGGATCAGCCCCCTAGCCCCCCCCCTTAAATCCGCCACTGAGATATATATATATATATAGTTTATATATACATATAAACTCTAATATTGATTATTCAATTCTTTTGAAAGCTGGCTTAAAGAAAAAGAAAAATCGATCTTATTTAATTTTTTAAATTTTTATTATAACTGAATGGGCAAATTTTCTGTAAATTATAAGTTTTATTTTTACAGAAATACAGAAATTTCTTTTAAAGCAATTTTCTAAACTATGCTCGAGAAGAGTTTGAGGGATATAAAGCAGAAGAAATACGTTTTATGTTTTTATATCTTGAACACTTTAGATCTGGTCTTTTAACATCACATTTTTTTATTTATTAAGTAAATTTTGATATTATATATATATATATGTATATACAGTTGGCTGCAAAATTATTCGAGTGCTAGTAGTAATTCTTATATTATAAAAAAGTACACTAAATACTGCTTTGTTAAATAAATCATTGCCGAGTCATGTTTTTTGCCAGTCTAAGAACGTGATTCAGCAAGGATTTATTTAACAAAACATTTATTTATTACACATAATATATATCTCTTGGAAATATATATATATATATATATTGAAGTGTGTATCTTCCTTATTTTATAGAGATCCCTCTAGTGGTCATGTTTTAAGTTACATTTAAGCATGTCTAAGATCACTAATGATTTATTTAAACGTGTTTCCTAACATGAAATTATGTACAGTAATTCTCCAAAAAAATATCTGTTGTGCTTTTCTTTAATATTAAATATGGTAGACGAAATACGAGAATTTTTATCTGAAAGATGATCTCCCCCCTCCCCCCCCCTTTATTAATACGCTGTCTCCTTATCCCGCTATTGCCACGGTCAAAATAAATGCAGCAAAATCATATGATTACATCTAAAATCGCTTTTTGTAGCACCTTAATCTATGTTAAAAAATATTTTTCTTTACAAAAATGTCTTACATATTTACACTTTCAAAAATAGGTAGATTTCCAATAAGTAATAAACACAATGTTCAATTTTTGTAAGGATTAAAAAAAAAAAAAAAAAAAAAAAAAAAAAAAAATTGGGTAATGTGTATATATATTACATTAGAAGGAAATTTTTTTGGAAATTTAATAGAGGAAGCAATCCGAGAAAATGTACATGAATAATATATATATACATATATATATAATGTATTTAGATAGACAATATGCCACCAAATTTTTAGAATATCTTGTTGTCCTCAACCAAAACAAGCAGCATTATAATTATATATAAAAAAGACTAAATCTAGTTGAAAAACAAATAATCTCATTTGGTATTTTTTTTTTCTCTTTATTATTTAATCAATAATTATTAAAAAATCCTCTCTGTATTTTTTTTATAAGTAAAACTATCTAAATTACATAAAAAAGAAGAAAAACATTAAAAATTATTATTATCACTAATTATTTTTAAGCATATTTAAATTTATTCAATGTTAAGATTTACGTGGATACAATTAATGATGTGAAAAATCAAATGGAAGTTTTTATTTAGATAGAGATATTAGTATTACAAAAAAAAAAAAAAAAAAACAAGATTTTATACGTTTATAAAAACTTTACTTTACTTTTATTTATTTATTTATTATTATTGTTATTATTATTATTATTATTTTGATCGTGTGTTTTAAATAGTGAATATTTTTTCAAGCTGCTTCGTTGAAGATGATTGTTATTAATGATTGATTAATTAATAATGATTAATATTTGAAATTAATTTAATATATAAGTATGATTAAAGTAAGTAAATATGTAGAAAATTTATTAAGTGGAAGCTATTTAATGTATAAATTAGTAAAATAAGACAATATGAAGAAAACTGATTTGAAAAATAAATTAATTCCTCGGTGGTTACATAAGGCTTTCCCATTGGTCTAAACGAACTTTGCGTTACGACTTTGTGCCAATTTGAAAAGAATCATACATTTTCATTTTATTTGATCGTTTGAAGATGTTGAAAATTCTTTAACAAATTTTCTCATTCCATACTATGAAATGGTTTACTAGAACATCTTATTCGGTAAGTGGAAAGGTAAAACTTGTATTTCGTCACAGATTAGTCACGCCTTCACCAGGAACTTAAGAAGAAATGTCGTGTACTAAAAATAATTAGCCTGTGGGAAAAAAAAAAAAAAAAAAAATCCCTCTCACATCCAAACGCATTCAAAAGCATTTTGTCTATATATTAATGGAAAAGAACGCGTACCTTAGTTAGAAAAAAGGATGGAAAAAATAGCTCAGGGGGAAAGAAGTTAAGGAAAAGGGATATCGGGAAGAAGATATAGATGATATAACGCGAGACAAGAAAAGGGAAAAGTTTTTCTGACCGGAAGCCAGGCCGATTTCTTAACCCTATCCCTGATAGCTTTAGGAATACACCTAGGAGTAATAGCTTCATAAAAAAAAGGTAAAAGAGTAATAATTACTGTTTTCCCAAGAGTTCAACGTACAGAACGGGAAGTTGGACCAATGTCATCATCCTTTCGATCCTAGCAGCTGGCAGAACCTAAAGGCTTCCAATTCGTAAGCAACACACAGAAAAGGCTTGAGCGCCGGGAGATGGTAAAAAAAAGGGGGTAAGGGGTTGGTTGGTAGGGAAAAAAAATCGGCGTGAAGCTACAGCGCAAAAGGGGTAAGCGTTCGGTGACCTAGGCCCGTACGTACTAAAAGAATAGTGGGTAGTAGTAGAGTTGCGTAAAAAAAGGAGTAAAAAGGAAAATGCCACCGAACTTTTCAATTCCCTTCCCCCATTTTGCACACCTGTCAGATATGTCAAAGGTAGAGGACCTCACAAATTGTAAAACAGCACTTAGTTTTTATAAGTTTTTTTTTTTTTTTTTTTTTTTTTTTTAATTTATTTAACATTTATTAAGCAATGATTAATAAGATGTGCTGCATTTTTTAAATCAGTTTTTTAAGAGAAAAATATTTGATCTGTAGATAGAGATAATTCAAAAGTTTAAAAGATTTTTTTTTTTTTCAATGACCAGGCACTTGCGACTAAGCATTGGCCCGGGAGTCACCGAAATAATGACCATTTGTAAAGGCGCACCCAACGGGCGGTCATCTCTACTCATAACAGGGACAACACATTCATGCCTTATCATATATATATATATATATACATATTCATACAAGTTTATTTTTTATTATTTATTTGTTTGTTTGTTTATTTGTTTTAGTCATATAAATTTTTAAGTGTTGCGTTTCATGAATACAACTATGTGAAATTTGTTTTTGGGAAATATTTTCCATAAAATTGTTATCATTTCGATTATGTTTTATGGGATTAGTTTTAAGTTTTAATTTTTTTTTTTTTTTTTTTTTTTTTTTTTTTTTTTTTAAATATTTCTAAAATTTAATTTATATTTAAATTTATTAATAAACAATTAGCCTAAACAGACACACATGCACAGAATCGAAATAAGGGAGACTTGCTCATTTTTTTAAATTAAAATGCTAAATAAATAAATAAAATAATATAAATATAATTAGTTAAGAAATTATTTAAAAGTCCATTTTTTGTTAAAAATATTTAAGGGTTTTTGAAGAGCAAGTCTGGAATTATTTGATATATATATATATATATATATATATATATATATATATATATATATATATATATATATATATATATATATATTTCATTATGTATTTTTTAAATAAATATAAAAGTAAGTTATTTTAGGCTTCATTTACGGTACACTGTATCTTAAACTGGCTTTAAATAAACATCTTTAAACTTTTAAAGTTTCTTGCATTTTTTTTTTCCTCTAAAGAGAAAATTTTTAATTATATATATATAATAAACTAAAGTTTTGCGTGAAATGAAGAACAATAAAATCTATCTTTTAACTAAATCAAAGATTTTGGATTGCCCGATAGCTAAAAAAAGTAAAATAATAATAATAATAAATATTTCGCTTAACCCTTTTTCAACAGGTAATTAAAACGTTATGGAACAAGATTGCCAAAATTAGCTAAACATATTTTGTAAATATTGGAAAGTTCAATTCGATTATTTTGTGTTTGGAAGCATATATTGTTATTATTATTATTATTATTATTATTATTATTATTATTATTATTATTAAATTCCTCATCAGTTAAAGAAAATTCGTAAAAGAGTGGAAAATTCTGAAGGAACTATTTGATATTACAGCTCTAACCCACTGTCACTATGTGAGTAACATCCGGTTGTTACCCCCTAAAACTACAGAACATTGACATACGTTATTGTGTTGGGGTGGGGGAGGTCATCAAACTATAAAAAAAGGGTTGATTTTTTTCTTTCTTTTTTTTAATTTGTAAAATTTATATTTAAAACTATTACTAAGCCTGAAATGACATATAGACAGAGAATTTGAATGCCGGAGATTGTGTAATTTTTGTTCAATAAAAATAAATAAATAAACAAATAAAAATGTAATTAATTGATTAATTAACTAATTGAATGTCAAATTTATTGTTACAAAATTATTTAGGTTTATGACAATGAAGTTTGAAATTATTTAACAAGTCTTTCTGACAATTTATTTATTTATTTATTTGATTATAATTTAATTTAATTTTTTTTAGAAGTAAACATAGAAATTAGGACTTTTATACTTATTTACCGTACACGGTATGTAAAAAATTGGTTAACTGTTTTAGTAACCCCATTGCAAAATTGCTATTTTGAATAAAGTGGTTTTAAAAAAGAACATCTCCATAATGCTGAAATTTCTCTGTACGTTTTTCTAACGAGAATTTTTTTGCAGGTTTTTATTTAAGATATGAAAGGTCAACTAAAGTTTTAAGTGAATGAAAAATAATAAAATTCATGTTTTGGCTGAATGAAAGGTTTTTGGTAGCCTCAAAGTAAAAAGATTATATGTATTTTACAAAACTGCTAAAATTAACTAAATATATTTGCTAAATATTGGAAATTTTAATTTGAAGTTTTTTCCCCCTTTGAAAGCAGTTATTATTTAGTATTTTTTAATTCCCTCATTACTTAACTAAAGTTCGTAAAATGAGAGAGAAATACTAAAGAAAATATTTAATAATACGTTTACAACCCACTGTCACTATGTAAGGAACATCCGGTTGTTACCCCCTAGAACTTCAGAGCATTGAGTTACGTTATTGTGTTGGGGTGGGGGAGGTTATCAAACTAAAAAAGGGGTTGATAACTCTCTCTCTCTTTTTTTTTTTTTTTTTTTTTTCAAATTTATAAAATTTATATTTTATTTTATTATCAAATAAATAACCTAAAGATAATACAGACATATAATGTACATACTTGTGTACATTATATGTCTTGTACATACTTGTGTACTTTTTGTTCAGTTAAAAAATAAAAAAATTAAATTGACATATAAAACTGTAATTAATTAAGTTAAGTAATTAATTGAATATTAAATTTATTGTCAAAAACGTATTTAGGGTTTTTTAAAAGTATATGTTTGAAATTATTTGAGAAGCTGTTTTGAGTAGTTATAATTTTTTATTCTTCCAATTAAAAAAAAAAAAAAACTTTTTTTAAATAAATATAAAAATTAGGTATTTTATACTTCATATACGGTACACGATATGTAAAAAAAAAAAAAAAAAAAAATAGTTAGCTATATTAGCAACCTACTTGCAAATTTATTATTTTGGATAAAACAGTTTAAAAACGAACAATTCTATATTGTTCAAATTTCTTACATTTTTTTTTTTTTTTTCTAAAGAGAAATTATTTGCACTGGTTTGTATAAGATATAAATGATTAACTTAAATTTTAGGTGGGAAAAAAAGTATCTATGTTTTTGCTAAATCAAATATATTTGATTGCCTAGTAACTAAAATGATTAAATTTATATAGCGGTTAATCCACTTTCAATAAACAAACAAAATGTTATAGAAGATAACTGCTACAATTAATTAAAAATATTTCGTAAATATTAAAAATTTTAAATTATTTTTTCTTCTTTTGGAAGCAATTATTATTATTATTATTATTATTAATTTTTTTATTACTTGCCGAAAATTGTAAAAAAAAAAAAAAAAAAAAAAGTGGAAAATACTAGAGAAAGTATTTAATATTACATTTCCAACGCACTGTCACTATGTAAGCAACATCCGGTTGTTACCCCCTAAAAACTACAGAACATTGACATGCGTTATTATGTTGGGGTGGGGGAGGTCATCAAACTAAAAAAAGGGTTGAAAACTCTTTCGATCAACGACTCTTATAGTTTCCTATTGCTAAATCCCTCGGCTTTATTCCATTTAATTATTTAAGTAAGTGTTTGTTTATGCATCATATATCAAATTATTGATTGCAAATTATTATGTATACATGCATTTATAAATTTATTAAAATTATTTTTCATATTTTTTATATGCAGTTAATAAAACGCTCATTTATTATTTCCACGATATAAATAAATTTGTTGCTATGTATTATTTTATAATTTTTTTCTTATCAGCTGGTATCCAAAAAATATGTCAAGATAGAGTCAAGGATTTTTTTTTTTTTTTTTTCAAATTAGTACACTTTTTTGCATGCTTTAATTAATTAAATATTCCCAATATTAATTTTTTTTTTTAAATAAATTATACAATTTTTTCGCAAACATTCTTTGTAAGAGGAAGGTTATTTACAGGGTAGAAAAGTGCCCAACCATTCAACCTTCTTTATCGATGAAGTTTTTTTTTTTTGTTGTTGTTTTTGTTTACATTTGGATAAAAAAAAGTAAAATAATAATAATAATAAATATTTCGGTCAACCCTTTTTCAACAGGTAATTAAAACGTTTAAGTTACTTTTAAGCTTACATTTAAGCTATTATATTTGGAAAAGTGTTCTTTTTGGTCAAAATCAAAATCAAATTATAGTTCTTCTGCTAGATTCATGATGAATTACCCATAGAGCCTATCTTCATCCCACGAATGCTCTGCTGAGGATACGTGATATATGGGTACGGATCTCTCTCTCTCTCTCTCTCTCTCTCTTTCTCTGTATATATATATATATATATATAATCCAATTTTAAATTACCATAAAAGAAGTATAAATCCCATTATAAATAAATAAATAAATCTTAATCAACACCTCATCACGGACATTAATTGAATTATTAAATACAAATATAGGTAAATTTCTGTATATCTCATTATGCATACAGATTTACTATTAAAAAAAAAAAAATCTTCGATTGGAACAATAGTGAATAAATCCTTTTATTACAGCATGTTTATTGTGTAATTATTAGTTTTATTTATATTTATAATTTTATTTTAAGTGATAATAATCAATACTTTGTCTCCTCTTCAAGCCCTGCTCCTACACGAACTTTAGATTTTCATTGGAATAAACCTTTACGTTTTTTTTTTTTTTTTTTTTTTTTTTTCCCCTCAAAAATTGAAAAATTACATATATTTCTTGAAAATGCATTTTGAGTTAGATTCTTGTTCAACGATATTTTAAATTCATGTACATTGTCAATAACCAAATTATTATCGCTCTATGTAGATTTCTTTCCTATACATAATACTTTATCTCCCCCTTTATATAAGTAGAAAAAATTATTGAGATGTTATTGTTATTATCACTGCTATATTTAATACTCTAGATAATATTCAAGTCTGACTTTTGTTTATTTAACTTTTTTAACCATATTTTATTTTCAGCTATGGGCATTTTTAATTTCAAAAGAATGTACTATTTTTACTTTCATCTATTCATAAAATTTGTTTAGAGTTAAAATTTATGTTCCCTGTGGTGAAACAAAATAAAATGTCCTGTTATTACAATTTAATACCTTGAAATAAGAACAGCTAGGCGTATTATTAATTTTTTAAGATTTTGTTTAATTATAAGGAAATTTTATGAAGTCCCAGATATCTGCAAATCATTTTTCAGTTATACAGTCCCTGGCCAAATTATTAGACGCACTGTAAGATTCTATGTAAAATCTTAATTATCAGGTGATACTATACAGCTTTATTGTTTTTACTAGATACAATGTATTTTTTTTTTTATTATCCACCTTATTACCTGTTTTTTAACACAAATAAAATACCATAGTTATAGAAAAAATATGTATTTATTAACTCTTGAAAAAATTTGAAATTAATGCAATTAAATGTTAATATTTTGTTGAGTCACTTTTAGCCGCTATGAGAGCTTCAATTATGCATCTGAGGATGGTGATTCCACACATGAATGACCTTTTCTAAGAGTTGCGTTTTGTTTATGATCACACCTTTAGCCACTTCTCTCGTCATCAGCTCCCTCACGTTTTCAGTAGGTTTCATATCTGGGCTATTACCCGGCCAATCCAACAGAGGGATTTTTGGCACTTCCAAACAATCTTTAACAGGCCGTTCTGTGTGGCAGGGAGCTCCATCTTGCATAAAAATGAATGGTTATCCATTTGGAAACCATTATATGAGCTGCAAAACATGTAATTATTAAAAAGCAATAGTGCGTCTAATAATTTGGCCAGGGACTGTATATTGCATGACATGTGTTATATATATATATATATATATATATATATAAACAGATCCACATATGTGTACTTGTGTGCCGAGTACATATCTTATAAGAAATTACGATATGTAGAAGAATAAAAATAAACACACTTGTAATTTAAAATCCATGTGAATTCACAGCTAATCCAACATCTATTCTCCTTTCCTGAATGAAAGACTTGGACGTGCGCCAAACAGGTTAATAAGAAATATCACGTGTCTTATCAAGTTTTAGACTTCTCTCTCTTTCTTACTTTTTTTTTTCTCTATTCGAAGCCCCTTGATCACAGAAAACCATTTTGAAGTATCAATGGAGAATATTCTACGTATATTCTAAAGTAATTAACTGAAAAGAAAAGTTAGGGATATGATAGGAAAAGAAAAAAAAAAATGTAAAAAAATATTGAAATTTAGAGAAATCAGTAAAATACTCCATGACGCTTATCAGAATCGGCAGAGAATGATTCAGACAGGTTTTAATTAATTTTTGACATAAAAATATATTAGTTGCTTTATAATACCGCCCTCTAAATAGATTTCATTTTATCTAAGGTTAAATATACTGATTAAAATCGACGAGACTAAGGTAGTTAAATTTTTAATGAGAAAAGGTATATTACATTGGTTATCAGAAGAATAGTTTTTTTAAAACGAATGTTTCATTAAAATATCTTTTTTAATTTAATTCCTAGATTTTAATTTACTTGATTAATTTATTAACGCTTTTTACTTCCGAGATATATAAAAGCTTAGTTTTAGTATAAAAAGTTTGAATAATTATTTTCGTGTTATACCTTTTTAAAGACACATTCCTTATTAAAAGACACAACTTTTAATTTCTGAAGATTTTTATAATATCTTTAAAAAAAAAAAAATCTCTCTCTCTCTCTCTCTGTATATATATATATATATATATATATATATATATATAAACATCTATATATGTATTATGGTTTGGTTCAGCTAAAGTAATTTGGTAAAATTAATTATATTTCTAAAAGATTGCAATCGCACTTTATTAAATTAATAAGTATAGCCGCCAACATATTGAAGGATCAAAATAACGGGAATTTTATAAACGGCATTTTCAAGTCTAGAAAACATTGATGGCTTTTTGACATATGACAGTATTTAATAGTTTAATACACAGCTTAAACTGTAAAAAATCTATATGCTTAAGTTAAATTTAATTATTCAGCAAAAATCTAATAATTATTAATTAAAAATAGGTCTATCTACTATTGAGACGCATGAAAATTGTTTTCGGCAAAAGCTAAAATCTTGCTTAAAAAATTGAAGATTTGAATAAATAATAGGTAAAACTTTAAAATGTTCAGAATAAGGGAGAAATGTATGTAAATAACGAAAATTTGAAAACAGAATTTTTCACGTGCTGAGAAATATTATTAACTTTCTTTGACAAAAACTTACATGAAGTGCGTTTCAAACAATTGTTTTTTGTATGCTTTAGATATATATATATATATATATATATATATATAAATTTCCACGATAATAGCATACTAAAATATTAATCTAATAATAATAATAATAATAATAAAGACTAAATAGAGCCACGCATACATTTCCATCTACTTTCAATCTCCCCCTCTCTCTCTCTAGATATATTTCAACATTTGAATTTAAAACTTTTTCTTGACTATAATACATGAAAGTTTAGTTTTCATTAAAAAACACATGTTGTAGTATAGTTTTTTTTCTACCCTGTTTTATCTTATTTAAAACCAGGACATAAATTAATGTCAATATTACTGTAATTTTAAACAAAAGCAAAAATTATGTATCTTATTCTTTTTGCGTTATTTACATTAGTAGTTACTATATATTAAAAAGACAAACTGAAAATAAATTTTAATTTTTAACGATCTACATCATCATTTTTGAAGCATTGAATTTTTATATAAAAATTTAATGTAATGGGATCGCCTATAACTATTATTTTGGGAATATTATTTTATAATTTTACTTTAAAACATTTTTCTTTCCAGTGTATACTTATTTTATTCAACGAAATCAGTTTTATACACGAAATAAATAAGGTATATTAAACAGGAAGCTCAAAGAAGTTGATCCTAATGCAGCACGTAGTTAAACTAATAGTCTACAGTTAAATGTTCCGTTTGGGGAAAAAAAAATATTTTGATGAAATGATGCAAAACGTTTTCATCAAGACGCTAATCAGGATTATTATTTTTAAGTACTCCAAAAGTATCAAACCGGTTAAACTCCTTATGAGGAGTGAAAAAAAAAAAAAAAAAAAAAAAAAAAAAACTCGCAAAACACCCTCCCAAAATAATTTGAGTTTCAGAAACTTTGTAAATTTGGTGCTTTTCCCTTCGTTGAAAACTCTTTACACACTAATTTCTGTTATTTAGATAAAATATTATTGGGTGCATTTATTTCTGTGTATACGCATTAAAAAAAAAAAAAGTTTTTTTAATCATGTGCCCTTACTGAAAAAATGGACTTTTTTTAACTTAATGATTGAAATCAATATAGGGAGGACCAGTTGCATTAATGTGTATAACTCAGAACTTAGATAAAGGAGGAAGGGAGAACAACTTAAGTCTGGAGGAGGATTCTATATTACTCTTCATATCAGTTTCCCCAAATGCAGAAGGGGTAAATATTTTTTTAATGAATATCTATCTGTTTATCTTACAAAAAAACTGGTTTTCTGCCATGGGATAAGAGATGGAAGAAAATTAAAAATGCACTTAAGATAGCCATTCCCCTCCCCACCACTTGCAATTTACTCCAAAGGCTTATTTTTTAATTTACTCTGATGTATACTCATATCTTGTGCATGAAATTATTATTATTTTTTTTTTCAAAGTCTATTTCATATTCATAAGTAATAATATTTTTGCCTCTTAAGTATCTGTTACAAACACACACACACACTTACACACACTCATACATAATATAAAATAGCCTATCACTAATGATGTAAAAAAAAAAAAAAAAAAAGTTCATAATGTTGACTTTAGCAACTGAAGCAATCTTTTGCAGACTATTAAAAGAAAAAAAAATCCTTTGATATTTCCGCTGAGTACTTTTAAATGTAGAATCTCATATTTTTTCAAATAATGTTCAAGTAAAAACTCATATATGTATATATATATATATATATATATATATATATATATATATAGTGGTGGAAAAAACTTTAAAACCACATGTAAAATTGCAAAAATTTTAATTTTACTGAAAAAAAAAAGAAACATCAAATAGTGTAAATAGAGTAAAAAATAATAAATATTCACATAGTTTTATAAAAGAATGGTTGTAACTATATATTATATGCAAGTGATTTTTTTTACAACATAAAAATGTGGAAAAAACTTTGAGACCACAAAGTTAAACATCAACTAAAATTATTGCATTATAATTTTTAGTACTTCGCGTGTTTTCTTTTCACACGAATTACTTATAAAAGACGATTTTGGGAGAAATTTGCTAAATTTTTGCATTTTAGAATCGATATTTCATCCCATGCTTTGAAATAACAGATTTGAGCTCAGAAACAGAATAGCGTGTGAGAAATGCCCAGCTGGTTGTCAGCCGGGGTAGCTCAGTGGTAGAGCATCCGTGCGTTAAGCGGAGATGCCCGGGTTCGATTCCCGGCTCTGTTATTTTTCAATTAGTTGGTATATAAAAATACCAACCTTTACACTCCAATTTACTTAAACAGAATAGTATTGTTTAAAATTTTCATATACAGTGCGTTGCATGAATATAAACGCACCTTTTTCAATAACCAGAAATAGAATTTTTAAAATTTTAAAAGAAGGAATGGGGCTTACAGTTATTGCATATGACTAACAACTGAATAAGGTGTTTTGAGCACGTACGTTTAGGCTCATGCAAGCTTATGTAAATGAGTGTTTAAGCATTTTCTTATTTTTCACTGTTTTTCGTTTGTTGCGCGAAATTAAACGCACTCTGTATTTTGCGTTTAAAATTTAACAGAGCCACTGAAATTAAATTAAAACACAGATAGTTGTGTTGCTAAAGTTCTCTAAAAAAGGTTTTAATGCTTGAGTGCAAAATTTACGGAGTTCGTTCAGGATGTCAAGAGGGAAATCTTTGACAGTAGACGAGAGGGTAAAAATCGACTTTATGCGTGGTAAAGTCTTTACAATCGTGAAATTGGGCGCCGAATCAGAAGAAGTGAGAGAGTTGTGCGAAATTATATAAAGAAAGGGGCAAGTTATTGGGAAAAAAGCGTATAAGAAGCGAACAGGAAAGCTCACCAGTTACGACAAACGTCGAATATGCAGCGCTGCAAAGAATAAGGATATTTCCTGTGCGAAGATAAAGGCTAAATACAAGCTGAGTGTTCATCGGACAACCCTATTTAGAACTATCAAAGCTGCAACATTCATTAATTTTAAGAAAACGAAGGCAAAACCACCCCTCACTCAAAAGCATAAAGATATGCGGTTGGAATGGGCAAGAAAATGAATTCTAGATCGACTAAATGGGAAAAAGTCATTTTCTCAGATGAAAAAAAGTTTAATCGCGATGGCCCGGACGAATTCCATAGCTACTGGCACGATTTGTGAACCGAAGAAATGTACTGTTCAAAACGTCAATCTGGAGGTGGTCTGTCATGGTGTGTGCAGCCATAGGTTTTAAAGGGACTTTCGAATTAGAGTTCGTGGAGAACGCTTTGAACTCTGTTGATTATGTCCAGATGCTCACAAGAAACCTACGCCGTCAAGCAGTCAAGAAAGCTGAAAGAAATTATGTTTTTCAGCAAGAGAGTGCATTGTACATACAGCACATATCGTGAAAAAAAAAGGTTACGTGACAATAAATTTAAAGTTCTGGATTAGCCCTCAAAAGTCCCCGATTTAAACATAATGGAGAACGTATGAGGTATTCTGGTTCGCCGTGTTTACGTATATGGAAGGCAGTTTAACACGGAAGATGAACTAAAATCAGCCATTCTATTAGCTAGGAAGACAATCAGCTTGGATGACCTCATGCCACTATATCAGTCAATGCCAAAGCGTTTACTGGCTGTTCTAGAAGCCCATGGTGACTTTACAAAGTATTAGATACAGTATTTGTTACTCAGTTATTTATTTTTTACATGTGCGTTTAAATTCATGCAACATGTATTTTTGTCACAAATTCAATAAAATTATTTTCTAAAAAATCATATTGGTCTTTCATTGTTTTGACTCGTATTTTTATTTCTTGAATCATACACATACTGTTTGCATCAAGTGTCACCCATTCATATTTTTTTATTACACTTCTATACCATTCTAATCCTTAAAGCTAAGGTGCGTTTATATTCATGCAACGCACTGTATATTGCGGGCAAGGTTATCCCACATGTTTTCTATGGGGTTCAAGTCTAGAATTTTGGCCGGAAATTTCATAAAACTTACGTTATTTTCAGTTAGCCAAGAAATGGTTGAAACAGATTTGTGCTCATGAGCATTATCTTGCAACAAAATCAAATTTTGAGCCATAAGCTCATCTTTTAATGGAACAAAGTTGTTAGCCAGTATATATTGATAGTCAAGAGAGTTCATATTATCTTTAGTGAATACAATATTAGTCTTTCCTCGAGCACAGAAATCTGCTTAAATCATGACAGATCCCCCTCCTCGTACTTGCTTTGAGAAATACGTAGGATCCTGTCTTATATCATGCCAATAGTTTCGTAAACCATCAGATCCATCTCATTTAAATTTATTTTCCATCTGTGAACACAATTTTTTTTTTTTAACATTAGATGCTGCGAATTTCAATCTTGCTTCAATGTGCCATTTTTCAAACTTAGGTTTGCTTTTTAATTTTAAATATTTGATGTTTTCCGCACGATTCAGGACATTTCTAACAGTTCTAGACGTTACTTGAAGCTTTAGAACGAATTCCATTGCTGATGAATATGCATTCTTTTTTACAGCTATTATCATAACACTTCTTTTCATTCTGGTTGATAGTTTTGAAGACATTCCTCCCCTATTATTTTGTATCATATCTGCATGAATCTGTGAAAAATTGATGAAATACAGTTTTAGACATCTCGATTTTGATAGTGATTTGCCTTTCACTCATTCCACTTTCTCGAAATGCCAATATGTTACATTTTTCAATTTCACTCAGTAATTTTCGTCTACTCATAATCTTAGTTGATTCAACACTCAGCTAAATGATTAAAAAATGTTTCTTTTCATTCTAACAACTGTCCCGCATAAAACTATGCAAATGTGACGCCATCTCATTATGCAAGCAATCACTTTTTTTCCATTTGATAACCTCACACATTTTTACTTTATATCGAAAATAAACGTATTTTAAATTTTAAATTCATTATTTTTTTTATTTCTTACATTTTATATATTAAATGTAAAGTAATTTACAGTGAGATTTTAATTTTTGAATGCAAACAAAAAAATTCAATGGTAGTCTTAATATTTTTTCCACCACTGTATATATATATATATACGCACATATATTTATGTAATATATTATAACTATGTATTATTATATAGAACTATATATTGTCAAAGTAAACTGTACTTCTATTCTATAAAACTTTAATTGTATTAATGAGTTAAAAGTGAAATCCTCTTTTAAAATTTTATTACATATTTCATAAATTTCCAATATATATATATATATATTGGTCGATAAAAGACTGTTATTTTTTATTTTATTTATTTATATTTATATTTATATTGATTTATTTTATTTCATTTTATTTTATCCTAAAGTTAAGTAAAATAATAAAACTTTATTTATTTATTTATTTTTCCTTATCACAGATAAATGATTCTTGCAACCTTTATCAAAATTTTCTTAATACTGTTTTAGATTTAGTAAAAAATAAAATGAACTGTTGTTGAAAGTTAGTGAAGAATAACAATTTTGTATAATTCTAAACTAAGTACGAGTTAGAAAATTCAATTTGTATCTGTTATGCAAACATGCAAATATAAATAAAAAACGAAGTGAACGAGAAAATTTATAATTTAAGGAAATTATGTTAGATTGAAATATAAACATCTTTCCTTAACGTTATTTATAGAGGTGATTTTGAAATTTTATATAACATCTTCAAATAATATATACAAGTTTAAAAAACTGTTTTTAATTTTATGATTATTATTAAAGTTTATAAAATGGCAGAAAGGTGGAATTTAGTCTAAACATTTTCAAAGTAAATATTAGAACACTAAAAGTTTATTAAATGCTTCATTTTATTTTATTTATTTATTTATTTTTCAATACTTATACTTTTCACATATAATGGTAATAATAAGGAGTAAACATAATTTATTTATTGAATTAGTTTAGCTGGAACTATTTGGCATATTTCATTGACAGACGTAAATTAATTACAGGTAAATAAAATTACAGGTTTGGTACTTTTCTTCTTATTGAAGGTTTTGTAGATAGTTAGAAAACTTTAGACAGCCATTCAAATGTGTACTCGGATGATTTTCTAGCTAAAGTTTTTGTAAAGTATTTCGCAAAACACCCTATATACTAGAAGTGTATACTTTCTTTTTCAATCAGTTATAATATCGCTTTTGTCATATCCCTGCTTTGTCGTCTGGCATTTTAATAAAGGAATTTTTTAAATAAGACATTCGCCAATTATTTTGGAATTCCCATGCGATTTTCACATCCCGGCCTTCTTAAGTTTTTTATTTGATTTAATTTATATAACATTCTAAATGTATAATACTAATACTAATAACATATGTGTATACACCAAAAATAGAGGGAAAATATGACTCTAGATAGGTATTCTACGTGTTTATGGATATTAAAATGTTTGAAAAATAGGTATGCAAGGTCTGTGTGTCAAAACTTGTAATGCTTACCAGTTCACCGTCAACAGAAAGTTAAAATAAATCAGCAAGCTTAGATTCAGAAAAACTAATTATATAAATTATATTTAATTTAACAAACGTAATTTCTTAAAAAGAAAAAAAAAAAAAAACTCTATCATGCAAAGAGAAATATGAAAATGACACCACTTATATTTTACAGGACATCACTTTACATTTTTTTTTTTTTTCCTTCAGGCAATATTAAAAAATAAATCAATCAATAAAAAAAATGTGACTTACACACTATTCTACTATACGAAACAGTCCCCTCTGCATTTACTGGACCACTACATTCTAAAGATGCAACACAAGTTTTGTGAGAATAAAATAGTACAAAGGCAGATTTATTTTGGTTTCTTAGAAATTTACTACTTTTAAATTATTAAATTACTTCACTTTAAATTATTACTTTTTTTTTTAATTAATAAAAATATTTTTAAAACCATCTTAGCAGTTTATACTTTTTTGTGTGCATATGAAAAATGCATCACAGAATTTGGAAAAATATGGCGACTCTTTCAAAGCTGTTTGAAATTATTAAAGGCATACAATTATATTATATAATCAAAGGCAAGATTAACTGAAAAGTTCGAAGGAATTACTAAATTTAGCCCGGAATTTTAATACATGAATAAGTGAGTTAAAAGTCAAATTATTTTTGATTCAACAGATACAATTAGTGGGAAAGTTAACTAAGAAAAATAATATTCCTGAATTTAGTTTTTCTTTCATTCTTTCTTTTCTTTCTTTCTTTCTTTTCTTTTCTTTTTTTTTAAAGAAGAAATTGCTACAGATAGGATTAAAAATATTAATATTTTATTTAATCAGCAGCTGAATATTTATGTATTTTCTAATAAAAAAACGGAGCATGCATCAATATGCAACAGGTTTGAAAGCAGTTTTCATCTCATGCCAGCAAGCGAACATGCCACATACTTTTGCAAGCTAAAACTGCTTTACCATGCAGAAATACAACACTTACTTGTACCATTAGCATTTCTTGACAAGATCCTATTGCTGTTTGTACTAACAGCAACGGTAGTAGCTGTCGTTGGAACTACTGGAACTGTTACTGGTACTGGTACAGGAACAGGTACAGAAACAGGAATTTGAAGTCCACTAGGGCCAGGGCTCGGCCCATGGCCAGGCACGGGGCCCGGCCCTGGGCCCGATCCACTTTCGGGTACTACAGGAACAGGACAGGCGTTTATGAACTCCCGGACTGGTTGGTCCATAGACAACGGAATGGAATATTCTGAAATGATATATAGTAACATATTCTTTAAATATAATTTTCTTCGAAATCAAACCTTTATTTGTATGAGGTCTGACCAAAAAATAAAAAATAAAAATAAATTAAATAAACTTTTAATTATTTTTCATTACTTTTAATGGCATTGTGAATTGATTTTTTAAATATTTTTCTTGGAACATTTATATTTTCTTTAAATTAAATTTGAAATTTTACGTTTTCTAATTGTAATTAGAAAACAGTCAAAACTACAGTTTCTTTCTCTCGTATTGCCTAGACCGCTTTGTTATTTTATATATTGTTTTCTACCTCTCAAAAGTCGCAAATATTGATAAAAAAAAATCGATATTTTATTCTCAATAAGCATATATATTTTTTCAATTCTATTTTAGAAAAGTAAAATCCTGTTCCACAGTATAATACAGTATAATAATTAGTTGTACAATGTTCAAAAAACAGACGAGTATCCTTTAAATTTGAAATATATATGTATATATATAACAAACTAAAAGAAGTAGCTGATGATACTATATTCTTTGACAATAAAAATTAATAGAAAATGGAGATGTTATATGAAATTGCCTAGCTTGTTTTCTTAAAAATCCAATGAAATTAAGGCTTGGTGTTGGACGAAAAAAAATGGTTGGTAAAATAACTGTCAGTTCCATTATCTATTTGTTGCATTGTAATATATATATAACTAGCTACTTTTATACTTTAAAGTTATATATTTTTTAATACTTAATTGTAATTATATTTATTGATGATCAATCTAATTGTTTTTTTTTTTTTTTTTTTTTTTTTTTTTTGTTTTACTTATCACAATGTTAGCTAATTGAAATAATAATAATAATAATAATAATATCGTCTCCTGCATTAATCATGTATCATGTTTACTACTCTTAAATTATTAATTCTTTATGTAAATTATATGTAAATGGATGGTGTTCGGTAAATTGTTCCTAGTATGTTACTTTTCTATAATTTTTTTATTTCATTTTTTATTTTTTTATGTGTATTTTAATTCATTGTTGAAATCTTTCAGTTGTTAGGCAATGATAGTGATTTTATATGATCACATATATCACTGTCTCAGAAACAACACAGTATGTTATTACTTTCGCTATAAATGCACCTTGATAGACTAGTAGTAGTTTTTTTTCATTTCTACATATATTAACTTTTTCAATGTATTTTACTTTGTATATATATATATATATATTAGAAATGAGAAAATCAGCAAGAATAGGTGGGAGTTTGATTGTCATAAAGTTTATCTTTAAAACAATTCCACGTATTATTCGAAATATTTATTTGTATAATATATATGTGTGTGTACATTATAATTGTTCATTTAAATCAACTTATTTTTATTGAATTTCCTTTTCTTGCATTGACTTTCTATCATCATTCATATTGCATATTATTTTGCTATAAGATTTTATTTTATTTAGATTATGAATCAGCTAAATAAATAAATAAATAAATAAATAAATCATTAATTTTCTTTTCGTTTATTACGATTCATTTATTACAATGTATGAAAAAGTATTCATAATATGTATATATATATCTTTAGTATTTTGAAACTTGAAACTCTAAAAATCTTCAAAACTATAAAATTCTATATTTGTTTCGAGTCTAGTAAATATTTTTCTTTCTTTCTTTTGTTTATTTATTTATTTATTTTTGTGATTATAAATAAAGTTTGTGATTAAAATTTCATTTTCATTTTATGAAAATTTAATTTAGGTTTAGTTTAGTAGTTTAATATTTAATATTTAATTTAAGCTTAATATTTAATTTAATTATTATTAGTTTAATATTTTTTAAGTGTTTCATTGTTTTTTTCTTACTGTCTTTTTCTTATTCCTGTCTTTTCCGTTTTTTAAGTATTATTTTGAATCAGACCCCATGAGATACAAAAAAAAAAAAAAAAATTGAAAATAAAATAAAAAGTAAAATAATAACACAATGCAATAAATGTAATAAATAATAAAACAAAGAATTCCTAAATGAAAACGACTTTAAATAAGAAAATGAGTAAATGAGGTAGACAATTTATGATAAATTTACGATGTACAAAGCTTTGAAATAAAATTATCTGCAATTATTTAAAATTTTATTTATGGAAATAACAACCAATTGTATTTTGGTAAAATACTAATGATACGTCATACTAATTATATAAATAAGTAGGAAAGTACAATTAAGTTAAACAGTTTATGATTTCTAGAAAAATTAAGAGTTAAGACTTTATAAATTTTAACATAGTAAGAACACGCCCCTTTTATTATTAGTATTGTTTGCTAAATGTTTATGGATATGTTTTATCCTAAATGAGATAAATTCATAATAACAAAGTTATGTTTTGTAATAACACATAATCGGGGCGTATAACAAGAATTTTTTTTATTATTATTATTTATACACATTTCTTGCTGAAAAATTTCTTTTCAAACACTATCACTTTTTTTATTAATTATATTTGCAAGTTTTTTTTTTTTTTTTTTTTAAACAGCCGTCTATTACTAAAAGCAATTCGCTTAATAATAATTCACTCAAACTTAAGATAGTGCCTCAGCTTAAAGAATTGTGAAATAAATTTATTTTTAATTTTTCTGTCTCTCTCTCTCCCTATTTATTTATTTTTATTTTTTTTTCATTTTTAACAAGTGTATAGTTTCAACTTATAAAATGCAAGTATAAGTATTCTTTTACTTACATTGTTGTTAAAAACCGTAAAATCTCAACCAATGAAGAATTATTATCTGTCCAAAAATTTTTGTAACAAAGTTTTTAAAGGAAGGTTTATTTATTGTTCTTTATAACAAATTCAACAAAAAGAAGAAATATTTCTATATAGCCGAATAAGAATAACTACAAAGATAAAATACTGTTTTTTTTTTTTTTTTAATTATAGTTATTAGATTTGAAAAGAAAGTTAAAAACCCTAAAATCTCAATCAATGATAAATTATTATTTGTCAAAAATTTTATGTAACAAAATTTTTAAAGAAAGGTGTATTTATTGATCAACGTTCTTTGTAACAAATTCAACAGAAATAAGAAATATTTTTAGACCAGGCAAAGTGGCATTTCTAAGAAAATTAGTCTAATAATAAAGTTATCCCCCCCCCCCATAAAAACAGTAAATAAATTCGAAGTCTAAGAGTAACTATAGATAACATTTCCAATTACAAACCTGTTTGAATTCCCAAAATATACTTTATAATTATTTTTTTAACACTGCACGCCTAACGAAACAAACAGTGATTTTAAACACAACACACTGACAGTAAATAACACTTAGATAATTTCAGGTTGACATTAAAACTTTATCCCATCGTTATTTCTAAATAAGCTAGATTTCAGGAAAAATCAGGAAAATAACTTTAGGATAGAAGTAATTAATTAAAGTGCAACAATGCAGAGTGTTAGCTTCTGTGTGAAACACTGTTTCAAAGCCTATAATTAAATTTTAGAGAAGAGTAATTATGAAAGATAAGTTGAGAAAGACGGTACGAGCATAAATTTAAATTTTGAAAATGAAATAATAGGTAAGTGTGTACGATGCAAAATTTTAACAAGTTTCTTACAATTTTTAATGAATACTTTCTTCAAATTAGAAAGATTACAGGCTGCATTCCAAAACGCAGGCACACATGCCCATTCGTATTAAGTCATCACATCTTCAGCAAGGTGTTATTTACTAGTAAAATATACTTTCCTAATGAACAACAACTTCTTAATTTATACGCAAGAAGTATTAATTTAACATAACTTTACTCTAGCGTAAACTTTAATACATTTATCTAGATAGATTCATTTGAGAAATATTCTCTTTGGAAAATGTTATTGTTGAAACACTATTCTAGTTTAAACGTATTTAAACACAAACAATTTTTATTTTTGAAATCGTTTGCATAAATTAAGTACAATGCTAATATTTCTTTTCTAAATTTCAGTGAAGTTTTACTTTCTTAAAGTGAACATCATTAATTTGCTAAATGTTTATAGACATTCAAAGTCAAGCATAAATATAATCGTGTAATACATTTCTTTTATTTATATGATTTCTTTATTTTTCTTTTTTAATTTTAATACAATTAAGGATTTTGTGGCATTTCAGAAAAGCACAAAAGGGGGGAGGGGGAATGCATAATTGTGCAGTCAAAATAGATTGCTATGTATGTTTGTTTCCTTTAATCTATTTTAATTTTGTTTTAAAAATTAAAACAATTTGTGCTGGCAGAAAACGTTTATTTTCTAGTTGTTTAGTCTCAGATTAGACTATATATTTATTTACATAATTTTACAATTAATATGTAAAAAATTTTTCGCAAATCTCTAATTTGAATTACTCACCAAAGGTCATAATATTATCCAACCTAGGTTGACTGCAAAGTTGACCTAAGTTGGCCTAAGTTACTGTCCATTAAAACACTGAAACGAAATTTAAGAAAACAATCACCTATTGACGAGAAGAATATAATCAAATTCATGATATTTACTGAAATATAACATTTGTATTTTAGTAAATATCATTATTTGGCTTCGCATCATTGTTTTGTTTATTTGAAAATCTCCAAAAGACATACGTTGGAAATTCATTATCGATCATCAGCAAAGGTCAAAGTCATGATATTTACTAAAATATGACATCTATTTTTTTACGTTTAAGAAAATTAATAAATTTATAATGATTTTATATGAAAATATTTAATTTCTAATATTCACAGAAGATTATTTTTTAAAAATAATGTTATTATTTATCCCAATTGAAACAAAATGCTAAATAGGTGTTATTAAAACTAACAAAATAATTCTTACGTATTTAAGAAATTTGAAGAAATTTGATGTAACATCTTCAGAAATTTTCCTAATTAACTGATTAACACCTATTTAAAAATGTATTTAAACGAAATGTTCATTTAGTATATTCGTACAAATCTTAATAACTTAGAGAAATTACTTGAAAATTTTTATGCCAATATTTAGGAAAAATATTGAATAAGTGTACGATTCAGTTAACATAAATGAAGAATTTTTCCCATGTTTATGAATAGAGATCGAGTATCATTAAGAAAACTTAAAACAACTCTAATTTGTCCACCGAAAATATTCAGATAATGTTTGTTGTGACGCTCAACTTAATTACAGATTTGTGTAAGTGTCTACTAGAATAGATTGATGCATAATAAATGCGTAAGCTGATTAGTTGAGTTTAGTTCTCAAAAGCATTTTTCATCTAGACAAGTATCGTGTCGTATTCGTGACCATTTCTTTAAACAATAATAATATATCAGAAAAAACAAATGTTGGAGATAGTTAAGGAAATTTTAGATATTATCAATCATCATGAGAATAATTCAAAATTAATGAAAGAATGCTTTGTTTTCTTTGAAAGGATTATACTTACTTTAACGGAGACAGTAAATCTTGTAAACATATTTAGGCAAGATGTAAGTAATATAGTGAAATAAAATCCGTGAAAATTTAATATATAAATCAAACCTTTATTATTTTTATTTTTAACACAATAATTTATATATATATATATATATATATATATATATATATGCATTTATTGATCTACTTTTTAACAAGAATTTTTTAAGATATTTACTCCTGATCAAGAATTTAACAAAATTTACAGAAGAGCGGTGGTTTATTTATTTATTTATATTTATAAATTGTACAGTTGATAAAATTTTCTGAACTTTAGACATATAAAGAATAGATTGTTTTTATATATTTCAGTGAAGATTTAGTTACGGTAACAATAAGGGAGAGAGGCGATAAAAAAATTAATGAAAAATAGCATTTCCAATCACCATGTAAAATTAAAAAAATGAAATGGTTTGCTACTATTGCAAATGACAATATAGACCCTTTACAATTTTCAAATGCATTTGTGTATAATGTAAAATTAAAAACTTAGATGCATTTTTTTAACTTCAAAATAATTCAAGATGATTTTTATTTATAATATGCAGAGTTTTCTACGAAATTTAATTGATTTTCGGATAAGCTGATAAAACATTTGAAAAATACTACATAACTATTATAATTCAAATGTATCCAATATCTCACAAAATATGAGCATTTGTTTAAAAACATTTCATTTTATAATTTAATAGTTTAATATATATTCTGACTTGTATCCAAAGCCATTTGAAATATCGTGAAAATTCAAAAAGCTAAATTCGAAATAATAAGCCGTTTTCTTTTATAAAATAAAAATGATTTTGTAACAATGGATATTCACAAATTGTTGTTATCATTATTAGTTAGTGGGAATTATAAAACAGATAATTATTTATTTAATGATTATAATCTTAAGTAATCTTGTAGATTTTTATTTATTTATTTTATTTTTTATTTTATTTTATTTTTTATGTAATGCGTAAAATAAAATTTATCACCATATGAAGGATGCACTTTTCTTCATTTATAAATGTGCATGTTTATTTAAAGCATTAATATGTCGTTGTGTAATTAAGTGTAATTATCCATTGACTTATAATAAAAACACAAATTTGTAAATATTCTCTTATTAATTCTTTGCGGCCTACTGTCTAATATGACTGGACATCATCATTTTTTTGCAGCCAAAAAAAAAAAAAAAAAAAAAAAAAGAAGAAGAAGAAGAAGAAGAAGAAGAAGAAGAGAGGGTTAACTCATTAACCTAAATTTTATTTTATACTTTCTGCTTTATATAAACTTTATAAAAACTTAATTAATGTTACTAAGTCGACATTAAATTCATATAAATTAAAAACTAATTTGGATCAGACTACTGAGAATGAGGAAAGTTAATTTAGTCAGCAAAGGGTTAAGAAATCGATTTTAGTTAATAACTAAAAATCCGCCCATTCATTTGCGTATAACTTTTATTTGACGAGTTTTTTGAGATAAGTTTTCTTATATTTAACTACCAAATAATGAAAAAAAAAAAAAATGTTTGCACAAACGTTGTTAAAAAGTTTTCATACAAATGCTCATGTTTCACGTGATTCTTTCTAAAATGTTTTCTTATCTGATCTGAAAATTATTTAATCTTGTTAAAAACTCTGCATATTAGTAAGATCATGCTGAGGTATTTATTATTATTATTATTATTTTAAAAATGCTTATATATATATATATATATATATATCCCCCCATGATATTCCTACACAAATGCATCGGAAAAATGCACAGAGTCTATATTATTATTTGCTGCAGTTTTTAGAGCATTTTGCTTTCTTTTAATAATAAAAGGTAATTGCAAAATACTACTTTTTTTTAAAATATTGTTTGTTTTTTCAATTTTCTGTTGGCCTCCTAATTATTGATCTAAGTACATCTTCACATAAAAGTATGAGGCAATGCATTTTCTTAATATCTTCTAAGTTTAAGTAAATTTTATCGAATGAGCAATTTACAAATTGAAAATATCTTACTAAACTTTTGAGCAGGAGTGCATTATGTCCTTAATTGTTTAAAAAAAATGGTTCCAGAAAAATAAAGACTTGATTATGTCACATTATAGATGAAACGTAAAAACATTTTATTGACATATATAAATACACCACTAAGTATTTAGTAGGGTTATTATAGAATCAAAATATTTTTATAATTTTTACTTATATTCTCTTTTCAAAAATTTTCACTCTTAATTTTTGAAATACAATTTACGATATACTTCAGTTCTATATTAACGTTTTCGTTAATTGTTGAGAAGCCGCACACTGAAATTTTTCAAGTATAAATTTTCTAATACATGCATAAGCAGTTTATACAGTTATACTTCTCTCATATCAAAGAGTTTAAATCGAATCTTTACTCTACATATATTCAGTATCTAAGTTTTGAAACTATCTAAAGTCAAGGCTTATAATGAATTTACTTTTACAATGAAGAACCTGAAATTGAAATCAAATTATAAAAGAACATAAAATAAATAAAAGATACACAAGTCTGGCATAAAAAGAAATACTAAGCAATTTAAATCCTGATAATATAGCCCTCATTATATTATGATTTTTATATCATTATATATAACGTACTTTTCTATTATTTTTGAAAAGTTCTTTGATATTTTTCGATTTGAAATAAAGTAAATATATCAAGACAAGTTATTTATTTATTTATTTTTTAAGATAAAACACGCAGATCAGTCTTTATACCAGAATATGTATTTTACTATTTTTAAGGTATCCTTGTCAAAATTTGCGTTCAATATAATTTGTGTAGAATTTAAAACTTATGTATGGATAATTGTTTGTTTTCTTCAGTGTAGATTCATCTGTTTTCTTTTGCCTGATGCACTATTATAGTTCTCTATACAAGTTTAAAAATTCTAAATATTTGTTGAGATTGGTGTGTTGAGATATATAATAGGTGTTACTGTTAAAAATTGTTTTATGTAAAAATTACATTTAACTTTTTAATAAGACCTTTCCGTTTCTCTTTCTTTCTTCGGAAGAATTTATATGTATATACATATATAATTACTAGTTACCAATTTGGTTTTTGTGGGTTGCAGTGGCTATGGGCGAATTATTTATCTGTTTATTTTTCGTTCTTAATCTTATTGTTATTATATATATGTATATATATTGAGCTGTATATTGGCTTGAATTAGCTATACAGTTTTCCGAAATCTTCACTCTGCTGACTGAAATGCAAGTTTCCTGATTGGTGACAATTTCTATTTTTCAGCATTTAAAATTCCAATTTTCAATTCATGAATTCTCTCTCTTTTTTTTTTTTTTCCCCTTTTATCAGATCTCTTTGGTAATTTTATCCTTTTCTCTTTTCTATAAAATGTTGACTGTTTCTATTAATTTAATGGTTTTTGTAAACTATTATCTCATCGTTAGGCTTATGTCTTATGTTTGTGTCATTTCTCTTCTGCGTAAGTACTTTAACTTGTTTTTACTAATCATTGGTACTCAAATTAAATTATCACCGTGACAATAATTTTATTTGAAATATATCTCATTTAAAATTTAATTATATGTTGGTATTTTCATCTACCTTTTGTTTGCTGAGTGTTACAAAGGTATTAAATTATTCAAATTATATATATATATATATATATATATATATATATATATATATATATAGTACTAAATCTATTGCATGTAGCCTATATTAATTTTCTTTTCCTATCTTGCTATAAGCAAAGAAATTCTCCAAATGGATGTGAAAAATAATTATTTTCCTCTTCCCCTCGTTATGTTACTAGAATTGAGAATCTCTGAGAATAGGAACTTCTTTTATTTCTTCTTCTAATTTATTTATTTTATTTTATTTATTTTATTTTGTATACGTGATTTTTTTTTTTTTTTAAATACTTAATGTTTGAACTATTTTTCAAAAAATAAATATAGCAGCTCTATTCATCCTGAATGCAATATTACAAAACACGTAAAGGGGAGGAGCATGTCAAATCACCAAAAATTCAAAATGTTTCTGCGCAAAAAGAAAAAAAAAAGCGGGGAGGGGGGGATTCGTTGTTGGCTAATACAAAAAGGAATTTAATTTTAAAATTTTCAGCGCGAGCTGAAATTTTTTTATTGATAAGATTTTAAATATTAATGATTATAAGTGACTATACTTGCTACAATGTCCCTTCAAATTAGTAACTGGAAATAAAATAAAACCTTACCTTATTTAATGTTCTACAAATGAGTTCTTTTATTACTATACTTACATACTACCTTATAAAATTTTTAAAGTATTTAGTATTTATATACCTATTTAAAAATAACTTTAAAAACAAATATAAAAGAAAAAAAGGTTAAAGATAGGAAGTAACCTAATTAAATTGATTCAGATAAATATTATTATTTCTAAAAATTAATTATTCTACAATTTCTAAATCAGGTATAAATAATATTGTCTGCTTAAATGAAATATTAAACTAATTTGATAAAACTATAAGTAAATAAGTTTAATTTATTAATTTATTAATTCATTAAATTACAATATTTTTAAATCCAAAAATTTATATAAGCGTTTTTCGTGCAATCTCTACGCATAATTATATACTAAATAATAATTCGAAAGCATGGGATTTCAGAACGATAGCAATTAGGACTAAAGAAATTCAGCAGAAATATTTATTTTATCTTTTTTCTTTTCTTTTCAATGACTGTACTAATCATGAAAACACACGCTACATTAGTTGAGTTACTATTAAAAGAAATAATTTTTGGAACTACAAGTTTATTTTAAATTATTTTGGCATTCAGTAATTTATCTTAGAATGCAATTGGTATCCCTTGTTACAAAATATGTTTTTCTTTAATTGGTTTTCTCATTTCAAAATGAAGGAAAAAAAAAATAATAATAATTCCAGGTATAACACCTATTACTTAATACTTTGTTTTATAATATAACATACGATCATGAGTTAAAACTTATAAAGAATAAATGAAGTGTAAATATGTATTAATATCGATAATTAGAAAATATGGCCAGTGTTAAAAAATAACAGTAGCTACCAAAGGTACAATTTTCTGTTATTTAACAGAGATTATGTTAAATAAATTATTTGAAAAATAAAAATAAATAATTTTCAAGAGAAATTTTTATTTTCTATAAGAATATTTCGGTAACAATTTCTATTAAATATAAACTATACTTGTAAACAATTATATAATTAAGTAAAATCTTTCAAAAAATGTTATATTTATTAATTAAAAATGATATGTTTATTATTTCTATCTTCATTACGCTTTTTAAACATTTTAACAGTGCTGATTGCATCAAGCAGTGGGTGAAATTTTCGATTAGGTGCTTCAACCCTTTACTACTAAAGTTTGTAAATATAAAATATACGTTAAATTTAGATGCGAATTTAACCACAATATATTCCTCTTTTACGAAAAATAAATTTAAAAATAAAGAAAAAATGCTAAAAATAAAAAATAACAGTAATTTTTGAACTAAATAAAATATTACATCAAAAAATTATCTATACAAAAACAAATCATTTAAGCAATACAATTTACACTTTTATTTATTTATTTTTTTTTTTTAACTGTTTAAAACAACCATTTAAAAAATTCTAAATTTTAATTAAAAAAGAAATAATGTATAACAATAAAATTAAATAGTGGACTTTATTTCTGGTGTATCATGATATTAAAAGAACTATTTTTAGTAACTGCTTCGAATATTTTTTTTAATATAATTTTTCATTAAATAATAATACAAAGATGAAAGATCGTTTTATTTAAAAAATTATTATTATATATTTTTAAATGACATATAGTAATTAGTTATTTTATTTGTTTATTTATTTTTAAATGTGTATATATATATACATAACTTTGATTTTTATCTCCCCCCCCCCTAATTAAAAAAAAAAAAAAAAAAAAGACTTTGAGGTAAATAAAACTTTTTTTAATTATTCAGATGTTACAACAAATTTTTTGGATGTTTAGCACAAGAAAAAAGTTATTGAATGTTGCGCATAAATTGATAAATTTTACGAAAAATAAAACAAAAACATTAATTTGATTACAACTGCATTAGATTTCATTTAATTTCTAATAAATTGTTAAAACAGATTTACACACGATAATAATCAATGTGGAACCAAAATAATAATAATAATAATAATAATGCATTTATTAGAAAGCAAAATAAAATGTATCTATTTTAATGAAATTTAAATAAAAATCTTTTTGTTTTATGATGATGAAAATCATTCTAAGACTCCCTTCCCTTCTAGAGAAAATAAATCTCTCCCTTCCAGAGCAAATAAATAATAATAATAATAAACAGGAACTCAAAGGATATTTTGCATGTGTACGAAATAATCAGTTCACAACTTGTTTATAAAGTTAAAAAAAAAAAAAAAGGACTAAAAAATTTTAGTTAAAATTATTTAACAAGCATAATTTTTAATAACGTTTTAAACGTTTTATATTTAAATCGAGTAAACGTGTATAAACAACTTTATGCTAATTTATATTATTAATCTTCAAATTATTATGGCTTGTTTACTACCTAGTTTTGTTAGTAACACAGTAATATTTTGTGTGAAATTTTATCGTGCTCTTGATGAAAAACATATTTTTAAATCTTCGAGTGGGAACCATTGATATTTTAAAATCATCTTAACTTAATTTTACATGTATTACATAAATCCATAAAATATTAGTCTTTGTGACTTCGAAAATAAAAATGTAATAATGTTATCTGGATATGTACATGGAATAAAAAAATAAATAAGTAAATAACCATTTATGTGTATGTTTAAACTTTATTGTGTTTGTACTTAATTGTAATAAATTACATAATGTTTGTAATTAAAAATTAATAGTGTTAGTAATTAAAAAATATACATAAAGTTTGTAATAAAAAAAAAAAAAATTCTATGACTAAATCATTGACATTGTCAAGAAGAAAATAAAAATAATTACTTTAGATTTTTTTTTCTTTAACGTATAATAGATGAGCTAAATAAGTAAGCAGATAACAGATTAAAAAAAAAAAAAAAAAGTGGATATATTTTGAAATTTAAAGAAAAGTTCAAAAATATTGAATAAAATTTAAATTAATTTAGAAAAATATTTGTAACATAAGTAGACTTTGATATTGATCATAATAATTTATTTTAAATCATATTTATTTTATTTGTTTGAATTGTTAACAAAATTTAATAATCTTTATATTACAACTGAATGCTATGATTATCAATATATAAATATATATATTTAAAATAAAAAATTTATTTATTTATTTCATTAAATCATTAAATAATAATAATAATAGAGAATTAATTTTATATGTGAATAATTATACATACATTTTATACATGAGATAACCTTTAAAGATTTTTTTCAACGAAAGAAAAAAAAGAAAAAAAAAAAAGAAAAAGAAAAAGAAGCTTTATAAATAATATAGAAATTATATGATGAATAATTAAGATAATTATGATGCATAAGTAAGTTTTTAACGGAAAAGATTTAATTTTTTTAAAAAACACTATTATTATGTATATTTTAGATAATTAATTAAAACAAATAATCTTTCATTTATTTTCAGTAATTTTGTCAGTTTTTTAAATGATTATGTTTATTTTTTATATTACTGATTATTTCTACGGTAATAAATATTGAAATTAAAATTTTTTAAATCGTTTATATAACTAGTTTTCAATATAAGATATCCTAAAAACCTAACCCAAACTACTTTTTTTTTAATAAATAGATAAATGAATTAATAATAAAATTAAAATATGTGGTTTGTTGATACTTAATATTTATTTAAATTATTATTTATTTATTTATTATTTAAATTATTTATTTAAATTATTAATTACTATTCTATCAAATTTATTCAAAATACCACTTTTATATTTATAAATTTTTCACAAAATTAGGCAGTTTTAAATTCATTGAAGAATTAATTAAACGGAAAAAATTAATGCGATAAATCTAGTTATATCATATGTCTCAGATTTTATTTATATTACATAAAACCAAAAAATACTCCCAAATCAAGAAAATCTTATATATATATATATATATATATATATATATATATATATATATATATATATATATATATATATTAATAATTATTAATTAAATTTTAAAATTTGAGAATACACAATGTGCTGCGATTAAAACGTTTAATGTGATAATAAGTTATTCTACATTTGAATTGCATATAATTGTTTCTATTATTAATAACTGTGCAATGTTTAATTATTTAAAAAATGAGTACCGCATTATACAAATAATAATAATAATAATAATGAATATAAATTTTTAGTTCTACGTTATTGTTATATCGTCGCATTTATAAATTTTTAATTAAAATATAATATCAAATTAAAAAAATTGATTTCACCGCCCAATTTTAAATATCAATTATCCATATTTACTATTTAATTAATATTTTTAAGAAATATTTTTCTAAATTTTAAATAATATTACGATTTAACAAGAACAACAAAAACAAACAAAATATTTCAATAAATATGAATAAAAACGCAGTTATAACAAAAGAAAAAATTACAAAATGCGTTTATGCGTTCTGATAGGAGCTATTTTTTATTTTTGTATAACTGCTATTTATTCATTTATTTATTTATTTTGTAATTATTGACTTTCGAAAGTTCATAAAGGGGGAACAGATTTATAGATAATTATAGCGTTAATTGCGAATATATTTTTCTAATTCTTGAAATTTTTTTCAAATTTATGTATTATACCAAATCTGTATAATAAATAAACATAGTTTTTGATGCCGTGGTAAACATTATTTGTTTTTAATAGTGTTTTAATTTATTTTAATTTATCTTTAGCAACCAAGTTTATGTTATGAATGAAAACGATTCGTAATAAAGCATTAGTATCTATTATTACAGAAGTTCTTAAAAATTTTGTGCAATTTTTTTCTTTTCAAAAATTAGTAATATAATGATTAAACAATGTAAATAGCGATATAATAGTTATGTTATTAAATAGTTAGGAAACATATCGTTAAAAAAAAATTAATATATCGGTAGTAAATTTGATATTTATTAATTAGTTTTATATTTAAAATAATCAAGGGGAATAATGTTGACTGTTTATAAATTCAATGTAGCTAAAACTTTCTTATCGGAAACATTTTTATTATTTTATTGTTACAGTTTCGTTATATTGTTAAGATATCTTCAAAATTTTTCAGTTTAAATAATTTTATAATAAAACCAGAATTTTTTGTTCTAATTAAAATTGCGTATTCATCACAAACATAGTTTTTAGCTGAACGTTGTTTTAAAAAATATTTTAAATAAAGTCTGTCTTATTGCTTTTCCAAGCTGGATACATTTAAATAACTAATTAACAAATAAAATAATCAATACAGAATTTGTTTCGCATACAATTAAAATTACAATTTTAAATTAAATATATATTAAAAATAATAGTTTCTCTTTTATGTTATTTTATCGAACACGCGTCAAAAAACATCCTAAAATTTAACTAAAAATGATAAAATAATGTACAAGAAAACAACATCGCATAACTCAATAAAATAATTAATAATATAAATAATTGTTATATTATTAAAACACACTTTTCCACAATTCGGCTTTTAACGATATTTCGCTAGCTAATTTCTAACAAAATTATTAAAAAAAAAAAAAACAGAAAAGCATACCTATATTGGAATTCTAATCAAATATAAAATTTAGTGATTTAAATTAAATAGTGCAAATATATACAATAAATATAATGTTTTGAATAAAATATTTTTTTAAGTATAATAAATTATCTTGAAACTATGTTAATGTTATTGTTTAAGAAATAAATCTATAATAAAACTAAAAGTACTATTTAAGTAAGCAAAGGGTTAAGAATAACTTTTTGTACTCACTGTTATGTATGTCAACTGACACAGCTTGTCAATAAAAGAGACATATCCACCGCACCGTCATATTTTCTCAGTATTATTGAGACCAAAACAAAAAGAATTTACATAATCCTTATGAATGGTTTAACCTGAAAAATAATTATTTAAATTAGTCATTAAGAAAAAATTAAGAAAGTATACATTAAAATAGTTTTCAAGTACAAAAATATTTTTCGTCAAAACGTTTAAAAATATTTAAACTAAAAATAATTAATTTGTAGAATACTATATATTTAATTAATTCCGTTTACTATAATATTAGCGTTAAATAATCTTTACTTTTTAATTAATGTATATATTGCGAACATTTGGTTAAGTAATTCTGCTGAAATGTCACGGCTCAAAGAATGATCGTAAAATTTTCTAACTGTAATAAAGTCCGAATTTTCAGTAAAAAATATCAAACTCGAGATGAAACATATTTCAAAATACACAAAGAAAAGCGCACTGCTCCAAGAATCAAAACTTTAAAATCCTCGTATTACAGGTAAGTCGATTACGTAAACACACACCCACAATCCCACCCGCTCCCATTTATCTAAACTTATGGTCAACACAGCACCTGAAGTAAGTCCGGTTACGGCAGCTCTTCAGACCGTCCACGCACAGTGACGACGGAGGCGATTCTAATTCATACGTCAGACTCAAGAAAACATAAGGCTCTGGGCGAGGAATCGAGCTGGGGGGATTTTTTGTGGAGCAGCTTTCACTGTATCCCTCCGCCTCAGTGAGGGTGCGCGATAGAGCCAGCAGAAAAAGCGAAATCGATATGTCGTGGCAGACACACCACAGTGACGACATCTTTCGTCCGTTTCGAAAGAAAACTTCAGATCTCAGCAGAAACAGTGGACTCCAGTCTTCTGCTCGTATCTCCGTTGCCCAGTACTGAACGAAACCACACATTTGAAAGTGAAAATCAGAACAGAAAGAGATAAACACAAATGTAAACAACGCCACAGAGTAACAAATTACAACTTACTTTAACTTTAACAACAAAATATATTTTAGCACATATACCAAGTTCAGCTTTTATATAATATATTTCTAAATAAAACATACATATGTTTGCGATTTAAATAATAATAATAATAATTTTGCGCATAAATAATGCTACACACCAAGTTACAGTTCAGGACTAATTTTCTTCGCGCAATATATCGACTCCCGTAACCCTTTGGTTACAAATAGCATCAACCCTTTGATGCCGCTGAAAATGGGAGTGATCTGTTCCAGGAAACGAAAGGACAAAAGTACATCGATTTTTTTCTTGTTTTTGTAATTTCAAATCATAAAATAAATACAATTAAACAAATTAAAATGAAATTTAATAAAATTGAAAAAAATTAAATAAAATTGAAAACACATTTTAACATTTAAAACATAAAAACAAAAATGCCAGTTGTTTTTATTTTTACCAACATTGAAAAAATACGAACTAAATAAATTTAAAGTGAAACCAGGAAAGCATGCAGTAAAGCAAACTTACCAGGAGAATGTCGCAAGCGCGTCTTAATCGTTGCCAAGTCGTTGCTCTTATGCTGCTAAAGAACGTATCGACGACTTGTGGGTCTCACCCCAGGATAGGGGATTCAAAGGGGTAGAGGGGGTGCCGATTGTTGTCGTCAGCTGTCCGTATAAGGGGGAAGGGGGACAGTGCGTCACGGCGAGTCTCCCACCCCTGATTGGTTCCTGCAACCCACGTGCTGGGTGTTGCTCTGGGTCGAGCGGCTAATGATGACGTAGCTCACCCCGAAGGGCGGGGGATAAGAACTGGCAGCCTCAGTGGCAGGGCTGCCACCTATGCTACCCCTGTAACATAGCCAAGGCAAGAACATGGAGGCAAGAAACTCTTTCCTCCACTGCGCATTTCTTCTAGTACTAAAAAAAACGATCGCCAAGGTTTTGGCTAGTAACGCCAGTGCTCGCTCTTTTGGCTTTTAGAAAAATGCAATATTCTTCGTTGTGTTTGGAGAAAGTATTGATGCTACTGGCTCAATTTTTAAAACTTTCGTAGCACTTAAAGGGATGGCGGGAGTTTTCGCAATTATTTCACAAGAGTGAAGCGGCATGTTTTCATTTTTAATGCTCGAATCAGATGTTTTCTTACGCGTATTGCACGTTGGTTTGTCAATTTGTTTTTAATAATTGCTTTTAGCAGCTGATCAGTGAAAGGTGATGAATATGATGCTCTGTGGATTTATGTTTGTTTTAGTGAAATTTTGATAATTTGAAATAGGCAGATAATTTAATTTTAAGTATTTTCGGTTTAATTAAATGTGAGTGCGCGAATATCTAAAACAACTTTTATTATCGAGTCTAAAATAGCATTTTTTTCTTTTGTAGTGAATTTCTAAATTCTTAAAATTACTTTAATAGGTGGTGGAAAGAGAACTGAAGGATATTCCTCAACGCCATTATCATATTTTGAAACTAGTAAATGACTTAATTTTGAGACAATTCTTTTTTGCTTTGTCTAACCTTGTAACTGAAGCAAAATTTCAACTTCATAGAATTTTATTAGTATATGGCTATTTAAAATAAAAAATTAAAACGAACTATATTTATACTGACCAAACGTCCCCATTTTCTGGGGACAATTGGGGACGCCCTTTTTTTTGAAGGCATTTTTCTAAGTTTTAAAAAATTGTAGAAACTAAATTATTAATCAGTAACACTTTATTTTTAGTCCTTGTTTATTAAGAATGAAAATATGCATCCATAATTCAATAATTGTAGCAATTTTTTATGCTTCTCTATCTCTATTATAAAGGTACTTTGATCTGGTCAGCCTAACTATATTGGAAGTAGAATTTACGGACTCTAAATTATATGTTGATTTAAATGCTTAAAATCAGCTTAATGCTCAACATACTGCAGGTAATTTTAAACAAAATTAAATAAATCATTGCTTATATATTTGTGTAAAAAAAAAAAAAAAAAAAAAGACTGGTAAATAGTTGAATGATATGGAATGAAAATGATTGAATGTAATTTATTGAAGATGAAAATATATTGTAAATAGAAATTTAATTTGTTAAATATTGAAAAAATGTAGTTCATAATATTATACTAATTAGTTTTAATCTCGTAAATATTTTTTTACGGTTCAAAGCATTTAACATTTGTCAGTAAGTTTTATTTTGGATGTTAGAAGGTTTATGTCCGAATTCACTTTTATTTGACGCCAAGTTTAATGAAATAGTTTAATATTTCTGAACGTTAAAAGGTAGCTTAATTTATTAATAGACTTAGAGTTATTGAATTAATTATTAAATTGTAATGTCGAAGAATTTTTTAAATACTCTTTTAAAATTCGTTAATTATGCGAGATTTGGTATTTCAGATACAAAGCTAAACTTTGTATGTCTTAAATTATACGAATTCAGCCAATGGGTTTTAAATTTATTTTTCTCTATTAATATAAGAAAAATAACTAAAATTCAGGACATGAAAGGAGAAAAAATACACGTTGCCTTCTTTACAGCTTTGGTCATTATATACCCGCATTTATAATATACGTTTGATAATTTGAATGGTTACTCGATAAAAATGCTTTCTCTCAATATGTATCAGGGATAGTAAGTCATTTTCTCTCTCTTTCACTCTCTCTTTAGGATTCCTCCATTACTTTTCTAGAATTTTAGAACAGTAAAATTATTTTTATATTAATAAATAGATGTTATGACAAGAATGGCTATTAAAAATTAGTGGTACAAAAATAAGACCGGTATGAATTCAGTGTACAATGTTATATCGTTAGACTTATCACAGAAAGTTTTACGAAATCCAGTTTCTCTTACAAAATAGTATGAACTGGAAGTTATTCACTCTCTCTTTCGTCTTCTCATTAAAAAAAATATTATATATATATATATATATATATATATAATAGATAACGTAATAAAATTTAATCTAAAAATTTAGCAATTAATAGAACTAAAACAATAACAGCACACTAAAATATAGAACTGAATTTAACATAGAGGAAAGAATGACACAAAAAGTTGCGATATAGATAAGGAACCAATGAGTTACCATATTAACTTAAAATACTTACGCCAACCTGAAGGATAATAAAAAAGGACCATTAAACTTGTGAAAGAGAAAAAAGATAATAAACCACATAATCAATTGGATATAAATGCTTAAAATTAGAAATATACTTTTCAAGGGGCGCATACTTCATAAAGCAGAGAAAGCTGCAATGATTTCGTAAAACGATATTGCTAATCATAGCAATTTATATCATCTCACGCCCCGATCAATGCAGCAAAAAAACCCACAAAGAATGAGAAAAAAGTGAAAAATTAAATTAAAACAAAGAATAAATAAATATTAATTAAAATCTTAAAGGAAACCAAAGTAATAACATGAAATAATCAGAGTAACCACATGGAAAACAGTTAACACAAACTGGAAAAATGGTTGATGCCAAAACCTAAATTGAAGTTAAAATAATAGCTCGACAGATATCGATTAATCGAAAATACTTCAGAACAATTACATTAAAGATAAAATACACAGAGTAAATATTAAATGATAATGTTAAAATTAATACTAGTAGAGTTAAATTAAATCGTACCAAAAATATTAATAATTAAATCATTTAAGATAAGGACTGAAGAATGAAGGTATAAGACTACTGAGTACAAGCGCCATCTTTCGGTTAGCTATAAAAACATTAAGTCAGTTAAATAAGATGTATTGACTGAAAGATTAAGATAATTTAGAAGTATTAACAGCAAGATTAAGATAATTTTTAAGATTTTTATTTTGAAGTCAAATTATTAAGTGTAAAGTTTAAGATAATTTAGAAGTATTGACAGCAAGATTAAGATAATTTTTAAGATTTTTATTGTGAAGTCAAATTATTAAGTGTTAAGTTTTAAGAAGACATAATTACAAGCAATAATGCCAAAGAGCACACATATAAGGATAAGCATTATAATGCGGACATCAATAATAATTAAAATTAAAAATTAAAATAAAAATATTTTTATTTTGAAGTCAAAGTATTAAATGTTAAGTTTTAAGAAGAGTCAATTACACGCAATAATGCCAAAGAGCACACATAGAAGGATAAGCATTATAATGCAGTCATCATAAATTAAAATTAAAAATTAAAATTTAAAAGATTTTTATTTTATTTTTTATTTATTTATTTATTTTTTTAATTAATATTTTATTTTTGTTATGCAAATAGATGATATATATATATATAATATATATTTGATTTTTTTATATTCTGCAGTAGTAACTTTATTAAAGCAGTATTACCTTCTGCATTTATCATACAGTCTTCGTGAGCTCTTTAATACTTTAGTATAATTAAAATAATAATAATAATAATAAACTAAGCTGCAGTGTTATGTTAACAAGCTATAAAATTTCCAAATCACTCAGTTGAGAAAAGATAAAATGAACCATTCTTTAAAATGTAAAATAATTTTAGACATAAAGGTTTAATATTTATTATGAATGTATAGCATTTTCAAGTTAAATTTCAGGGGTAAATATTAGATATTTATTATGATTTTATTGCATTTTTAAGCCACAAATAAATATTTTCTGTGAATTTTTTTAAAAATAACTTGAATAAACAGAGGTTCTTTACAATATAAATATATATGTATTTCTAGCAAGGATACATTTTTTTTTTTTTTTTTTTGGTGCTAGCATTATAAACAGTTACTTTTTATAAACAAAGTAATTAACAATAAGCACATTTGTTTGACAGTATGCATAGTTTTAGCATCAGTTCTCCCATATATACGTAGCTGCCATTATTTTAATTTATTTCGGAGTAATTTTAGTCCCGCCTCTATTTCCCCACTTTTTATTTTTTTTTTTTTAAGTAATTTTTTCTTATTTTATGGAAGTTATGTTTTGAAGAAAATTTTTCTATAAATAAAGTGGTGCGAAGGCGGGGCTAAAAGTACTCCGGAATAAATTAAAATATTGGCAGTTATGCATATATGTTTGACACTGATTTTCTTTATTTTTAGGCAAAATGTTCTCTTATTTATTTATTTATTGTAAAAACTTAAAAAAAAAAAAAAAAAAAGAAAAGAAAAGAAAGAAAATGCTTAATAGCTATGATTTTAGTCTATATTTTTTTCTATTTAGTCATGATTTACTTTTAGATTTCAGTTTTTAATTAATCTATATCTTGATTTAAAAAGTTACACATCATTCAAATTAGAGTACAGTTGGAGAAAATTGTTTCGCTTAGAGAATGAATTAAAAAAAAGAAAAGAAGAAGAAGAAGAAGGATGTACGATATCATAAATAATAACAAAAACTATGAAAACATCGATATTTGTCTTAATAATTGCTAGATATTATTTTAATAACATAGTTTAATAACTCTAAATAGCTGGCCAAATTTATACTTTAACAATGCAGAAGATTTAGATATTTGTGTGCATAAATTTGTGAAAATACAGAAATATTGGCATTTTATTAGATAAACAGAAAAATAATTTGCATTACTGCTTTCACTGGCTGTATTCGTGCCAGTCTTTATTTTCGCCTGATGAAAGCTGGGTTTAATTATTTCGATCCAAAACAATTATTGTGTGAGTTTGAATTTTATAGTGTTTATTTTCAAAGTTCTTTCGTGTATATTCAACCTTTTTGTTGTATTTACTATAATATTTCAAAGTAGTACTTAATAATTTTTCTTGAAATTTGATTATACAATGGATTTTTTGAATACAACATTCAAGTATCCTAATTTTAAGGCACATTCATGAAAGGCCGTTTAGTTAAAAAAAATACAACATTATATAATCATTTTTTATTTCTAAAATCATATCGTTACCTCTTAAAATAATTTATGACCGCTTTAAATTGTATGATTTTTTTTTCTTTAAACCGTTATTGTTGTTTCAACTATTTATTAGCGTTTATCCCAAAAAAGTTTAACATTATAAATATAAATATAAAAATGGATTGTAATGAAAATGAAATTTTTTAAAATAGAAGAAGTCAGCTATCAGCTTATTTAAAATGATAATAATAACAATAATAATAGCATGTCTAATTTTTTTTATAAAGTCGTTTCGGCAAGTCTTTTTAAAATTGTCTGCAATGTGAAAATGTTTGACTAAAATTTCACGGACCTTTTTTATTTATTAGTGTTTTAAAATAATTAACATCTTCCATAAAAGTACACTTGCCTGAAATAAACCCTAAAAAACTATGTTAAAAATTAGCACTGTTTAGACTCAATATAAATCATTAAAAAATCATACTTCGTTACCTTGGTAACTATTCAATTAAAACTGCTGTGTCATAGAAGGTAGTTAAATAGAAAAATAATAGCACGTTGCAGTTACTTAATTTAACTCATACAAAGAGGGACTATGTACAAGAATTCTCATTGAGATACATAAAAAAATAAAAAATAAATAAAATAAATAAATAATGAAGATATCAGAAGCCTTTTCAATGTGCATGTGTCTGTAAAATGAGAGAGAACTTTGACAATGACAAATAAGGCTGTCAAACATTTTTCCATTTATCTAAGTCCAATGAGGTTTAGATGCCTAGACACTGTAAGGATACAAGGCCATTATATTTAAAAAAAAAAAAAAAAAAAAAAAAAAATACGTGTGAGTTGTTCTCTTTAAATGCAAGCCTTCAATGTTAAAAAGGGGGAAAAAATCTAATGCTTAAAATATTTTCGACTAAAATGAGTTTATTCAGGAAAAAATTGTCATTTTTTTTTTTTTTTAAGTTTTGTAATAAGAAATAGTTAAAAAACCATTTTAAAATAATATTAATAAATAATTAAACGACGCTTTGGACAAATTTGTCAAAATTGTTTTTTTTTTTAAGGCAAAATAACATTACAATAAATAAATAAATAAATTAAAAAAAAAAAAAAAAATTCTTACCAGCAGGTAGAAGGCTTAAAACTCCTAAAACGCAACTTTATTATTATTATTATTATTATTATTATTATTAAACATATATTTTTTTATTTTCTTGCTTTGATAAAAGTTTCTTTTTTCAAAAGAAAAATTTTGAAAATTTCTTTTATCTCTTTTGTATATTTTTTCCCTATGACCTATAAAAGTTCATGCCAAAATGTCACCATTCCCCATTACATAATAAAACCTATAAAATCTATCAGATATTGATTTCGTTTTTATTCCCAAAATACATTTTTATGATAAAAAGGATGCGTGCTTTTTTTCTAATGTATCTTTTTAAGTAAATTATTTCAAGGTAACTTTTTTTTTTTTTTTTCATCTTCTTTTTTTACTTTACTTTCTCAGAGATATAACTGAAGGTGATAATATGAAATAAGCTGATTCGGCACGAAAAATAAACGTGTATCATGCCGCTTTTCATTAATGAAGTCCTTGTCGTTAATGACAAAATAAATTTTACTAACTTATAATCCGAAAAACAGTTTTTTCTAGTGTTATTAAAATAGTTAATATTTTAAAAGGATTTGAATAAAAAAGTTTTTAAGTTTTTAAAATTTATGCACATATATATTAAACAACCTTTATTAGTGAAAATAAATAATATTGCACATATTATTTGTGAAAACAAAATAAATTTATTAATTTTTTTTTTTTAACAAAAAATACATTCTTATTTTTTTTATTTTAATTTTTAATTTTTTTAATTTTTTAAATGGAAATTTAATTAATGGAGAAGTTTATTTTGAATTGCAAACATATGTATGAAAATGCCATGAAATGAAAATTTAAAATAAATATTAATACTGAAAAAAGCATATATACAACCGAACCTCTTTAACGTGAACACTGTTAACGGGAATTACTTTTAACATGAACTGTTTCCACAATCCCAGTCAAAATGAAGGTTACTTTAGTTATATGAAGATCAGTTACTGATAGCATGAACTACTGATAACATGAACAGTTTTTTTTATCTCCCTTGAGATTCCCGTTAACGAGGTTCGACTGTATAAAGAAAGAAAAATGTTTATGATATATTATACATTTAACAATGTTTATTTTAAATCCACTTTTAAAAATAATCATCCATTCTATTCACCAGTCCATTAATTTATTAACTCGCCCATTATTTAACCAATATATCTACCAGTATAAGAGTTATTTACAAAAATCACTAATGTAACCCATAACAATATTAATCAATTACGAAAATATATTCACAAGCGCATCTATGCTGATGTAAAAAAAAAAAAAAAAAAATGCCTGTATACATACGATTATTTTACATCTGTATTACAAGAAATATCTCACAATTAATACAGAGTAGTTTGGGGAAGACGCCATAGTTTTTGTTTAATATCCCTGCAAAATTCCCTATTGTGTGGTCATATACATTATTTATTTATCTTTAGTGAAACTTTACACTTTTGAGTACATATTAAAAATATGTTTTAGCCCAAAAGTATCATGAAAACTTTGAAAAAGGAATTTGCCTCAACGCTTTCGTTTGGACATCCTATCCCCAATCTTGAGGTAAGATGGCTTATGAGATTTCAATATAAAATGCAGTTTTTTATGAAACATTATATATTTATTTTAAAACCATGATTAACATAGACAAAACTGATACAAAATATTATTTATTATCCTATTTAAAAATTTGCGAAAATTTTTGTCCAAATATAACTTAAAACAACAAAGAAGACAACCATATACATCTTTACTCAATGTAAAACTGTCGGCATCTTAACTCAAAGCATTTTCATCATCTTACCTCAAAACTTTGAACAAGACTAAGTCCTCTTATTTCATCAAAAAAGAAGGAACTGACCCTCTTTAAAAATTTGGCGGGAAGGCCATGACACTATACTTTTAAAAATTATCCGAATTATTTTTCTCTTTTTACATAACTAACTGTTCTCTGTTTACATAACTAAATAAACAGGGGATAAGTAAAATTTTTTAACACTTATCTGATGAAGAGAGATGAATTATCGATCCAAATTAATATAAGAAAATCCTAAAAATGCTCAAAAAATGGGCAAAAAAAGTTTCTTTACTTATTACCTTTCCTATGAGTAGTCCCACAGTGTTGCCCTACGGTGCCTGAGTATAAAAGAACCACGTTTTGTCGAATGCGGAATCTTAATAGCTTACCCTACATATTACAATGGAAAAAAAGAAAAAACGTGTAATCACTTTTAACCTACGATGGAAGCCTATTTTAAAAACATTTAATGTGCCACTATATTTAAACAATATGCATACCAGCATTTTCATGTGTCTCTAAAAGCTGTGTCACTAATAACTAATACATAATTACCAAACTTTTAATTCTCTCCAGAAGAACTGACACAACTATTTTTTAATGGTAATTTCCAAATAATTTACTCAAGAAAAATTAATGCAAAATATTTTTATATGTAAACAGCTTGTCAAGTCTCCCGCCAAAATCTCAAAGATTTAGCATCTGTGCTATATTTAAACTGGGGAGTCTAATGTTATCGACTTTCACCTTATTTTTGTTAACATTGCATCAAGTTCTGCAAATAATGTAAATACTTTTCACTTATTTGAAAATTTTATAAATTTTGTTCCTTGTATTTTTCTTTCTTTTAATTTTTTTCTTTCTTTCTTTCTTTTTCTTTTTTTTTATTCTATTTAAATTTATTCATTAGTTTATTTTATTGGGTCGGATGTGGGGAGAGAAAAATGTTTTTATATAAATGTATATGTATTAATTCTTACTAACATTTTGCTGAGAAAAATCTAACTGACAACAAAGCGAATGAAAATTGCAATGCAAATATGCAAATGAAAATTTATAATTTACTTTAGCGATTTTTTGAATTAACTTACCAAGTTTTGTCTGACTTGTTTCTGATTTTTATTTATTTATTTATATATTACTTTTTCAAATTAATAATTTGTGAACGCTATAATAATTAAAAATTGCATAATACGTGTAGCGAAATACTCAAAATTACTTTTTTAAAACAATATTCAAATATTGTCACAAAAAAAAAAAAAAAAAAAAAAAAAATCATGAATTATAAAGAGCACCAAACTGACATAAGGCAAAATCACGACAAATATTATTAGAAATATATTTACAATTCAAAATTCGTTTATAGAATAAATATCTATACCACTCAAAATATTCAATTATTATATTCTGAGGTGCTATCGTACGTTGAGATAATTTTATATTTATAGCAATTAAAATTTTTGTGAAGGTTTATACTTTCTATGATCCAAACATATATAAGATATTTAAAATTATGTACCTCATTTTTTATAATTTAAACTTCTGTTATAGGTTAAATATAAAGAAATAAATAATGCTTTTTTATGCACCAGTTGTAGATAAGAAATTGAAAACAAACTCCATGATAAGTTGTTTTAATATTAAATACATGAAAGTAGTGTCTTACAGTTGGAATTTTCGTCTGAGAACTGCATTCATTTATTAAAATAATAATACTAATAACATTATATTATGAAGTATCATAGCACTAAAATGTGCTTTGATTAAAATGTCACGATAAAATTTTTAAAATATATGGAAAAAATAATAGAAAATTTTTAAATATGAAAATTTGTTTAAAGTTTTCGGTCCTAAAATAATATTTTCATTCATTCATTTAACATTCAAAAATAATAATTTTGTAAAGTACAAACTTGTTAGGACAGAGGTCTATTTTCTCTTTGACAAAATAGGTGCAAAAGGAAAACTCTTTTCATTTTTTAATTCTGCATCAAGTCAAAATAAACAATTTATAACTAATTACATATTAAAAAAAAAAAAAAAAAAAGTACGCAATTACTTTTTATCTAAAATTAATTCTAATAAAGACAAAATTTTAATGTTTTTTTTTTTTTTTTTTTTTTTTTTTAACGTGTAATTTAACTTTCCTTTTTTAATTATCTTTTGTTAAAAAAAAAGTTGAAAAATTGAATATTGTGACATTACATGTATGACAATACATGTAATATGTAATATGTAAAAACATAAATAAAAGAGATACTTTAATAGTATATACGACTCATATTCTCCACAAAAGAAAAGAAATTATAATCCATGATGCAAAAGGGAAAAAAAAAAAAAAAAAAAAAAAAAAAAAAAGAGAGAGAGAGAGAGAGAGAGAGAGAGATGAGCAGACGATATGTGCATTAAATTCTGATTTTTATTGAAAAAGTATCTAAAAATAAAGATTTTTTACCCAATATGTTGACGGTAGTGTAATGTCAGGGGAAAAATAGGCCGATCATCTAAAACCAGATTAGGTAACAGAATTATTATGGTCCTTAGTATTTTGGTACAAAATTTTGACAAGATTTTTACGATAGGCATATGTTTAATATGTCTATCATAAAAACCTTGTCAAAATTTTGTTCTTAGATTAATTAAATAATGTAAATTTTTAAGGCATCAAATTTGCGTAAAGAGAGCGTTATTGAAATATATATATATATATATATATATATATATATATACATATATATATATTGGTTTAAATGGAAAGTCCTTTATTAGAGTATGATGCTACTTTTAGAGACCCTCATATGGAATATTAAAATTCTCATCTCGATGACACCTGCAATAAACTGGTAATATCTCACGCTGGGTACTTAGTGGGACCCCGTCAAAAATCATTAATTTTAACAGTATACCTTTTAGATAAACATTATATAACTTTAGTTTCTCAGTTTTCATATTTCAATCCGGAATCACAAGCAAATATACGGAATAAGTAAATATTTAATAATTAAATTTAATGAGGTTAAACAGATAATTATTAACGCCCAATAAATTACATGAGTAAAATATACAGATTTTTATTTATTTATTTTTAAATTAAAGATTACCAGATGGCACAAAACAAATGGAGAATTACTTTTTGAGTAATGTGCAAAAAAACTTTTTTTGAGGAATCGATTATTGATTTTACAACAAAGATGCCATTTATTGCATCGTAGTAAAAGGTTTCATGAAATATTATATTACTTTGATTCTTTTTAACACTTGAAATTATATACTTGTTATTTTTGTATTATACATAAACAAGAACAAAAATCCATGCGTTTCGCATGTGTTGTCACTTTCCAAACTGTATGTACTCGTTTTATCATTTAACTTTTAATGCATTTTCCTACATGATCAAAAAACGGACAGACAGAAGGAATGAAATGCAGATAGATTAACTGAATCCATAACCACTCTTAAACATTGTTGGAAAGTGTTAAAAACGCTAAACACAAACGGAAATACAATTCATGAAATTTCCAACTGTAGCGCTTAATGTATCTAAATATTTTCGTCTATCCCTGCAAAATATTAATGCTAAACATACTACATTCTTTCAAACACTTTTTTTAACCATATGAACAATAAATGTCAATTTCATTAGGATTTGCACAGTGCAAAGTTACTTAATTATGATTTATAAAATTGCCTCTCAATAAATTTACATTCTTTTGGGTCACCCTGTACAAACCAGTTGTGCTATTTATTCCATTTTAAACAGGAAACATGCGATAGTGAACGAGAATAATATATATAATTTTGAAGAAACTCTGGCAATACATACGGACGCAATAGTCGGACAGACGGATAGACAGACAGATGAGCAGTCAAACGGATAGAAAGACAGACAAATAGATTAATTTAAACCATAATCGCTCTTAAACATTATAAGAAAGTGCTAAAAACGATTAAGGAAAACGAAAATGCAAATCCGCAATTTTCAATTACAGCCTTTACTGCAACAGTACATTTTTGTGTAGCACTGTAAATCTTAATGTTAATCATAGAGAGCATATCTATAGAGCATTTTTTGTGCATATGAATAATAAAAGTAAGCTTCATTATGATTTGTGCAAAATAAAGGTATTAAAATATGGTTTATGGAAGAACCTCTCATAGAACGCAATGCTTTGGGATTCTTTCGGATATCCCTGTACACTATCCAGTAGTGGTACTTATTCCATTTTCATCAGGGGACAACCCATAGTGAACTTAAATAATATATATTATCAGTTTCAAGAAATTCCAAGAATATTTACGGGAATTAGTACGCGGACAGGCAGATAGACAAATTGATGTGTTGGAAAGTGTTTAAAAAGAAAACAAATATATATGGACAGGCAGATAGACAAATTCCAACACATCAATTTGTCTATCTGTCTGTCCGCGTACTATCTTTATTTGAATTATCTAATAAAAGTGCTATAATTTTAGATTATTATGATCAAAGATAGCAAAAAAGGCTTAGCATTTATTTTTACACGAAATTATTACAGTTCTTACTTATTATTATCTTTTACATAATTTTTCAAAAGAAATTAATATTTTACGGAGCTAATTAAACTATCATTTCAGAAAAAAAAAAAAAAAAAAATCGGAGCTGTAAATTTTGACATTATCAGGGTTCGTACAGTCCTTATTTTTATGTACTACTAATTTTATATAGCAATTTTTGTCATTAGATATGCGTATAAATTTAGAAAGAATTTAAGAGAAAAGTGATGAAAGTGTCCTTTACAAAGAGGCGGATCCGTATGAACCCTGAATATCTTTTATTTAATCAGTATTTACCTTTCATTGAAAAATTTATACTTAAATTAAATTTATTTTATTTGGGGTTATTTTATTTGCAGTTAAATTTATTTTATTTGCAGTTAAAAAGAAAAGTATTTAATGCATATTTTGTATTTTCGCAAAAAAAAAAAAAAAAAAAACTGAAAGAACTGAAAGAACTGAAAAAATTCAAATACAGTACTTTAATAATTTCAATAGAAAATAAGTATGCATCATTCACTATGAAATCACAACATATATCCAATTAATTTAATAAATCCTTTTAATTAAAATTGAATAAATAAATATTTTAATTTATGTATAGCGCTAAACAGTAATTTGTAATCAATTTTATTTATTTTTGTTATATGTATATATATATGTGTGTGTGTGTGTTTTATGTCAAAAGCATATAATTTTGTAATTGTATAAGTCGAAGATAGCGATTTCATAAAAGTCGTATGAAAATATTTGAAGAATTGGCAATTATGTATGAGATAATTATATTTTGAATAGTAGCGACTAATAACTGATAATTATTACAGTTACTAATAATTAGTGACTAATAATTATTGCATATATAGAGAGCAATATAAGTAGATAGATAATGAAAACCAAACAAGCAGTTTTCGATAAAACGCTGTTTACTTTTAAAGTAAAAAAAAATAAAAATAAAACTGTAAATGTCTTAAAGTAAATATTTAAATGCGAATTATAATATATGACAAAATTTAAGTGTATTTTCAATTTTTCGGTACGATATATTATTTGCTTATTTTCAAGGCATGATATGACTTTTAATTGTGGTAATTTAATTATTATTATTATTCTTTCTTTCTTTCTTTTTTTTTTTTACTTTTAATTTTCCGTTAATAACCATGTCATTTTTCAAAATTGTCAGTTTATAAAAAAACATTCAAATATCTTAAAGCGAATTTAAAAGTTTGAAAACAAATCATCAGCATGATTTATTATTATTTTGAAGCTGTTTGTAAACTCTCTTACTTTATCCTGCTTTCGAAAATCGAAACTTTCTTTCCTTTTTTGTTCCAATTTAGAAACGAAAAATGCGATTTAAACATTTCTTATTTGCATATAAAATGTTTGTGGCTTTTCCGCTCTTATTTTCTCTCATTCTTAATCCCTTGAGGTCATTGCGTATTCTAAACCACGAGATTTTTAAATCGAACTTTTAACAAGAGAGAGTCATTTAATCGAACTAATTTAGAATATTCGTGGCACACGCAGAAATAACGTAGGAAGTTATTAATAAAATATCTGAAGAAAAAAATATATTTACCAGGAGAATAGTAAGAATGTATAGATTTAAGGAAAGAATAAATTTTCGTATAAAATGGAAGTTTTTGTTTATGTTTTTAATATTTTGGCACACACTGTGTAATATAACAGACAGAAGACAAGAATCTATATGCTCACGAAAATAAATGCGAACAGAAAATTAAATAAATGCACAGATTTTATTCATTTTCTAATATAGCAGTCCAAACTGTAGTTAATATATGTATCGAATATTTTCTTTTCTGCAACCGAAAAACTTTTAAATTCATTCAAAAGTTTAATGTATTCTGGTGGTATGCTTTGCCTTTGAGAATATGTAGCACAAAAATGTTTTCTAATTTTGATTTTTTAAAAGTATTTAAAAGTCTCTCTCTTTTTCTCCCCCCCCTTTTTTCGGGGGTGGGGGTGAAAGATTAAGGAATACTTTCTAAACCTAACACAGAACGAAAACATATGGATCACATGATCGATGTATACTTTGTTTCTCACACGTTGGATTTTATTAGTATTTTCATTCATATAAATCCAAAACTATTCGTACCAAATATCGTCCTCTGACTATTGTAAATGGATAGTTACTGCGGTCTTCGGATATAACGTTTTCTTTTCATTTAACATTTGCAATAAATATATTAAATTACAATAAATACTGTTTGTGTTATGTAATTTTATGACTGATAATAAAATATTTAATGTTTTTCTTTGTTTAATCATGTTGCAGTAATAAGGACATATCCCATAAAAATTTTATTTCGAGTGAACTTGACTATTATTATTGAGATAGATATTAATTAATAACTTTTAATCATCTTTTTATTGTATAAGTGATACGCATTTAACTTAAACCTTTACTTATTACATAAATTTCCAGTTTATGTAATGCTAAGAAAACATAGTTATTAAACCTATCAAATATATCCATATTATCAACACTACTAATATTAATACTAGTTTAGTCACTGAATATATTTTGTCATACCGACATTCATAATAGAAAATCCCAATATCAATATCCTTAAAAGTGTAGCTATAAAATTGCTATTTTATTATTCTAAAACATGTTTAGGATTTTATCGATTCCAGACTCTTCTTATAAGAATAAAGGCAGGTGGTAACTCGTTGGCCTACCAGCAGTTAACACATATAAGAGTTCAAAATATACGGAGAATATACCTATATATTGTAAAAATTGAAGAAAAAATCGTGCAGAGAGAAAAAAAATAACGGAAGAGCTTTTATGACAGCACGTTAACCCTTTACCTGTCTCCCCGATCGAAGCGTTGTCCCTCTTTTTTTAATCTTTTCCCACCAGGAGATTCTCTTGCCCCTTTTTACCAAGAAAAAACTGCTTCCTCCGTGGCCCCTTTTCTAGGCAAAAGGAAATATAGGTATATAGGTCTTTGAATTAAAGAGTTCATGGACATCCAACCACCAGATAGATAAAGAAAATGTTTCTCAAAGTATATCCGCATCCGAGGATGCACATAAACTGATAAACTGAGGAATTCTCTTGATTTTTCCGGCAAATAAATAAAATGTTTTATTTATTTACTTATTTATTGTGTGATTAAAAGACTGAGGCAAAATGAAATAATTGCAAGTAACGTTTTACAAAAATTGCAGCTTTCAAATCTTTTGATTAGATTACGTCAAATGAATTGGCTTTAAAGCCGGCTAATTGATTAATCATTTTTAAAATGAACCTGGAAATTAATGAGCAGATAGCATTTGAATCTCATTTCACGTTAGAACGGCGAACTCAAATTGAATTACTTCAAATTTTTAGCGATTTTAATTATTTATTTACGAATAAATCGTCTATGAATATATAATACCAATTAATACTGACTTTATATGAAATTCTTTATTTATTCATTAACCAAAAAGGTAAAATAAAATCATTATTCAATCGAGACTATGTCGCTTATAAAAGACACATAATGTACAACCTTTTCTTTAAATACAACTCTCAAAGAAGTTTATATTGTGTTTGTTTTCCTGCACACGATGTTTTTCCGAATGTGTGTCTCATTAATTAGCAGGTGTAAAATTTGAAAAGAAAAAAAAAGTAGAGCAATGAAACCAATTTTTGTTTGCCTAAGTTGACAATCAGATGAATAAATCAAAAATTAGAAACATTTAACTAAGTTCTATGCATTTCAAAACAAATATAAACATCATAAAATATTAAAGAAATATAAAATCATTTGAATTATTGGCTATAGAATCACTATACCCACCCAGCAATAAATAAATAAATAAGGAGTATGTCAAAATTACACAGTAAAAATTACAAATATTTAATAATACAAATAGCAAATCACGCAGTTTTTGTTAGCTAAAGTTGAAAATCAGATGAATAAATCAAAAGTTACAAACATTTAATTAAATTCTATACATTCCAAAACAAATATAAACATTTCAATTTATTGAAGAAATAAAATCATTTGAATTATTGGAACCGTTGTACCCACTCCCAAAATAAATAAACAAACAAATAAAGAATTTATCTTATTATTATTATTCAATGTAAACAATTTAAATTACAAATTACTCATAATCTAAAGTGTTCATTTTATTCACAGAAAAAGTATAGTTTCTGCCTAGCAAAATATAATATATATATAAATTATATAACTCATTTATACTAGATGCGATAGTTAAGAGAATATCATTAAAACGGTATAAAACCTTTTACTTTTCCTTTTTGGTGAAAGGAATTCGCCTTTTTCAATAACTAACCAAATAAGTGAGATTTGTTCGAAAAATGTTTTATGAATTAAGAGTGTCTACAATTTTATATTTTTAATATTTAAAATTTTATTTTTGTTGCATGTTATATATATTAGTTTAGATTTTTATAGATGTGTGTATAAATAATTATAATAAAAATTGCGCAAAACCCAATTTTTCCCAAACTATCATTTATAATCTATTTGTCTTACAATACAAAACAGAAGTCGCTATCTTTTACGATAAAAGGTTTTTTTTCAACATTTAATGAATAACCGCAGCTGAAAGTCGTGGATGCAATGTCCTTCATGTTCCCATCCGAATTATACTTCTGGGGTTACCAAAACGAGAAAGCCATACCCTCGGTGGAGGATAAAAATTGTGATGACATGCCTCCGAATCAACCTTAGGGGTAAGTCACAGATCGTCGCCAATTGCCTATAGTGTAGCACTAGTGTGCCGTAAAATCCACTCACGCCCTTCCTCCTTCCCGCAGCTGAAATTATAACTTCTGCTACTGAGCTATTTTCAAATATTGTAGGATTTTCGATTTTTATACTGCGAACGTAAGTGGCAATTTATTCACTTTACCTTTTAGTAATAAATATTTCTAATTTGGCGAATATAATATTGTGACTATATATTATTTGCTGACTGAAAAACTTCGTCACGATATTATATGACAATCTTACGCTTTACAAATATAATAATGATAATAATAATAATGCAATAGCAAATATGTAGGAACATTTTCAGAACAAATCATAAAATTATTTATTTATGAATTTAGTATTTTACTTATACCATAATATCAATATTGAAAGTTTAATAAAAACTCCGGAAAAAAAAGGAACAACAACATATTGCATTGTAATGTATTTAATCATGTATTTCGTTACAGATCCATAATTGTAACGAAAAGGAAATTTCCCTAATTCCTTTCTAACAATTTTAACTCAATTATTTCCTCTGAAAAAGCTATCTTAAACAATATTTTCTACATTTGTTACGAAAATGCTGTTAAACACGGGAAACCACATCAAAAGTAAACCAAAGTTTTTTTTTTAAAGATTTATCCAAACGAACAGATATAGTACAAATGTACAGAGTACTTTCTTCTGAATATTTCCGAAAAAGGTATGTTAATTAAAAAAAAAAAAAAAAAAAAAAATTCTAACTATAATCTTGAAAACGTTTAAATTAGGGTGAAAATTCAACTATTTATTTTTTTAAAAATTAGAGTTTGAAAAGATATTATATTTAGGTACTGAAATATTAAAATATAAAATAAATAAATAGTTATGAAGAATCGGCATATTATTCAATATTTTGAATTAAGAAATCTTGTAAAATGAATTTTTCTTACTGAAAACTGTAGGTATTATTGAGCGACAAATAAAAGCAAGTTTGTTAAAAGAAGTTAAATCGTTGCAAGCCTTAATTATTTCATTTATCTTCGAATAGACAAGAGACATTCATTAAAATAATTACTTCAACTGGTATGAGAGGCAATACAATGATTGATTATAAAAGCAAAATTATGATCTTCTATAGATTTTATGTTGCACATGAAACAACGTAAGCGAGTTAATATAAGTATAAAATATATATTTAGTTTCCTGGAATACATTTTAATATTATTTAATCTACAAAAACAATATTTTTGTTCATTTGAATTATATGCTCCGTAGTTATAAAGTAGATGTATCTACTCATGAAAAAATGTGGAGAAATGCTTTTTTTTTTTTTTTAGATTATTGAAAATTAATAAAGCTGAAATTAATAATTCAAATAGCTATAAGCAATTTACAATAAAATCCTAAAACGTCAAACATAATCTATTTTTGTTCTGAACGTCGAATGGCTTATTCATTTTTACCAAAATCTACTAATGAAATTTTAGTTGAATATAAAGCTTTTGTTAAGCCCTTTGGTGCTAAAATGTATTATATATTTCTTCGTATTAAATACTTTCTAAATTAAGGTTTAAACTCTAGCTGTAAACTAAGAATAATAAAACATTAGCATTTCTTTTGTAAAATCTTACATTTCTGGTAAAATAAAACTAGCTTATTTACCATTTTACCCAGAACAAAATAATTAAATGGTGCTAGTAAGAGACTTGTAAAGTGTTTACCATTCATTATGCAGTCGGTAACAAAAGTCTCCGAACACTAGCAAAAATTCCTATATATATATATATATAAAGTACACTTAATACAGTTTTGTTAAATAAATCCTTGTAGAATTCTGTTTTTAGACTGACTAAGAACAGGATTCGACAAGATTTATTTAACAAAATTGTATTAAGTGTGCTTTTTATATATAGGAATTTTTGCTAGTGTTCGGAGACTTTTGTTACCGACTGTACGTTAGTGATTCCAGTACCTGAACTGGAAAATGCATCCAGTAACTGCAATATTTTCATAAAAGTTTAATATTGTTTAGCTATTTTTTAAACAATTGTTAAAAGAATGTTTCCGAAAACAATGTAAAATATTTCTTTATATTTTACTGTCCAAAAACATAAATACTTAATAATAGTTTTTAACAAAAAAAAAAAAAAAAAAAAAAGTGCTGCATCATATTGCATTAAAATAACGTATGCCCAGTTTTAAAATTCGCACCTTTGTGAAAAAATTGAATCGGTAAAAATACTTATCTATCCACAACACACACATATAATCTTTATCACAACTTACCTACGCTATTTTTAGTAATGCTATTAGTAAATCTTCCAACAAAAAACACACAAAATGTTGTTTTTGAAAAATAAATAAAGGATGAAACTATAAACATTTGTCGTTGGTTGGTCTGAAAAGAATAGACGATTGTTTAGAATATATATATTGAATTTGTAATAAGTTTAATTTTAATGAATTATACAACGTGGGAACTAGGGTTTAAAAAATGATAATAATGTGTTCCGCTCTGTATTATTAACTGGCAAATTCTTAAAATAAAATTTCTTGTATTTTGAACTAAAAATTCACAAATAAACTTGTTTTTTTTTTTTTTTTTTTTTTTTATGATTCATATCGAACGGAATTGAATGTTTCAGAATACTTTTTCGTACTTTTTTTTTTTTTTTTTTTTCAGCTTCATTGGGAACATGTTCACTTACAACACAACCTAAAATTTATTACATTAACTTAACAGGTCGTTTGTTTTCCAGGCTTTTTTTTTTTCAACCACAATTTTTGAACAAAAAAACACTTTTTTTATACTTTTATAGTCAATTTCAGCAATTAACTAAAATACAAATTATAATTAGAAATTACATGTGGGAAAAAAAAAAAAAAAAAAAAAAAAAACGGAGCACAAATACATTTACATCTTAGAAAATTCCAAATCCTTTTTGTACCATGAATTTCACACTTTTCAACATTCATGAAAATCCGACTCAAAGGAATTTTACCGCAATTTTACGGCAATGGGTGTTAATCCATTCACGCGTTTACTACTATCAACAAACCTGAAGCTAAAAGCCACGTGTTCTGTGCTCATCCTCCTCTCCTATCACGAATGCGTCAAACACACAAGGCGGAACAGAGACCTTGACCTGCAAATCTTTCTAAAACAAAATAAACCATCCTTTTAATTGAACTCCGCCGTTCTTTTCATGCATTCACCAAACGCACAGCAGATAGAAAGAGGCTCCTATCTCTGTCTTTCTCATAAATATTGATATTTATTATTTTGTTGGGTTTGAATTCAAATACGTGCAGAAGAAGTTCCTTTTTCTCTTCTTCATTCTATCTTTTGAGTGCAGTCATATTTATTTGTGTTATCTAATTATGTCGTAGGAAACGCTGAGAACCTTTGACTGCTTGGTGAGAGGAGGGTGGAATACAAGAGGGGAAGGGATATTCGGGTTCTGGGATCCCTCAAATGGGATGGAGTGTTCGATTCTTTACATTCGTTCTTTCGAAAATTTGTTTTGTGATGTTTTGATTGCTTACGATATGTGTTTTCTCCGAGATTGTGAAAAAAAAGAAAGATCATTTTCACTTTTTGATTCTGATATCACGCTGTTTCTTAAACGAATTTCGTAATCGAATAACAGAATGTCAGTGCGTGTGAGAAAAGTTCCATCAATCTAAGGAACTGTATTCGATGTGTACAGGAATTTCGCTTTCTCTTTTTTTCTTTCTTTTCTTTCTTTCTTTCTTTTTTTTTTTTTTTTGAATTATTATCCTGTTCTTTTTATTTCAGAAAAAAAAAACCTAGAGCGATTTTATAGATAATTATTAACTTTTAAATTAATATCACCTTAGGAACTTTCTATTTTAAAAAGTCATACATCAGGATAATTCAGCAGTGTAAAATTATACTGAATTATGTTTCTTCTAATACAATTGTCTGATATTGTTTTTACATTATTAAATATTTCGTAAAAATAACATGCAGATACTTTTCTTTCTTTCTTTTTTTTTAAATATCGGACTGTATTATATTATTTTAAATTTAATCATGAAAATCCTTTATTTTATTTAAATAGTCACAAGGTTTTAAATAAACTAATGTTAAATTTTTTTTAATTCATTTTATTAGTAAGATATATTAAAAAAAAAAAAAACTTGGAAATGTAATATAAAAGTTCAAGACAGATGTAAATCGTTTAAAACTTTTTTTTCTTCTTTTTATCAAGGGAGAATTAGTCAACCCCATTTTCCCTGTTCTCATTTTTCATAGCTTTCAACAAAGTATAAGATTCTATGCTCTCGGAACTGATGGAAGACTTCTGTTAAGGTAGAAAAAATATGCTTTATTATTATTTTTTCTTTTTAAATTCTTCCAGACACAAAAGAACGTACGGATCATACTCCCTTCTTGGCGTTGTAAAACGATCTGTAAAAACAGAATAACAAGTAAAATTCTAATAACGTATTCCTAAATTCACAATGTATAGATATCTATAGCATAATGTGCATTGCACTATGTCATAACTCCAGCCCAAAAGTTAATGATTACAATACCTTCGGTATATGTTTTAATTTTTTTTTTTTTTTTTTTTTGAAGGATTCTTTAAATATTTACGTTTATCTAAATTTTGAAATATTTCAACGCAAAATCTCCTTAATTTTAAAATATAATTTCTTATGCTAAATTTAAAATAAATAATAGTTTTTAGTTTTTACTGCTCTTTATTAATATGAAAATAAAAACCGACACGCATGAACTCAAGTGTGCATTTTACAAATATCGTACATATATATATATATATCTTTGGTGAATTGTTTGACTAACTATTCTTGGTTCTCATTCTTTGCTTCTACTATCAAAAAATATATCTATTAATTGCTAAATTTCCTAACGTTCCGAAATTCTTCACTTTATATATATATATATATATTTTATAGATATATGATAATGGTATTATGACTATAACTATAATAATAAAATCATTACTTATTGTACTCGGTTAGAATTTTTATTCACTCTACATTTTCCAAAATGTTTGCTGTTGTATTAGTATGCATCAAACTTATTGACTGTAAACAACGATTGCGTGATCTGCTGATGAATGATTACATGTTCAGAAATAAATAGTTAAACACAGAATGTAAAAAAAAATTCGTATATGGATTGATTGTTATTGAATTTGTTTGAAAAGAACTTATAGCAACCCATTCATACAGTGTTTAATGTGTAATTGGTAGAATAATAAATCACTTTTTATTGCTTTCATCATCATCATTATTATTATTATTATTTTACAAACGTTTCGTCCAAAACATTTATTGTAATACTTTCCCCATCTTATAGAAAAAAGGGATGCAAGAGCATTTACCATGCTGCTATCTTTATCATACTTTAATCATTTTAATGAGGTAAGATTTAAACTATACATTTCGCACATCATTTATGACATGTGCATACTGAGATAAGATTATTAAAATACAATGTATATATATATATATCAGTGGCGACGCGTGAGTGACGTTTCGGTCATCTTCATGTGTGTGGTTAAAAACTAGGGATGGACCGGATATGGATTTTGCCGGATAACCGGATACGGATATCCGGCATTCCGGATATTTTTTTACTTTGCCGGATCCGGATATCCGGCCGGATATATCATCGGATATCCGGCAGTCCCCTTCCCCAGTTCACATGAAATTTTCAGTTTTTTAAGAGCACACAATAATTAAACTAGTATATTGTGGCCACCACAATACTTTGTTCTATATTTTCCTATACAAATTTACTAAGGGCAAATAATTTATTAAAACTATTGTTCATTAAAATTATCTAACATGAAGAATGCAAATGATTTTTATCTTGGAGAAAACTAAAACCAAATATCCAAATAAAGACAGTTTTATTGCCTATAAATAAATATTTAAAAATGCGTATTTATAATGGTTATCTCATATCTCATACAAGTTTAGATATAGTCTTCCCGTTATCGAGGAAATTTTCAGTATAGAAGCGCCATCTATTGGTCTATAAGCATCCAACTTCAATCAGCGTAATGTCTCATAATGTCCTTCTCACATATCAAGTTTTGTTTGATTATACGCCATAGAACCTGAGATATATTCTTTTCTTAAATTACAGAAATCTCTGTGTGGCAGCGGCTGCTGTTGAGCGGCTGACATCAAAAATTGATAGAAACTAATTTATGTGAAGATTCAACTACAGATAAATTTTTATGCAATTCTGTGCATTAGTTCCTGAGATATAGCCTTCCCTTAAATTGCGGAAATCGCTTTTTTAGCAGCGCCACCTGTTGGCCGATAAGCATTATTTATTAAAATTTCCCATTACGATAAATGCAGGCGATTTTCATCTTACATCAATCTAAAAAGCAGCGTAACCTATTGGTAGATATACATCCAAATTGAATCGGCATAATGTCTCATAATGGTCTTCTCACATATCAAGTTTTGTTTAACTATACCCAATAAAACCTGAGATATAGCCTTTTCTTAAATTGCAGAAATCGCTGCGTGTGCATCACCTGTTGAGCGGTTGACACCAAAAGTTGACAGATACTAATATATGTCAATGTACATCTACATATAAATTTATATTCAAATCTGTACCGTGATTCCTGAGATATAGACTTCCTTATATTGCAGTATAGCAGCGCCATCTGTTGGACGATAAGCATTTAACTTGAATCAGCATAAGGTATCATAATGACCTTCTTACATATGAAGTTTTGTTTGAACATACGCAATAAAACCTGTGATATAGCCTCCCCTTAAATTGAGGAAATCACTGTATTGCAGCGCCACCTGTTGAGCAGTGACACCAAAAGTTAATAGGCCCTAATTTAGGTCAAGGTGCATCTATATACGAATTTATATACAATTCTGAGTAGTGGTTTCGGAGATAAAGTTGCCACAAAATTTTTGTCTCTCTCTCTCACACACACATTTTCTAAAAATTGTAAATTCATGTTCTTAGACCTCCCAAAACGTATAAATCCTTCGAAAACCGGAAGTCGAAAATTTTTACGAATCCCATACTTTCTTCTATTGCATATAGAAGAAAGTAAAAAAGATATTTGCATTTCGTTTTTATACAACCACATGAATTTCTTCTATATAATTTACACAACATTCATTGAACATAATTTTTTTATTAAATTATTTTTTATTATAAATGCAGATGATTTTTATCTGAAAGAATTATATCACTACATGCCGAAAGAAAGTAAATTTTTTTGCCAATATCAAAAGAAATAAGATTTTTTTCTAATTTTTTTTCATTAAAAGATAAAAAAAATCTATAACTTTGTTTTAATTTATCACAGATCTATACTTAAACCATTTATTTTAAAGGTAATGATGAAGTCTTTGGAAATAAAACACCCATATTGAAAATTTACTCCCCCCCGGGGGGGGGGGGGGGTTAACTCCCCTTCCAGAGGGTGAAGCTATGCTGCAACATGCACAATTTTTTTTGTCATGTTAACTATTACTAATATAAATAATTCATATTAATTTTACAATCACACGTTCAAAATAACTCTCATTAAGTACATTTATACAAGATTTTGTCCCATACTGGCATGTTAAAAATTTAGAAAAAATGCGATCACAGCACCACCTATCGAGCAATTGTTCCACAAATCTAATCAGCACCAGTTTATGTCACGGTTCAACTAAATACCAAGTTTGGTTAAATTTCGTTTATTGGCTCGTGAGTTACAGCGTCCACAAAATTTGTGATGCACACACACACACACACTGACAGACAGACAGACATTTTCTAAAAACAGTCAAATCGTGTTCAGGACATCCCAAAACATGTAAATCCATTGAAAACTGGAGTTCGAAAATTTACACGAATCCAATACTTTTTCTATATATACATACAGAATAAAGTAAAATTGTAAATATCATTGGGATAATAAAGCCATAACAGAGTTATTTTATTTTATTACGTTATTCTCTATTCAATAGAAGAAAGTATTGGATTCGTAAAAATTTTTGACTTCCGTTTTCGATGGAATTACACGTTTTGAAAGGCCTAAAATACGATTTGATCATTTTTAGAAAATGTTTGTCCGTCTGTGTGTGTGTGTGTGTGTGTGTGAGAGAGAGAGAGAGAGAGAGAGAGAGAGAGAAAACAAAAATTTTGCGGCAACTGTATCTCCGGAACTACTGCTTAAAATCACATATAAATTTATATGCAGATGCAACTTGGCCTAATTTAGTGCCAATAAATATTTGGTGTCAACTGTTTAAAAGGTGGCACTGCTATACAACGATTTCCTCAATTTAAGGGGAGGCTATATATCTCAGGATCTATTTCATATAAGCAAACAAAACTAATATGTAAGAAGGCCATTGTAAGTCATTATGCTGGTACAATTTGAATGCTTATCAGCTAACAGGTGGCGCTGCTATACAGCGATATCTGCAATTTAAAGGAAGGTTATATCTCAGGAACTACTGCACATAAATGCAGATAGTTTCATACGCAGATGCAACTTGACCTAAATTAGTGCCTGCCAACTTTTGTTGTCAACCATTCAACAGGTGGCGCTGCAATTTAGTGATTTCTGCAATTTAAGAGGAAGGCTATATCTCAGGTTCTATTGCGTACAATCAAATAAAATTTAATATGTAAGAAGGCCAATATGAGACCTAATACCAGTTCAATTTGAATACTTATCGTCCAACAGGTGGTGCTGCTGTACAGCGATTTCCGTAATTTAAGGGAAGGCTGTAGCTAAGGATCTACTGCACAGAATTGCATATAAATTTACATGTAGATCCACCTTGACGAAAATTAGCACATACTTAATTTCCCCCATAGACGCAATGTATTTGATTTCTCTTGGGTGTCCCTGTATACGAATCATTTGTTTGATCTTCATGAAAGATTTAGTGTAGCATCCCTATGTCATAAAAATTTATAATACCATGTTTGAACTTTCTGCTATTATTTGTTCTTGAGATATGCTGATGATAGACACACGCACAGACACACAGACCAACCGTTAAAAATAGGAATTTTGGATTCAGGGGACCTTAAATCTTGTAAATAAAAAAAAAACTCGGCTTAAAAAATTTGACCCAAAAACATTACTTCTCTGCCATTTACATGGGTAAGAGAAAGTAAAACTAGTATGTTGTGACCACCACAAAACTTTCTTCTATATTTTCCTATATAAATTCACTCAGTTAAAACAAACTCCAAAGATTATTATTTATTAAAATTATCTACCATGATGAATGCAGGCGATTTTTTATCTTGGAGAAAACTAATACTAAGTAATCAAAGAAACACAGTTTAACTAACACCTTAAAAAATACGTTTTCATACTGGTTATCTCATGTATGAAGTTTCGTACAGCTAAATGCCATAGAAGTTGAAGCATGCATTCCCGTTCTCTGGAAAAAACTGCACTATAGCAGCGCAAAATATTGGTAGATATACATCCAGATTGAATAGGTGTAATGTCTCATAAAGGCTTTCTCACATGTCAAGTATTGTTTGATTATACACATTAGAACCTGAAATTTAATCTTCCCTTAAGCTGAGGAAATCGCTGTATAGGAGCGCCGCCTATTGAGCAACTAGTTCCAAAAGTTGATCCGCTGTAACTTATGTCAAGGTGCATCCACATGTAAATTTTTATGCAATTTTGCACAGTAGTTCTTGAGATATTGCCTTTTTTCAAACTGTGGAAGTCGCTGCATAGCAGCACCACCTGTTGATTGTTTGACACCAACTGTTCATAGGCACTAATTTATGTCAACCTGGCAGCGGGAACACAAGAAGAGCTTTTGAGCGATTTCAGTATTTTTTTATTCTTTTTTTAATAAAGCGATATAGAAAAGAGTTTCCTTAAATATATAATGACCAGCAAACCGGGCAAAGCCTGCTAGTACACAATAAAACTGTCGTTCTTTGAATATTTAATGTCAGTTTTTTCTAAGATGAAAATTATTTGTATTCATCATGTTAGATAATTTTAATAAATTATTTGCCCTTAGTGAATTTATATAGGAAAATATAGAAGAAAGTCTTGTGATTTCCACAACATACTTGTTTTTAATTAAAAGAAATGAATTGCAGGAATCTACATCTATAAAGGCAGATCTCCTGACTGACGTACTTGCTCGCTCAGCGATGCCGAGTCAAACTAACGGAGACACAAATGTGTAATTTTATGATATTATGATTTAGTGACGCGATTTAAGAAGCTATTTTTTTTAAGTTTCCCCGCAAACGGAGGGAGAAAAGTTGCTTCTCGCATTTCTCACCATATCTTAATGAAAGAAAACAAGAAAAAAAAAAGCAAACATTAAAAAACCGGATATCCGGCATATTAACCGGATATCCGGTAATTTTGATCCGGATATCCGATGATATTTCGGATATTGAAAAATCAGCCGGATATGCCGGATACCGGATATTTTCCGGATATCCGGTCCATCCCTATTAAAAACAGTCCGTTATCATGGAAAGTTCATTCATCTGATTGACTGTTGGAATGCCGTCATACCTACGTTGCTGTATAAAAAAGACGAATCAACCAATAAGATAAATACATATTCTATTACAATGTACTGTTTCCAGCCACTCGCGTAACGATGACCAAAAACGTCATTCACGCCTCGCCATATATATATATAAAGTCCCAATAAAAGCAATGTTTTGTATTATTACTATTCCGTACTATTCCGTAAATTTACATTTACACCGTATTAACAAAGCAATTTTTTTTCCATTTATGATTAATTAATTACACTGAAAAATGCTAACTTCGTCTGCATTTCTAGTTTAAGTTTTTAGTGCATTTTTATCTAAAATGTTTAATTCTAAGAGCTATTTACTTCTGTCATCAAAAAATTTTAAAACATAAACATTTTGAGGAACTTTGTATATTTATTTATTATTCAATTCTTAAATGCTTAAGAAATTTATTATTATGACACTTGAACTTTCCGTCGTTTTATTTCTTAAATAGAAATTTAGATACTGTTTGTGATAGACAAACTAAATGGATCAATCAGAACAAACATGAAAAAAAGTTACGGTATAGTGGACTTCAAAAGGGCGTTTAAAGGTGGCATGCATGAATTGTTGTAAGTTATTAATGAACTAAATTTGGAGACAGTTAATTAGCAACAAATTCACACACACACACAAAAAAAAGACAGGTTTTTTAGATAGAATAGCCGCAAATAAAATGTCAGTCATTTCTTAATTTCTATTTAATAATACGCATGACGTGCAGTTTTAAGAAAATAAACCTTCTGTTAGCCACCATCTATTAATTTATTTATTGCTCAAATGCTAATATTACTTTACTCTAAATCATACCTAATATTAATTGGTAAATAATAATATATATTAATTTGATGGTATACATGAATTAAGCTTTGAAAACCATTTGTTTTTAAATAACAACAATCCATATTACTAAAATATCCGTATTTTGTGTTTAAAATTTTGCCAATTTCTAAGTCAATAAGATTAAAGCTTTTGAAAAAAAAAAAAAAAAAAAAAAAATCAAAATCTTACTCTATAATGTTAAATGATTTTTATCAAATTTCGCAAACATTTATTACATTCTTCCTTAATATACTATATTATTCTGTTTTAATATATATATATATATATTACATGAACAGTGTTCGTAATTTTTTCCCCTTTAAAAACAAAAAATAGAAACTTCATTTAAAAAATCTGGAGTGACTCCACTCGACTTTCCGAACATTGAGTAACTAACAGTTTTGTAGATAAAATAAAGAAAGAGGTGTTGCTAAACAAACAAAAAAGAGAAAACCATAACAGAGTGTTTGAATATTTTTCTCCATATATCACACGAGGTTTTATTTAACGCTACTGAACTTTGAGCCCTTAGATCATAAGGATAAAGAATTTTTCATTGTGTCCCTGTAAAAATCTATAAATGCTAGATTCACCAAAATGCTTATAGTTAGTGCAACAGTGATTTATAATATTCATACAAATTTTCAGCTCAATTGAATAAGGCGTTTAGATGCTGTCGCTGGTCTCATAGGCCATAAAGATAAAGAATTTTTCTTTGTGTCCCTGTAAAAAAACTGTAAGTGCTAGATTCACCAAAATCTATACAGTTGGTTCAAATGTGACCTATAACATGTGTACAAATTCTTTTCTGAGATTAATAAGGCGTTTAGACGCTATCACACTTTTAAAAATTTGGCAAAGAATTTTTCTTTGTGTCCCTTTCTTCTTTGTTCTTTGTAAAAAAACTATAAGTGCTAGATTCTCCAAAATCTATACAGATTGAGTATCTGTGACCTATAATATGTGTATAAAGTTTTTGCTCAATTGAATAAGGCGTTTAGATGCTATCGCACTTTTAAGATTTTGGTCCCTTGGCCATAATGATAAAGAATTTTTCTTTGTGTCCCTGTAAAAAAACTATAAGTGCTACATTCACCAAAATCTATAGGGTTCGTACTATGGTGACTTACAATATACGTACCAACTTTCAGCTTATTCGAACAAAGCGTTTAGACGCTAGCGTGTTCACTCACAGACATACACACATACATACACACATACATACACACATACATACACACATACATACACACACACATACATACATCATCGTAAAAATAGTGAAAACGGACTCGTTGGACCTCGAAACGTATAGAAACATCGAAATCTCGAATTCGGATTTTTGACATGATTACAATACTTTCCTCACTATAGTGTTCGGAAAGTAAAAAGTAGAAAAATTTCCATTTTTAAAAAAATAGTGTAAAAAAATATCAATAACGACAGGGATTCTTTAACTTAAAAAAAATCTGCTATTAGAGAAACCTTTATACGAAAAAACAAAAAAAAAAAAAAAAAAGTGATAATAATTCTGAGAAGCTTTTTAATTTAAATAAAAGCAAACGTTCATACAGCCTTGCCTACAGATATAACGCTAACCTATTGGATGCATAATGCGCTGCTTTAGGTAACACGGAAGTCTTTTATCTCTCACGGAAAAAAATAAATTATATAAAAATATGAAGTTAAAACTTAAATGATTGGTAATGTCTGTTCATAAATACCTTTTACAGTGTTGTGCACGAACGCGTTCATTTGAACGCGTTCATGAGCGTAGCTCAAAAATTTTGAGTTTTGAGTTGAACTTCGCTCGTTTTTTAAATTATGAACTTGAGTTGAGCGAAACTCGTTTTTTACACGAACTTGAGCGTGAAAAAGCAATTCAAACTCAAACTCATTTTAAATATTATTTCTGTCTGAAATATAAAAAGGAAAGTAGAAGAAGAAAAGGACAGAAAGGAGAATAACTGTGCAAATTCGATCCCGGAAAAAAGGGCACTTGGAAAAAAGGCACTGGTAAAAAGGGCCCCAGAAAAAGGGGGCCCGGGAAAAAAGGGCGCCGGAAAAAAGGATAGTTTTGTAATTTGCAAATCTCAAAAACAACAAACATCAAAAAATGAATTTAAAGAATGATTTTCATAATACACTTTTAGAAATTCCTATCAATTAAATTGATACCACTTTTACTTAGCATATATACCTGGGGGAAGGGGAGGCTAGGAGCAGATTGAAAGAGAATAATTGTTTTTAAATCACTATTTTACTGATTTTAATGAAACTTTGTCTGTCGCTTGTTGTTTATGACAAAAATACAGTGTCACATATACATCGGAGGCTGAAGTGTGGGGGAGGGGGGCAAAGGGAAGTAATTTTTTGTATATCACCTTGTTACCGATTTTAACGATGTTCTGTGTAGTATAACTATCACTTATTCTTTACGAAAAGCACAAGACGTATTATATATAGCTTAGGGGGGCCAGAGGGTTGTATAGATGCAAAAAAAAAAAAAGTTTTTTTAAGCAACACTATTATAGATTGAAATAAAACTTTGTGTAAATACCACTTACTGCTTAAGAAAAAATTTAAAAAGTGTTGCACATATCTTGGTGTGTCGGGGGGGGGGGGGAGGGGGCAGAGAGGCGAAATGTTTGTTTTTATATTACCATGTTAACTGTTTCTCTGGAAATTTGTTTAAATATAATTTAAAGTTTATAAAAATTATAAAAAATGATATATAGTTGAAGGGGGGCAAGGGGGCGAGGGAAGATGGAAAAAAAAATATTTTTAAACCAGCCTATTATTGATTTTTTTTGTTTAAATTTTGTGTATATATTACAAACTAGCGGGCTACGGCCGCTTCACTGGTCACTAAATTTAAATGAAGTTTTAAAAGAATTGAATCACTATTTAATTTTTATATCATATTTTGGGCTTTGTAACATAATTAAAAAGTCAAAAAGTCAAAATAACATAGTACAAATTAAATAAAATATTTCCCCCGTTTTGCAACAATGCTGTATGGTCTTATGTGAATGCTTCTCTAGAAGGAATCAAGAATTGTTTACAAATTTAATAAATTATGAATGGGAAATAAGTACTTTGTAATTGTTAGTTATATTTCAGTGTTTATGTAAACAGCTTTTGTACATGACGTAATATTATATGACGTAATATTAAGAACTAGTTCATCTTGGTGGACTCTGCTAAGTTCTCCGTCATATTCTCGTTCTCACAAGTTTCTATTAGAGGGCATATTACATTCCTTTTAAGAGAAATGAAGATTGATTACTCGGCACTGTCGCAGTATGGTATGAAATGCTTTACCTACTAGGCTACCCGAACTGTGTTTTGATACATTTACCTTATCTTAATTCATTGTATTGTTTTTTTAGAGCCAGTTTCCTATTTTCGTTTTCATGTAACTCCATGGTGTTAAGAAAATCGAAATCTCGAATAACTTACAAACTTTTCAAAACAGACTACCAACAGTTAGTAAAGTTCTTGATATTTTGAATTGAGAATATGAAATTTGAAACATTCTTCCTTTTTTTTTTCACTCATTATCGCTTTCTTTTTATCTCTCTCTTTCTCCCCCCCCCCCCCCCCACAACACACACTCACATCACGACTATGGCACAATAATTTACATTTTTAAAGTAGCTATCTGTCAATGTAGTACTAGTATTCAATATTATTAACAGATTGATGCGTAAACAGAATAGCTTTCTTTCATAGAATTCTTTTCCTTTATTTATTTTTTTTAGGGAGAAAGGGGATGGAAGAAAGAGATGTAGAGATGACAACACCCCCAACTGTGCGTTGAGGAGGAGATGCAATTGTGATTACTTCTTCGTTTCTTTCTTATCTGCTAAATAGAATTTCTTATTACTGGCGGCGCGGTGAAACTTGTCTCCTTTCGGTGACTTTGATTTTTAAATGCTTTTTAAAAAAAGCTTTTTCCCATTCTTCCTTGTTTGCATTTTGCCTGTGTGGGTTCCCTGTTCCCTCCTGACAGACAACCTGACATGCAAGTAAACTATTGTATAATTGTAGTCGAGTCTTGTAAAAGACAGGAAGTTCCTATCTGTAGTCTTCGAATTGATTTATTGCTGTCGCTTTGAGAGGCAATAAAAATTGCTTTGCCCTTTCCCTTTTTCCTGTCCCAAAGAAGTGTTGCGACTTGCGAGTAATCTTTTGTCGGTTTTGGTTTTGAACAAGTGTCTTGTGTATAAACAAAACATACGTATTAGGTTAAAATAAAATAAAATGCATTGCTTGAAAAATATATCCCTTTGTTTGCAGATATTTAAGACTTAATAATAATAATGAATAAATATTGTTATTCAAATAAATGAATAAAACAAACAAAAATAAAAAGTGTATTACAGAGATTTTTCTCCTCATAAAGACGTTGAACTAGCTTTAAAATAGCATTTTTTCCTTTTGCAAAATTCTTTTTAGATTATTATTCTTTTTATTATTATTATTATTATTATTTTTAACAAAAATTATTTTAACTATTGTGAGTTTTTTTAATGTAAAAAAGTAAAAAAAAAAAAAAAAAAAGGCATTAGCTAATGAGTAATTTACATAACAAATTTTATCGTAGAATTTCATGAAACTTGTCTGCCAGAAGTGAAGATAGGTGAAGTGGCGTCTAAATATTACATAATGAGGCGGCAAAGTATGACATAAATGTGCCTTATGAGAAATATTTTTATCACAAATAAGTCTGAGCAGTTTAAAAAATATCTTTTATGACGCTGGCATGAGCCTCAATAAATACTAACATTCCATTTTAAAAACTTAGAAAATAATTTAAAGTTTTTCATAACATGCCAAAACATGATAGTGTTTCTCATAAATTTGGATTACTGGAATTATTGTACTCGAAAAAGACACAAAATCGCATAAAATACTAAAATAAAATATTGACATCAGTATAATTACACGGTAAATTGACCGAGAGGTTCATCTCTCGAAACTGGTGAACTAGTGCCAGGTTCGATTCCTGGTTATACTTGTCGACCAAGCCATTCGGAGTTTTCCATGGTTTTCACCGAAACTTGTATAAACACAGGCAAGAAAGGGCCACTTAAAAATGCCCTCACCTAGAGCATTCCACCCAGCCCATGCATTATGTCGGTCTGAATTCTGAACCCCTACATTAACACTGTAGTAAATTAGGATAAGGGAAGTTTATAGAATCAGGTTACCCTTGCAAGTGACATTAATATGAAAATATGACATGAATACGTTGAATATATACGGTGAAAATATATACATGATATACATATATATACAAATATATACGGTGAAAATATATACATGAAATGAAAACGTTAATATGAAAATATTTTTAGTATTAGATGACAAAAAATAATTTTATAATTACTGATATTTACAGATCAAATTTATATGTACTAAATCATATACTTTATCAGTAAAAACAATGCTTTATGATTGAATATGTGTGTGTGTGTGTGTGTGTGTTTGATGCATTTGAAAGATATGTATATATATCAATCAGGGATGGAACACGGGCGCAGAATTCATACCGGAATCCGTTTAAGAAATTTCTCTACTTTTAATATCGTTGATTTAAGAAGTAGATAATTTTCTTACATCGATAGTGGTAGGAATTCTGCGCCCGTGTTCCATCCCTGATCAATAAAAATATAATTCAAATATAAAAATTCAAGTTTTTTAAAATTTCAACTTAAAATTAATTAATTTTTATAAATACCAATAAAACTTTATTAGTTTCCTATTTCTTAATGTATAAGAAGTTTTTAATTTCTTAAAATATTTTTATTGCTCGTGTTATGTCATGTACACTAATTATATAAAACACAAACGAACTAGCAAATGATAGCCATATCAGTTTCCTGATTTTCAAATTCCACATATCTCAAAACGTGTAGAAATATTAAAAAACCGAGTATGAAAAATTTTCTGACTAATTAAAATCGTCTTACCTATGGTATGATGGGTCATGAAAAATAATACACGGATTGATAACTATTATATATATATATATATATAGAGAGAGAGAGAGAGAGAGAGAGAGAGATTTACTTTAAAAAATGTAATATGATAAAAATTTAAAAATAAAATTGTTTTATCAATGTAATGAAATAAATTATTATAATAAAAAACAATTTTTCTGGCTATAGTCTATTAATAATTTGATGTAATAAACCATCTGTGTTTTCAGTAATTTTAATATCATTTTCTTTCCATATTGTTTCTTGATTTACTTGATACGATAAAATCAAGATAAGACGAAATATATTATTTAATTGAAAATATAATTCAATCAATCTTCATATTAAAATTAACTTTTCTAGCTATTACTTATTAAGAATCTTAAAGTAATAATATATATATTCGTTTAACAGTAATAATATAATTAAAAAAAAAAAAAAAAAAAAAAAAATATTTTGGTTCGAAGTTCTAAGTAATAAAATAAGCTCAAATTATTATTATTATTACTATTATTATTATTATATTCTCTTTAGAGGGTAGTAAGACAATAGATTTGCAAAATAACAAGATTAATGCATATAGAATGGAATTTAAAACAATAATAGCGTATTATTAAAAAAAAAAAAAAAAAAAAAAAAAACCTTTTCTCATTATTATGCATTAAAAATTCGAAAGTAATTTCTTTTTTAAATACTTTAATTAGTTTAATTAATTAAAAAATACTAGGAGTATAGCTTGACAACTTTTTCTTGCTAATACGTATTAAAAATTCGAAAATAATAATAACTTTAATATATATAATTTTATTTGTCATAGAAAATTAGGCAAAACTATATGTTATTTTTTATATTTAAGCTTACAGGTTTACAGAATGGCATCGTTATTTGTATATATATATATATATATATATACAATAATACTTCGTTGCAAAGGGGAAAAAAGAAAAAGAAAAAAAAAATAATAATGAAAGAAATTCGAGCTTTCATGTCATTCTTGCTAATTCTTATGTAAAATGAGAATGACCTAATTCCGACAATGACTCCCATTTTGGCCAATCACCCACTGTTTTCTCGGAACCTTCCACCAATTTTTTTTTTTTTTTTTTTTCACTGCTCTGTAATTTTATGGCCATGAATTTGATTTGGAGAAAGGAAAAGAATTATTTTAAAGCTTAATATATATATATATATAAATATAATAAATAATAATTTTAATTGATTAATAAAATATAATAAATATAATGTATAATTACCGTGGCAAATCCCCGTTTAATTTTAACCTTGCTGCAAATGTTCATATTTTAGATTTTTCTAACTCTGTAGCCCCTCATGAGATATTTTACAGTTAAAATATTCCTTTCCTCCGCTACAAATCAAATTTATAGCCAGAAAATTACCGAAAAGGGGTAAAAATAGGGGAGCGTCCCTAAAAAACGGTGGGTGTTAGTGCAAATTGGGGATTATATTTAGATTCAGGAAGTCATTTTACTTAAGAATTTTTAAAAATACTGTTGTGGCCGATTTTCATATAGAGCAATGTAATTCGACTTATGATTCTGATGAACTGATACCTTTTACATACTAACTTATATTTTTAATAGTAATGTAATTGTAATATTGGATTTGTATTTTTTTTTTCCTGTGATATGTTTGAAAAGGTTTTATGTTTTATTGTATATATATAAAAAAATATATATATATATATATAAAAGAGCTGTACTTTCTTATTTTACACTCGTATAAACAGACGACTAAACACTGAGATTTTTCTTCCCATGAGCAGCTTATGCACCCTTTGTTTATTTAACAGTTATTTTCTATTTAATAAGTTATTTAATAGTAAATTATATATTACTTAAATTTATTATTAACATTTTAATTATGTTTTGAGTTTCCTTTTGATTTAGCTAAATATTTTTTAACACAATTTAGTGGTCTGTCTTAGGGACCGTGGATGAAATATGATAAATCGTCAAATGGCGGTCCTCAAATAAAAAAATGCCAAAATCTACTTGATTTTGGATTTTTATTTTATTTTTTCACACTTTATATAAAATGCATGTTTATTCATTTATAGTACGCTAAATAGTAAGCGAAATTTTCTAATGATTTATGCAAGAACTCAAAACTGACATTGCCTGTGGTACAATCAAATAAAGACTAATTAAGTAAAACCATTTACACTATTTAAAAAATATATATATTTCAAAACAAAGGAACCTCTAAATGATGGAATTTGTCTTCTACGTGGATAAACAAACGTATTGGAAATTTGAGAATAAAAAACCACCCAAAAACAGTGGGTCCATAATTCAGAAGTGTCCGTTAAATAAATTTTTACTTACAATTAAATTAATAAGTTATAATTAAGAGTTATAAGTTTAATTAAGCATTAAATTAAGAATGTTCATGGTATTTGGCAATTTTTATAATGTAAATTACCTGTGAAAGTCATAAAGAATAAGACCTATTTAGAAAAGGGATTTAAAAAAAAAAAAAAAAAAAAAAAAAAAAAAAAAAAAATGTACGTAAAAATGAACTTTTAGTGAGCTTCGCTCGTTTTTAAAAATGAACTTGAACTGAACGCGTTCATTTCTTTCAGACATGAGTTTGAGCGCGAACTAGCTCGTTTTTTACACGATGAACTTGAGTTTGAACTAGTTCGTTTTTTTTGTGAACTTGCACAACACTGCTTTTAAGTATGATAAGGCGTTACTTATCTCTCTATTGCTTGTAATTTTATTTTTAAAGCATTTGTGATAAAGATTGAGAATAAATTGTGATTATCTTACATTTCTAAAGTGCGGTGATATTTTTCTTAAAAAATAGCCTTGAACTAGTAAAACTACACCTTCTTTTCTAAAAAGAGAAATTATGAACCAGATACCATTTCATGTTTTCGCAGGAAAGTTTTTTGACCTTAAAGAATCACGGATTTCTACATTGCATTTAAAAATGATATGGTGCGTTCCATGGTACGACTGCATAAGCAAAAACCTTTAATTTGTGCTCCAATAATAATAAAAAAAAAATCGTTGATTTTATTTTGATTTCTTTCAAGATACATGAATAGTTAAAAAACGCATTGTTTTCTTAAATATATTCATATAATTGTTAGCTATGTTCCCAAAATGTAGCCTAAATTCCATCTTAATTATTTGAGAAAAAAATTATATGAACTGTGGAAGTACTTGTTCGTAAGAAACGCTACTGCACAAATACCGTGGAACTTTAAGATTTTCGATTGTTCGTTGTTATTAAAATCAATCATATCACTAAAAACTTATTGGAAAAAAAAAAAAAAAACACGCTTTTATAAATGCTAATACGTTTCAAAATACCGTTTCATGATAATTATTTATAGAATTATGCTGAAATATTCAAGATTTCAATTACATTCATAAAGGTTTTACAAAATATTTTATTGGAAGGAAAAGTTAAATTTTTCGAAGTTACAAAAAAGACCTTTTGGGAACTTATGAGAAACAAAAAGTTCATACAAAGTATGGATTTAATATGATCTGGAAATAAAAATAAATATGCTGAAACTGCGATGGTGTTAATATATACACACACACACACACACACATATATATATATATATATATATATATATATATATATATATATATATATATATATATATATATATATATTTGTAGGAAATATTAAGTAAAGAAAAAAAAATATTTATGGGGAAATAAAAATTTTACACTTTAATATCTAGAATGTGAATCACATATATATTATCTATCATGAAAGAATTAAAATGTATCTGATTTCTTTCAAGCAAAAACCATGAATCAAAAAGAGTTAAATCGAAGTTTTTAAGATGTTTATTTATTTTATATTTTTTTTCTGGAACATTTAAAATTGTATTACATATTTTCAAGAACTTATATTTGTAAAAAGCTACAAAGCAATATTTCGTGATAAACCGTAAACTTTTAAAGAAGCTTTTATTTATTTATTTATTTTATTTTATTTTTTTGTTACTTTTGTTTGAGAGTTCTGTAAGCTTTTCTTTTTTCTTTTTCCTTAATACATACAAGTGATTCCCTATTTTATTCTAAATATAAACACTTGTCCTAATTCCAAACCAATGTTGGGGGGTCTGGACTCTAGTTGTCAGGTTCCAAGGTCAAATTCAGGTTCAGGTAACGGCAGTCGTAATGGTTCGGTATTTACTTTAAATCGTTTAACAAGCATCAGTGCGCATAATATGAAACTGAAACAACAACTTCACCTCCAAATCAAACTCGAGCAGCAAACTATGCAAAGTTTTATTTAAAATAACATTATTACGAATAATACGTATAGAGATGTATTACGTATAGAGTACCTCAGGATTATGTTGAAAATCGTTTTCCATAAAGAACTTCTAGCCATTAATGAACTGATATTCCTTAAGTTGATATTATTATCCATTTTTCTTTCTATTCTTGATGTATTCCTTAAATTTTAAAATGAATTTAATATGATTTCACGCAGTATTTTATTATTATTTTAATAAATGTTAAAATACTAAACAATGCTTTCCTTACACTGTAGTCAAATAGAAAAATAGTGAATTAAAATAATAAATGAATTAGTAAATTAAAAAAATTACATTTTCAAAAAAAAAAAAAAAAAAAAAATGTAATATTTATTTAATTACAAACACAGTAAAATTTAAATTTAGAAAGGAGTTAATAATAAATAATCCCTAACATAATATGTGATACACAATAATGTCACACATTTTTTTTTTGTCTAATTAGTTTTATTTACTTTTTTTTTTTTTTTTTTTTTTTTTTTAATTAAACTTATTCTTTTATGGAATCGTGTCTCATTTTCGGAAATATTTTAACTAAATTACAGTTTCTGGCTTCTCTTTGAAGCATTTAATATTTCACAAGGTTCATGAAAAATGTATATTAAAAAAATATCGTAATGAAAATTCGTTTGCATTAATATGTTTTATAAAAGATCAGAAATGTTGAATCACAGTAATTTGAAAGAGAACAAAAAAAAAAAAAAAAAAAAAAAAAAAATCATTCCAAAAACATTTAACAGTTATTTTAATAATCTATGCATTTAGAAATACGAAATAGCTGGCGAGAAGCAAAGGTTATCAATATGTGTGGTTATACTTCGAGGTAACCACACTACTGCGAAATAACATGGCGGTAAAAACTTCACAATCACAATTACGCGAAATAAAGAGAGAGGATGAGGAAGAGAAATAGCATGTGTATTGTAGAATTTGAGGCCGATTGACTACTCTTGGGATCTATGCCTGAATAGGATGCCCTCCAAGGGGTCTGGTCCTTGCCCATATTCACGAGAGTCTCGGAGACAACTTCAAACGGCTATACCAACAAGTGTAACTTGGGTTTTAATCTGGCACATGCCGGCTACCAGTTTCGAAAATAGAACCAAATGGTAGGTACAGTCGGTAACAAAAGTCTCCAAACACTAGCAAAAATTCCTATGTAAAAAAAGTACACTTAATACAGTTATGCTAAATAAATCCTTGTCGAATCCTGTTCTTAGTCAGTCAAAAATCAGGATTCGACAAGGATTTATTTAACAACACTGTATTAAGTGTACATTTTTTATATAAGAATTTTTGCTAGTGTTCGGAGACTTTTGTTACCGACTGTACACAAGGCAAGAGGTTGGGGGGGGGGGGGAGATTAGAAAGCAAATTTCAGTAACTAAAAGGCATCGAAGCGTAGACGGGATTGCAATGTATCTAACAAACATCGAACCTACTATAAACAATTATTATTTATCAGGAAACCTTCATATGGTTACTAAAAGGAACATTTATTAAAGAAAAATATATTACTGTTTGAAGAAAAAAAAAAAAAGGTTTAAAGGTCCTAAAATATTTATTCGAACATTTATTTAAAATACTTACGAGAATGAGGGTTTTCAAGATTTGCGTTCAGAAACACAGTGAAATTAAGGATTTTATTTCATAAAATGGGTAGCGTTCACGTCAGCAGTGAAAATTTAGTGGCTCAACAGGATACTATTTGGTGATCTAAAAATATAATATAGTAGACAAACATAGGACAAACAGGCCACTAATTGGCTAGTTATTGGACATTTCTTAAACTTTTATCTTCTACTTTAATATAATCATTGACAACTTTATTGGAAAATTTTCTGAGTACTAATCAATGAGACAGCCCGCTTTTCTAAGTCGTTTTTCTAAGTTCTAAAAAATTTTACAGGAAAATTATTCATCATGATTATTAGCATTTTGGTCCCCATTTACAAAGTGTATAAAATCATATTCCTAATTAGAAAATTGTAATAATTATTAACGCTTTTAATTTATAAAGGTACTTTAATCTGGTCACCATGCAGTATATACGAATTTCATTTTACGTAGGCTTTTTCCGAGCTGAACTCGGGCAGGCGAAATGCAGAAAGCTAACTTTAAAGATAATTTTTAGTTGTAATTAAATATGTTTTTTTTTTTTTTTTGCATTTCTTTCTTCTTTGGAAATAAAAGATCGGGTTTTTACTTCTGGTTTTTTCATTTCAGATTTCTACACTTACGTCTTGAGAACGTATAATCAAGAGAGTGTTGAAATTGGACAACGTTTACAACTTTAAGATTACTATATATAATCTTCAGCGTTAAAGCACGTGCTAAATTCTTCTTATTATACAATTTTTAATTATAAGAATGCTGCAGAAAAAACAGCAGAGTTATGAACGTTTATATCTACTCTTTACGGTCGCAGATTAAATATAAATAAAAAATAATAGGTTTAAAAAAATATATTAGACGACAAATCTGTAGTCCATGTGGGTGATTTTTGCGAATTTTGTAGAAATTTTGACGGCAATTGTCGCTTTGTCGCCATTCGATAACATTTATTTACATTAGTAAACAATGTAATTGGGTCTCTATTGCCTCTTAAATTGCATTTATTTTATTATAATAATAATAATAATAATAATAATTATTATTATTTTTTATAAAATATTTATAATTTCGAAAATGGTAACTTTGGGTTATTTACAATTTGTAACCAGCATAATAACTTTTAAACACTTACATGTTTTATTTAATATTATCCTTTAAATTTAATTCCTTAATTGTGAAACACTTAATATTTCGAGCAAAGAAGAAAAAGTTGATTGAAGTACATATTTAAATAATAAATATTTCTTATGAAATATGTCAAAACACTTAATTGCACTAGAAAAAAAAAAATAACAAAAAAAAAAAATAACAAAAAAGGTTAATTAGGGATTTTTAAGCTATTTTATTGTATAAATATTTATCAATTAATGCTTTTAAAAGGTTCAGTTTCAGCTTCTTAGGATTTTTCTTTTCTTTTTTATAAAATAAAAATTATTATTTTCTTCAGAAATTTTATTTGATTTAGTATTAATACTATTTGTTTTATCTTCAATCCTCAACAAATTAAAGTGCTTGTCGCTAAAGATTAAATTTTAGGGCTATAAAACTGAATTATCTATTAAGTATAATTAACGTATTATAAGTATTTGTTTAAAATTTAAATTATAAGTGTCTGTTATAAAAATACAAAATCAAAATAGACATTAAATTAAGCATTTACACAAACATATCACAATAATTGTAGCACTATTCTTTATTTAAAATTTTCCATTCCAATTACAGAGAAAACACTTAAAAATTTCTCTGATCTTATTTTCAATTAATTTTTCAAATTAATCTATTCCTTCAACTTTTAATTTTTAGTGAAGCATGTACACTTATTTTTTAAGAGCTATTCGTATGATATATATGTGTATTATGATAACAATAAGAATGAGAACGAAAAATAAGCAGATGAATGGTTTGCCACAACAACTCACAAAAGTCAATTTGGTAACTAATTAACTTAATTAATTTTTTCATTAATTTGGCGAAAATCTTTTAATTTATATTTAAAAAAAAGAAGAATACTCACACTTTAAAATAATTACGAAGAGAATACAAAACATATAAAAATAAAAAAAGAAGGATCTTTTTAATGATTATAATCAAAAGTTTTCTATTCGAACTGACAGTAACAAAATGAATAAAAAAAAGAGAAAAGATGAATTTATGGAACAGGACACAAATAATTGAATAAATAATGAAATACAAGGCTCAGAATGTAGAGGTAATTCATCAGGAGTCATCACCACCGCACTGAGCTAAAAAGTGAAAGGTTTAATTTTTTGGCAAGCGATGTAATGCAAAATACAGAAAATGTGACTCAACTTTGCAATTAAAATATTACTTTTAATGAAAAAAAACAAAGAAAAAAGAGTTATAACGTGCAATTAGAATAAACAGAGCTTCACCAGAAATAAATACATAAAGTACATGTTGAAAGTCACACTAGTCATAAGTAGTATGGAATAGCCAAGCAACATGAAGTTTAGTTTCAATATGACCTAGAAACTATTATTATTGATTTAATTTATATTAAAAAACTATGAATAATCTTAATTACAATTACTGAACTAAACAATATTAAGCGGGGATTATTTATCAACAGAATGATTATTTATTAAATATTATAAACCAAATATTAAAAAAAAAAAAAAAAAAATCTATATCCAAGTTATAAATTTTATATTTGTAGACTAGATTGCAGTGCTTCCATTTACTTGGCAAAATTAAAAATAAAAGGCAAAAGCAAATTTGTCGGATTAAAACAAAAGCTATTTGGAAATCATCATTATAAAAATTATAATAAATTTTACTCGTAATTTATCTTAATAAAACTTTGATAAATATATTTATGTTGAATATTAGGAAAGAAAAAAAAAATGGCAGCAGTTAAAAAACACTATGTTTTGATTAAGAAAAAAAAAAAAAAAAAAAAAAAAAAGAAACTTACACAATATTTAACTAGTTTATTTACTGTATAATGAAAGAAAGTTTTTATTTTTTTAATAGCTATTAAAATTTTTCAAAATTATTTTTTATGTACAGTCGGTAACAGAAGTGTCCGAACACTAGCAAAAATTCCTATGTAAAAAAAGTACACTTCATAAGTTTTTGTTAAATAAATTTTTATCGAATCATGTTCTTACACTGACTAAGAATAGGATTCGACAAGGATTTAGTTAATAAAACAATACGAAATGTACTTTTTTTACATAGGTATTTTTGCTAGTGTTCGGACACTTTTTTGACCGACTGTATATAGTTTGTATTTCTAAAAATCATAACAGAAATTTAAAACGGGTATTTTTTCTTCAATCAATTTTAATTATTTAATTTTAGTAATTTAATTTATAATTTTTTTCTATATAACACCGTGATTTTTTTTATAACGCCGTGACTAGAAAAGACAATAAATAGTGTTAATCGAAGTAAATGCAACAAACCTTATATATCTATATATATATTAATTAATCCAGCATCCCTTCTAACCAGTCAGCCAAACAACACCATTCTATCTCTTTAATCAAACATCTGTCCACCCAGCTTCCACTTTTTTTTTATTGCCTTTTATTTTTTTATTATTTTTTGTAATACACATACCAGTGTCTTTTTTAATAACAGAGACACTTATTGATATATCAATGAATAAACAAAAAGTTTTATGGGAATCGCATATTAATAGTATCATTAACAAGTTTATTAATTTTTTTGTTTTTATTTTTTGATGAGCATAAATTTTTTATTCGAAACAAATGATTAAAAATGATATTTCTATACACAGAGAGATAAAGACACGAATTAAAGTGAGTAAACAAATTTACCTTTAAAGCCAAAATCTTGTCTTTTATCATATACAGGGTGTTGCATATATAGCTCCCAAACTCTGCACAGCCAGATTCCTCGTTGGGAGTACATAAACAATTCCCAAAAAACTGTACCTGTACGATCCATAGTTTACGAGAAAATTACGAAAAACAAAGTATGACGTCAGAGCCGGTGCAAGGAAAAAACAGTTTATTTTACACATTAACAACAGTATTTGGAAATATTTATAAAGGCAGATGTTCAAAGTGTCCAGCGTGAATATCGAAGACATGCAAATACTGCTGTTGGTGTGTCTAATACTGTGTTTTTTACCTTGCACAGACTGTGACGTCATACTTTGTTTTTCGTATTTTTCTCGTAAACTATGGATCGTACAGGTATATTTCTTTGGACATTTTTTATGTACCTCCAACGAGAAATCTGTCTGTGTAGTGTTTGGGCGCGATTTATGGGGCACCGTGTACATCAGTATAAATTTTACTGTCATTAAAAGGAATTTTAAGATCTAGAAAGTTAATTAATTTATTCTTATGTTTAGTTTGAGTTAAAACTAAATTAGAAGGACAGCCTACTGTAAATGAATCAGGTAACGTAGCATTAATGAAGGAAATAATTATATTATCAATATAACAGTAAAGTAAATTAAATTTCCACCCATAATAATGAAGATCAGCCAACATACTGCAGGATATATATATATATCATATTTTCTTCAATAAACTGAGCTAAAATTTTTAAATGTACTATGTAAAATATTTTAAAATAATATGTTTTTTTTTTTTTTTTTTTTTTTAAATAAGCTATGTTTTGCCATATATGTATTATATGTTTAAATATATGCAGTCATTAATTAGTGACTGGTATAACACTTAAATCGCATAATTAATAACAAAAACATTTTAATTGTGCGATATAATTATTATTATATATATCTTCTAGTAAAACTAATTAAGATGCCTGCCTACCTTTAAAACGCAATTTTCGGTCAAAACTCCGATTTTCTATTTTTGGGTTAGTATTAAAGCCTGACATTTTAGCTTTTTGAATCAGTTTGAATTTTGTTTCTATCTTGCTTAGAACTTGAGTTACAGGCATTTTAATAATAGTCACTCGCTAGTTTTTGAAACCGGAAGTGACCGTAAATGACCCGTAAATGTTTGTTTACATAAATGTTTTACCCAATATAAGCATCAAAATTTGTTACTGAATATAAAATGAATTTAAAAACGAAAATAAAAAGCTTTGAAATATATCAGGAACTTATTAAAATTATTTTTTGTTTAATAGGTAAAATCTTGTTTTTAATTTTGTTTTCTGCTTTTTCTCAAAATGAGATTTTTAGCATTTTGCTTTATTCCAAAACACCAAACTCCAAAAGTTATAATTGAAACGTTATGAAACTTTTACAAAATTTTCTAGAGGAGTTGTTTTAGGGATTGAACTACGACAATGAATCTAGCTAAATTATTATTAATATTATTATTATTTATTTATTTATTTATTTTTGTCGATAGAAGTTATGAACTGCCATGTATATTCATTATTTTTTCAGCATGTAAAAATGTTATATTCTCTAAAATATTAAATAACATGGTTATAGTTTTGAAAGTAGTTCACTCCTGTAAGGACCTTTCAATAATCTAAATAAAATTTACAGAATAAAAGTATCTTTATTTAAATTTGACTTATGATGTTTTGTAAAAGTGCTTTTTTTTTTTTCGCAAATTTTATGCATATTTTGAGCCTAACTATCAAAATATTTTAAAATTTGCATTTTTTTTTTCAGGTTATTCACTGTTTTTTTTACTATATTCTATCATATAATGCATATAAATAGGCAATTTTTCAATTATTAAGAAAAATCACCTCCAACGGTAGGCAGGCACCTTAAAAAATAAGTGTTTTTAAGTTATAGTGCAATATAAGAAGAAATTTGAATAATTAAATTGTATTGTGATTAATGAAAGATACAGACATATAATGCTTCAAAAATATGATTTAAATTGGTAAAGGTTACATTATGAATAAATAAACTTCATTGTATAAGAAGCCATTTACATGCACATCTTAAACTACTAAAAATTTGTTCTGTGATCTATGACTATACATTGAAGTTAAATACAGAATAATTTTATTATTTTTATTTTTAACATTGTATCTAAAATACATTGTAACAGATATTTGTTTACACAAAAAGTAATGACAGAAGTAAATTCAATGCTAAAATAAAAACGATTTTATTTAAACATCTAAATACTTTAAATAAAGAATGTTTATTACTAAACAGTTTACAATAAAAGATTATGACACTTTTATCATAGTGCAGCGTTACTTTTTCTAATTATTTTCTTCTATATTCAATAGAAGAAAGTATTGGATTCGTAAAAATTTTCGACCTCGGGTTTTTGATGGATTTACACGTTTTGAGAGCTGTAGAACATAATTTGACCATTTTTAGAAAATGTCTGTCTGTCTGTCTGTGTGTGTGTGACAAATATTGTGGCAACTGTATCTCAGGAACTACTGCACAGAATTTCATAGAAATTGATATGTAGTTGCACCTTGACATACATTAGTGCCTATCAACTTTTGGTAAAAATTGTCCAACAGGTTGCGTTGCCATCCCGCTTTTTCTAAATTTTTAACATGGTGATATAGGACAAAAAAGTTTTGTATAAATGTGCATAAAGAGAATTATTTTTTAGTAATCATTATGAAATTTACAAGAATTATTTATAATAGAGACAGTTAACTGTGAAAAATTTTTTGTATGTGTAGGAGCCTCGCCACTCCCCCCTGGGGGAAAAATGTCCCCTCTTGAGGGTAGTAAATTTTCAAGATGGGTATCTTTCGAAAGTTCTCGTGAATACCTTTAAAACGAATGGTTCAACTATAAATCAGTGATAATTTAAAACACAGTTATCATTTTTTTTTAAACGAATTTTTTAAAAAAACGAATTTTTTAACGAATTTTTTAAACGAATTTTTTAAAACGAAAAAAAATCGTACTTTTTTTTTAAACGAAATTTAACCAAACTTTTTATTTAGATGGCCGATAACATAAACTGGTGCTGATTAGGTTTGGGGATCAATCGCTCAACGGTGGCGCTGTGATCGTATTTTCTCTAAATTTTTAACATGGCAGTATAGGACAATATTTCGTATAAATGTACATAATGAGAGTTATTCTTAACATGTGATTGTAAAATTAATGTGAACTATTGATAATAGTAGTAGTTAATTAGGAAAAAAAATTGTGCTTGGGAGGGGGGGGGGGGAGGGTAAATTTTCAAGATGGGTATTTTTCGAAAGGTCTCGTCAATACCTTTAAAACGAATGGTTGAACTATAAATATGTGATAATTCAAAACAAAGTTATCGATTTTTTTTTACTTTTAATAACAATAAAGAAAAAAAAAAAAAAAAACTGAAAACAAAAATCTTTTTTTTTTCTTCTTTTTTTAATTATATATTGTTACTGAGTGAATTTGTATAGGAAAATATACACTCATGTCCATAAATTAAGGATAATTCAGATTCACACTGAAATCGAACTTTAATGCAAAAATTTCACCTGTAGAAATACCAAACACATCTTTAAGAATGATATGTAAATTATAGGAAGCCGTCAGATGATACCGATATGATGTTACAATGACGAAAGTGTAAGAAGGGGGTAGATAAGGAATGGGAGCAACGAAGGAAAATTGTTCACAAGCATTCTGTGTGTCGCTCAGTGCCACAACCGAATGGTTATGACACAGAGGACGCATGCAGATAATTTTTTACGTGGTAGAATTATCGGCCGACTAGAATGTGGGAGTACTCAGATAGAAGTATCGGGGGAACTTAGAATCGCCCGAAGTGTCATCTCTAGGCTTTGACAACGATTCCAAACTGTTGGAAATGCCAGTGGACGTTACAGTACTGGTCGGCCCGGAGTTGCAATGCCGAATGACCACCGGTATTTGACAGTAACTGCCAAAATAAGCAGCTAAAACAGCATCAGACCTGTGTCGTCAGCTGTCTGCAGCCACGAGTGCCACAGTTTCAAGACAAACCGTGTATAGACGTTTGGGAGATATTGGTCTACATGCTCGCAGGCCTGTTAGATGTGTTCCACTCACGGCAATGCACTGTGCCAGCGGTTAACTTGCAGTAGAGAACATGCAATGTGGACAGCGTCACAGTGAGCTTGTGTGATGTTTTCCGACGAGTCCAGGTTTAGCTTGCAATGTGATTCACGCCAGACTTTCATACGTAGAACGACAGGAGCCCGTTACCACCAAAACAACATCATTGAACGACACCGTTACTGTGGGGCAGGAGTTTGGGGGGGGGGGTATCATATTGGGCCCCAGAACAGATCTGCATGTTCAAATCGGAAGAATGATAGGCCAAATTTATTGGAACATCATTCGGGAACAACATGTACGTTTATTTAGGGGTGCCATGAGCTCAGAATTTGTGTTTGTGGATGACAATGCGCGTCCTCACCGGGCAAACGTTGTACACGGATGCCTACAATCTGAAGCTATCACCCGCATGGAATGGCCAGCTCTCACCTGACTAGAATCCGATAGAGCATGTGTAGGACATGCTTTTCCGACGAGTTGTAGTCCGTCAACCACCTCCTACATGTGTACCGAAACTTCGGAGAGCATTGCTTACTGAGTAGAGTAATCTTCCCCAAGATCAGATCAATAATTTAATACTCAGCATTCCTGAGTGTTGTAAGGACTGTATTTCATCATCTGAGAGACATACAATGTATTAACCATCATACCAACCATGTAATGTTAAGATTTTGTAAAGGAGATATTTTTTGAAATTGCTTCAGGGAGCAAAAACCGTAGTTTTATAAATGGTATCCTACATAAACCGCCTTTTTTTGTTCTTGATCTTTTGTTTAATAAATGGACTTTATGAATAAGTCATATTTGTTTTGCTCCTGAACCTTTATTTGCCTCAGCTAGCATTATCCTTAATTTATGGACATGAGTGTAGAAGAAAGTCTTGTGGTGGCCACAACATACTAGTTTTTAGTATGATCCTCATACTTAGATTTTAGTGCATTTAGTAATATAATTAAGAATTAAATTCATTACTAAAAAAATATTTCATTATTTCTATACTCCATTAGAATATTTACTGCTTTAAATGTTGAAAGTGATGTAGTATAATAATATGATACTTTGCATTTACTATTATTATTATTATTATTATTATATGTATATAGATATATATATATATACAAAAATTTATATAGAATTGTTTTCTTAAAGAATATTATATTAGCTTGAAAAATATATCAGTAATGAAATTTGAATGATATATCTTTATTTTTTAACTCGCGATATTTTTCTTGATGTACATTAAAAGCTGCATTGTATATAAATGCAGTAGAAGAATAATGCATTAATATTTGGCTCCTTTCTCATTTATCTGCTTTAAAATAACATTTACTTGACTATTCGGGGCTCTTATTTTAGAATTCTGAGCACTTAATCTACATTTTTTGATGTTCAAGGAAGAGGTTTCATGGTATATGCTGGAAAATTCTCATAACTATTGAAATATTTCTTCGTGTTTGGATTGTTATTGTTAGTTTATAGCTTTAATATTTTTAAGCACTGTTGTAATGGTTTGGATTATTTTTTGTATACAACGAGATGTTTGTGTAAATCACAAAGTAAACGCGAGCATATATAATTTTACATTTGGAATATGTTTTCCAGTAAAATTTCTATGATAAAAAATAAATTATCCTGAAAATTTTCTTTTGTCGAGCAGAAAGCATTACGGACGGTAATATAATTTTTTATAAATATTGTAAAAAATGTAAAATAAGTCTATGTTTCTTTTCTTTCTTACTTACTTATTTATTTTTTTTTTTGTTACTCTTATTTTTATTTCATTTTAGAAGTGAAAAATATTTTAATGGAAAAGCTGCGTGTTTTAAATCGTTTGTCTTGTGCAAATTCTTTAAAACTAGATCATGATATACACTATATTATGTTATTCTCTAAGTATTGCACTTAATATACATTGTGAAAAAATATAAGAAAATGAACATTTTTGTCCTAAGATTACTCTTCTTCTGTGTCGTTAAATTTATTTATTATTTAATACTAAATAATTATTAGTTAAAAAAAAAATATTAATTTGAAACATAAACTTGAAAGTTAAATAATAGAAGGAATTTTTCGTATATATATATTTTTAAATATTAACATTTGTAATATTATTATTATTCACTTTCATTTAGATTAAAAGCAGCAAAATTACACATAAAAATTTAACATCTTGTGCAAAGGATTTTAATTTAATTGAAAAACATTTTCAAATAAATGAAAAAAAGGGAAAAATATTTATCAAAACCTACGAGTTTCTTTTCTTTTTCTTTTCTTTTCTTTTCTTTTTTTTTTTTTTTTTTTTTTTTAATAGTAAACTAAAATCCATAAAAAATGTAGAATTAACTTCAAATATATGATTTAATAAATTTAGAAATAACCAGATGTTTAAAACTTGAAAATTAAAGAAAAGTGGTGAAATTTTTATTTTCTTCTCAGTAAATAATAAAATTTATTATTATCCGAAACATAAAAAAACTGATAGGTAAGTTGGTATAGGCATAGAAAATATCATATAGATACGAAACATTTCTTATATATTTCGGGTGCATCAACCAAATGAAATGAAGGACAGAGCTTTTTAAAATTGTAAAATAATTTCATGTTATTGTATCGCAATCCAAATATTAGCTTTATCATTATATATTTTAATCCCAAATTTTATACACTATACATTTTTACTGAAAGACACTTATCCCAGACTTGATAAGAAAATGTCTATTAAGAAATGCATCAAGTATGTAATCACGTTGAAAAATGGTACAAATGCGTGATGTATTTTTAGTGCAGGTGAAGTCTTTCAGAAAGTCCATTAATTTATAAATAAAAACTAAGGGATTTCTTAAAGTTTATAAATGTCTAAGCAAATTATTTTCAAAATACTTACAGTCGGCAGCAAAATTATTTGAGCTATACCAATAATTCCAGTATAAATAAAGTACACTTAAGGGTTACATACAAACGGAACGCTTGCAACTTCGATGACGTAAATTTTGCAAGTTTTTTGCAAATACAGTCGGCAGCAAAAGCATCCGAGCACTAGCGAAAATTCCTATGTAAAAAAAGTACACTTAATGCAGTTTTGTTAAATAAATCCTTCTCGAATCGTGTTCTTAGTCAGTCTAAGCACACGATTCGACAAGATTTATTTAAGAAAACAGTGTTAAGTGTGCTTTTTTTACATAGGAATTTTTGCTAGTGCTCAGATACTTTTGCTGCCGACTGTAGTCATACATTTGGAACGCTTGCAAACCGCTTTGCAACCGGAGGTGTTTCATTTGTATGTACCCCTAATACTGTTTTGTTAAATAAATCCTTGTCGAATCATGTTCTTAGACTGACTAAGAACATGACTCGACAAGGATTTATTTGACAAAGAAGTATTAAAGTGTACTTTTTTTACATAGGAATTATTGCTAGCGCTCGAATAATTTTGCTTCCAACTGTAACGCATCATGTAAGAAATATATGCAGAAAATTCTTGATGCACTATCGTTATATACATGAAGTATATACACGGAAACTGTTATAATGTTACAAATATATTACAGGCTTCGAATAAGAAAATTATATAAAAGGAAAACCTTTATAAAAGTTGTTTAAGATTAAGAGTGATTACAAATGAAGTAAAAGAAAAAGTATTTGCGCAAAAATGATCGAATTTCGAATTTGATTGAAAAAAATATTCTCCTTAGTTAAAAGTTTTAGAGGTATAGGGCAAGAGATACTACGTAACAGGTCATTGTACCTGCATGGTTTCGACACTAAACGCCACGCCTGGAAAAAACTCATTCCAGGTTAGCTCTTGCACGTAATCACAACGTTGTAGTAGAAAAAAACTGAAATTATTTATTTTTTTCCCTTTTCTTTCTTTTTGACTTTGAGAAAGGCCTTTTCTTTGTGATGTAAGGAGCTGGTGTTTCATTACAGAAAAAAAGAAGAAAAATGTCTAACTAATGAAATTATTTAGAGTGAAGCAATTTTTCCTAAAGAAAATGCAGTACTCAAAGATTTTTGTAATAATATAAATTCCAATTTTAAATTACATACAACTTATTTTGATTTTCTTAGAAGTAAATATACGGAATTAATCAATATAAGAAATAATCCGTGAAGAAATTTTTTTAGGGCAGAATAGAACATGGTTTCTTTACTTGCTTATGAAAATCCACGAAATACTTTTACTTTAAAGGAAATAAAAATCCAAAAACAAGGACAACATTTGAAGTATGTTCTTAAATAATAAAATTTACATATTTTGGCTCATAAAAACTTTTAATTGAAAATAGAAGAAATTTTGTCTTTATTTGCGAAAAAAAAAAAAAAGTCTTTGTTAAATGTACATAAAAAAATAAAATCACATTTGTTTCACAGCATATTTTTGTTTAGCCCCTTTCTTATCGTTTCTGTCAAAATCGCGATGATTTTACTCTGTATTTATCATGCCACAAAGTTCACATTTGAGCTTTCAAAAAATTTACCAAAAATATTTAACCCCTTGCCTGCTGAGGAAAATTTGCGAGGTTCGATTCAAAGCACCACCGTTCTCTTTCAACTTTGAAATGAGTAAATATTTCAAAAACACTGTGAAGATTAGTTTAAAATTTGTTTTATTAAACTGTCAAACAGTGTCAGTAGCTTCAATGGTACCAGTACAGTATAGTCGGTAACAAAAGTCTCCGAACACTAGCAAAAATTCCTATTTAAAAAAAGTACACTTAATACAGTTTTGTTAAATAAATCCTTGTCGAATTCTGTTTTTAGACGGTCTAAGAACAGTATTCGACAAGGATTTATTTAACAAAACTGTATTAAGTTCACTTTTTTTATATAGGAATTTTTGCTAGAGTTCGGAGACTTTTGTTACTGACTGTACAAATGATCGTACTTCGGAAAAACCTATATATACGCCCGGGACACTTAAGGGGTTAATGCAATCCATACCAAACACCTAGATATTTTTTTTAGTTTCATTTCACATAACATATGACAAGACCAGCCTAAGCAGACAAGGGTTGATGCAAATTATTAAAATTATCAGTTAAAAACATCTAGATAGTTATTATAGAATGTACCAAGCTATATAATATTTTTAAAATAATATCATTCTACAGTTTTTGAAACATTATTTATAATTTTTTACAAAATTTTAAGCATTAAATTTATTTTTCTTAGGTTTCAAATTTTGGGAATAACTATGCTGCTTATAGTGCTCCTAGCTAATTTGTTTTCATCGAATCTCTTAAAAATTTGCATGGATAGTAATCAGTGGGTTTTTCACAAAACTAGACATATATTTTGAAATCAAGAAGTTATTACATTTATTACGAATTCTTAAATTCAGTCAGATGACGAAAATTCATGAAGAATTCAATTTTCATTTTTTGTTTGTTTGTTTGTTTGTAACTGATACTGTAATTGAGATATAAAAAAATCAGTATACAAATGTGTTCAGTTGCATATAAAAGACACACAGTAAACAAAATTAAAGCTTCAAAATAACCTAGAATCAGCATGGAGCATGTTGAAGTCTGGCAGTATTTTGTATAATTACTCCCATAAAGTAAGCCTTTTTATCTCAAAAATTATTCTTTATCATTTAAAACGCGCTATGTGCATAAAAATAATAGATTTCATGGCAATGCTTGATTTGAGAAGCAATAGAATGTTAAAAAAAATAATAATAAAATAAAATAAATAAATAAATAGCTTTTATCTTTTTTGTTTGTAACTGGTTATGTAATTGAGATATAAAAAAATCAGTATATAAATGTGTTCAGTTGCATATAAAAGACACACAGTATACAAAATTAAAGCTTTAAATTAACCTTGAATCAGCATGGAGTATTTTGAAATCAGGCGGTATTTTGTATAATTATTCCCATAAAATAAGTCTTTTCATCTCAAAAATTATTCTTTATCATTTAAAACGCGCCATCTGCTTAAAAATGATAGTTTTCATGGCAGTGCTTGATTTGAGAAGCAATAGAATGTTAAAAAATAATAAAAGTAATAAAAATAAATAAATAAATAAATAAACTCAGCATCCCTTGTTCCCTTAATTAATTTATAACAACAGAGTGTTAGTTTGTATCAAAATAGATATCAACAGAAAATAATATTCTGTAAAAAAAAAAAAAAAAAATGGGCACTTTCTTAGTAGTTTTGTAACTGTGTATAACTGCATGATTAATCTTCAATTAATCTTTTTCTTGCTTTTGCTGATCATTACGTATTCAGTTTTTATTTACATGTGAATTACATTATTTAAATTTTAATATTAATATTAATATACGAGGGTTGCTATTTATATTTCTGGCCTTGGCAACAGTAAGTGCTGCTAGGCGACCGCAGACGATTTTAATCGAAAGTTTAATATTTTTAAACGTAAATTCAGCAGACGATTTACCATTATAGCTTTATTTGTGTTGTTGACAGTAAATTGAAAAGTTCTTCTCTTTCAAAAAATGGAATTGAATCGTGAAAATTTTCGTGCGATTATTTTTCATAACTTTCGACGTGGATTGTCAAGACAAGAGTGCTTCGATGAACTTAATTCTTTATACAGCGATAAAGCGCCATCCTACAGCACTGTAAAAAATTGGTATAACGAATTTAATCGTGGTCGATGTTTGATCCAGGACGAATCCCGTGCAGGTCGTCCAAAATTCGTTGTTGTGCCAGAAAAGATCGATGCTGTGCGTGAACTGATAAAGCAAGATCGTCATGTGACATACCGTGAGATTGAGGCGTCTTTGGACATTAGTATGACTAGCATCAATAAAATATTGCATGAACATTTGAGCGTAAAAAAAATTTGTTCGCGTTGGATCCCGCATAATCTGACAAACGCTCAAAAAAAGGCTCGTGTCGATTGGTGCAAGGAAATGTTGGAAAAATACGTTCAAGGTACATCAAAGGCTGTGTATAACATGTACACAGGTGACGAATCATGGATCTATGCATATGAGCCGGAAACAAAACAGCAATCAACTGTATGGGTCTTCCAAGGCGAGGCAAAACCAACAAAAGTTGTTCGAGGAAGAAGCACACCGAAACAAATGATTGCCTGTTTCTTCGGCATTAACGGTCATGTAGCAACAGTGGCGTTAGAGCAACGCAGGATGGTCAATTCTGAATGGTACACGACCATTTGTTTGCCAGAAGTCATCGGATAAATTCGAAAAAAGCAGAAGAACAGGCGAATCATTCTTCATCATGACAATGCGAGCTCTCACACATCGACTCAAACAAATGCATTTCTGACTGAGCGAAAGATCGAACTGATGGGTCATCCGCCGTACAGCCCTGATTTGGCACCCAATGACTTCTTCTTATTCCCACACATCAAAAATAAATTACGTGGACAACGATTTTCGACCCCCGAAGAAGCGGTTGATGCATTCAAAACGCATGTTTTGGAGTTACCTCAATCGGACTGGAAAAAGTGCTTTGAAAATTGGTTCAAACGCATGCAAAAGTGTATTGATCATCATGGAGAATATTTTGAAAAACAATAAAACCAATTTCGATCCTACATATTTGTTTTTTCATTATTAGGCCAGAAATATAAATAGCAACCCTCGTATATACATGGTTGCATATGTATATTAAAAACAGCTTTAATTTCTTAGTATTTTGTTGTTAAAAAAATTGTGACTTTAAACTATAATCTAATCTTAATCATTTGTTTAAATTGAAATGTAAATTCAAACGAAGTCAAATAATTTATTGCTTATTTGTTCAACTGTAAGCCTTAAATTTGCTTTGGAGTTTATATCAGTCGATCGATAGTAGGTTCATATTGCAGTTAGGAATACAGACTTAAACAAATAATGATAAATTTCACAAAAAAGTATTTTCAAAACGATCTGTTTGAAATAACGAGACTTTACACTACGGAGAAAAGCAAAATAACAAGCAAGATTACTCAGAAATTGAACATTTTATTTTCTCCCTTTAAAACCTTACTGGTAAACAATAATAATGTAAAATCGAAGGTGGTAAGCTGAGATTAAAATTATGCAGAAAGCATTTAAATATTTGTCAAAAAATTTTAACTTATTATATATAATTATATATATAAGTGAAACCTCTCAAGTTGGACACCCCTATAAGTTGGACACCCCTCTAAGTTGGACGCTTTTTCTCGGAACGGAATCTATCCATTAACATTATGTCTAACCCCTATAAGTTGGACACCTCTCTAAGTTGGACACTTTTTCTTGGAACCGTAGGTGTCCAACTTAGAGAGGTTTTACTACAGTTGGTAACAAAAGTCTCCGAACACTAGCAAAAATTAGTATATAAAAAATGTACACTTAATACAGTTTTGTTAAATAAATCCTTGTCGAATCCTGCTTTTAAACTGACAAAGAACAGTATTCGACAAGGATTTATTTAACAAAACTGTATTAAGTGTACTTTTTTTATATAGGAATTTTTGCTAGTGTTCGAAGACTTTATTTACCGACTGTATATATATATATAATTTGAATAATTTAATACGTTTGTAACACTCAGCAAATAAAAGGTAGATGAAAATATCAACATATAATTAAATTTTAAATGAGATTTATTTCGAATAAAATTATTGTCAAGGTGATAATTTAATTTGAGTACCAATGATTAGTAAAAACAAGTTAAAGTACTTACGCAGAAGAGAAATGACACAAACATAAGACATAAGCCTAACGATGAGATAATAGTTTGCAAAAACCATTAAATTAATAGAAACAGTTATATATTTGAGTTAAAAAGAATTTGAGAAATTTAATATACTTAACATCGTTATATTTCAATGAATATGTATGAAAATTTGATAACTGTAAAACAAAATTTATTTATAACGTCCACTATCGCCTTAACTGAGGAAAAATATTGAATAAAAAGATTGCGTTTGGAAAATGACGGCTCGAGAAAATGCTGAATGTCAAAGTTGCGTTATAGTAAAAGAGGGGTATGCACGAATATACGCCATATATAGAAGAAAATAGTTATATTTTGCAAACTTGAATTACAATAAAATGGACACATATAATATATTTGAAAATCCTATATATCGTAGATATACTGAATTTATGTCATATATAACGAAAAAGAAACAATTACAATAAATTTTATTGTACATATACTGAAATCTTGCATTTTTTTTTTAAATGTAATAAACTTTTATTTTTTTTTTTTTTAAATTCCTTTTCTAATGGCCGAATTTTCACCATAACATATACATTGATTATAACTTATTAAAATTAGTAAGACGATAATTATATTGCATAAATTTTGCAGCCCCATCCGTTTCAAAACAAAAATCCTTTAATATAAATTCACAATTTTCTGTGATATTGAACGAATTTAAGTACTTTTATAATGTACAAAAGAAAAAAGAAGCTATCTGAATAATAATTACTTTTTTATTCGAGGATTATTATGAGACCTCGTAGTGAATTCAACTATAGCATTCACTGCTACGGGTCATTGGACGCAGGTGTACAAAAACTTTCTTAAGAAATAAGTCTTTGCAGATTTTAAGCTGTTAGTGAAAACGGAAACTACGAAAAGATTATAAGTTTAATACAGTGTCTTTTAATTCTGATATTTCAGGATGATAACTCAGTTTTAGACAAAAGTTGCTAATTTTTCTTTTTTAACATATTAAAACGTTTGGTCGATTACTTTTATTTTCAGGATCTGATGCAGTAGGTTTAATTATAGTTTTTTTTTTTTTTCTTTAAGAAAACTGATATTATTTGTATATCTACAGTAAGTGATGAAAAAAATATATATTTATTTGCCTTGAAATTTCTTCTATTTTCGAAGGAAATAGTGGACGAAATGGCCTTGAACTTCAGACTTGGAAAGAACATTTATAAACTCACACTTTCCAGTAACGATTTAGTCACGGGTGCAATTAGGAGACCATCTACCAGTTGAAGGAAAGCAAAACTACTCTGGATTACGTTGTATTATTAAAAGATACAAATGAATTGTAACTTTAACACATTCATTCTTTTACTATCCGCAATATTTGTATGCTTTTTATATAATAATAGAACGAATATTTTGACAAATATATTTTTTTTTTTCTAAAATTATTAGTTTTTGGCAAGTTTTTTGCTTGTTACAAGAATAGTTTTAACAAAATTTCACAAAACTTGCAGAAAAATTGTACAAATATTAGAGAGAAACATTTTCTGAAACATAAAATGTATACATTTAATTTTTGATGAAATATAAGAATTTATAAAGAAGAATTTGAACTGCACATGTGCGAAAGGTAAATTTTTTAAAAAACTAAAAGCCAAATATTTATGTCAAAATGTCAATATATGTCAAAAGTTCATTTGAATAGAATAAAAATAGAAAAGCTATCGTTAAAAGAATGAGCTGAATTTTCTGAACTTTCCTAAAAATAATTTTCATAAAATTTGTATGGATGAAATAATTGGATCTTTAAAATTAACTATATGATTTGTGGAGGGGAAGAAAAAAATCTTCGTGGCGTGTAACTGTAACATAATTTTATTTGTTTACTAAGATTTGTGCATTCATAAGGATTTTTCATAAAATTGATTTTCTCAATGTAGCTGAAACAATTCGATCTCTAAATTAGATAAGTGACATGTGGAAAACTCATAAATTTGCATTTCTGGAAAAAATCTAAAATCTAGCCCGTTCTTTTGTGATAATTTGCTTAATATTTATTCAATACAAATAACCTTATGTCGTACGCTGTACTATATATCTAGCTTTTAGCCTATGTAATAAAAAAAGTGATATCTTTCGCGTTTGCGCAGTAAAAAATATTTACTACAAAAATGCAGTAATGTATGTACATATATATATATATATATACAGTCGGCAGCAAAAGTATTCGAGCACTAGCCAATAATTCCGATATCAAAAAAGTACACTTAATACTGTTTTGTTAAATGAATCCTTGTCGAATCCTGTTCTTTGACTGACTAAGATCATGACTCGACAAGGATTTATTTAACAAACAGTATTACGTGTACTTTTTTTAGACAGGGATTATTGCTAGTGCTCGGATACTTTTCCTGCCGACTGTATATATATGTATATATATAATATTTCAGAAAAAAAATAAATGTATTCCTTTTATGTTTCCCAATATAAAAGGCGAAATAATGTAACTCTAATTTTTTTAATTTTTCTGAAATTTGGTAAAATTTTGTTGAAATCAGTTCTTGCTTCAAACAGAAATCTTAACAAAAAATTAATAATTCAGGAAAAAAGTACAGGGTGGTCCAAAAGTCACAGATAAAATAAAACTTTATCATTTAAAAAGTCTTGACTGTAGCTCTGTGTTACTTTCACTGAAATGTACAGAAAATCATGGGATTTTTAAGTATATATATAAGAGAAAACATTAGTTAAAAATTTCCCCAACATATCGTGCTGTATTTTTAGTATCCTTTGACATTTTAAACAGTTTCACCTGATCAAATGACGCCATATTTCGAATACTGAAGCAATTTTTAGGAAAATTTCCAATGCACAACCTATGACGGTCATTCTAAGGAATGATGGACGTGGCACTGAGCATTTATAGTCTTAGTTACGTTGTTGAATGCATTGTGCCACTGTAAAAATGTAATTTTACAATTAAAGCGTCTCTTGATGAAGACGATTTAAACTATATTGATCATAAATTTGTTGCTGCCTAAAAAAAATTCCATGTATTTCTGTGCATTTCAGTGAGAACCGCATAGTGCTATGGTATGGTCAATACTTTTTGAACAATATATTTTTTTCTGTGACTTTTGGATCATCCGGTATATATCTCTAAATATTCCTTGTATTTTTACAAAAAAGTATACAAATATTGTAATTAGTAAATGAAACCCTGAGTTAAAATTACAAGTCTGTTGTAGCTTTTTTATGATATAGATTAACCCACAGTATTTTTGCTTTTCTTCAATTTATGGTAGATCCGTTAGTCGCTTTCATGACTAACTAATTGCTGGAAAGTGTGAGTCTAGGAATGTTCTTTGCGTATCTGATATTCAAAACCAATTTTTCCAGTATTTCTTTAGAAATTATAAAATAAAGTAAAGCAATCTAATAATAGGATCACCCACTGTAAGTCGATTTACATAATTTACCACAATTTTTCATTTATATAATTATTTAAGTTTCCTTTTTGCTCTCTCTCTATATATATAAATATGCATTGTTTTAATAATATGATATTCAAAGTGTTTAATGTTAACTTTCACTTTTAATAGAAAAAAAAATTATAAAAAAAAAAAAAAAAAAAAAGGATTTACGAATTGTTTTAATCTAACATACCTGAGAGTCATTAAAAGCGCATAAGAACATGTGATAGACACTTATAAAAATAGTTAATGTTAAAATCTGAAAAAAAAAAAGAAATTATGAAATTATGAAGATCCATAAAAAATGTGGTATAAAGCAATAATTAAAACGTACAAGGTGGAGATTATGCTACAAGGTCAAATACCGAATGCCACAAATCGCACCTCGCAAAAACTTTCCTTATATTGCTTTTAATCATTCTTTTATTAAAACCTTTACCTGCTAAATTTCATTCACTTTACACTTATTATATAGGATAATCTAAATAATTCCAGTATGCTCTTTTGTGTGCTTATAAAGGGTTTCAAACTTACTATGTGGATATTTATTTTTATTTTTTTTAGGGAGCCTTTAGCTTACACTGGAAAAAAAAAAAAAATCTGTGATTGCCATTTAGAAACTAAATTGTGTCTCCAGTAAAAATAGTTCCACACCATCCTTATAAATTCTAGTCCCCTTTTCTAACGAGTTATAAAAACCCCTATTAGAATTATAGATTGTTTTCCTATATTATCGAGGTCAAACTCATTTAAAAATCTCTACAAATAAATGGGAAATTAAGAGACGAGTTTTGGTAACTATAATCTTGGTTTATGATCCAATTCTAGGAAATCAAGAGGGAATTTCGCACAACACAAAGGATTCATAATATTCGTAATATTGTTTCTCCATCTACAGTCGGCAGCGAAACTATTCGAGCGTTAGCAATTATTCCTATGTAAAAAAGTACACTTGATACCGTTTTGTTAAATAAATCCTTGTTGAATCATAGTCTTAGACTGACTAATAATCCTATTCTAAATATATTGCTATACATATATACATATGTATGTGCCGAAGCGCGCGAAGCGTGGTTCGGAAAACTATGGAAGCGCCGAAGCGAAGCGCTTCCAAAAGAAGAGGAAGAATCAATTCAGTCTTTCGCCGAGGCGACGTTACTTGCTAATTATTAAAAATCTTAAATAGGGGAATCGCTGCTTCCATCGCTTCCATGGACGCTTCGCCACTGTGTATGTGTGTGAGTGAATATATTCCAATATACGGCATGAAAGTCGTACTCTAGGACATTTTAGTTAGGAACTGTGTTAGTTCTGACGAAAACTAGAACTTTATCAGATTATTCATAGTCTTATATGGCTTCATCTTTGAATGCATGCATTCGTTGCTACATATAAATATTTTCTTAAACATGTATAACATTCAAAGAAGTATGATCCGAACATAAACAGCATCAAGAAAAGCAGAAATTTCTTTGATCGACACCTGACTAGCATTCAGACTTAGCAGTATACAAATTGCAGAATTTAATATTTCCTTCAAATATGAATCTTTCTGTGAAATATTTTGGTTTACCCACAACCACAATAAATATATAAATAAATATTAGTAATAAAAGTTACAGTGTAGATTCGATAATAATAAAACACTTCAATTTCAAAAATATAAATTATGATATTAATTAAATTAAGTACGAAAATAAATAAAATATTCATAGATTTTTCACTAATTCTGAAATCATAATCATCAACGTTTGCGAATTTTGAATACCACATGTAAAAGTTGACAACTATGCTGAACGGTTAAAATATATATATATACATATTAATAAAATGAAACAAAATAGTTTTTATTAACAAAAATGTAACATGTAATATAATAATAATAATAATTCATTATAATAATCAACCACCAGTAAGGAAGATTTGAATTAATAAATAGTTATACATGGAAGTGAAGCTTCATAAAAAACAAACATTTTTGAAAAAATGTAAAAAAATAGTTTTGAAATTTCCCCAAAAATTGGTATATCTTTATCAAGGGCAATTATAGCAGCAGGATAGTAAAAAAACGAGTTGTTTCTGAGACACTTGATAATAATGGAAAAGACACGATTCAGCTTTATTATTTAAAAAAAAAAACTAGTAAATGTTTCTTGTTTAAAATTAAATAATGACAACAATTAGATTTTATTTTCTCAGAATAAAATGCAGTTTATAGCTAGTTAAACTTATAAATGTAAATATTTTTTATATTATCAAATTAACAATTACTTAAATGCTTACAAATATAAAACGCAGAAATAGGACGTTTAATTATATTTCTATGAGCTTAATTATTTTAAACATTTTATTATGTTTGTTTGATTTACAGGGAAACAGAACATTTCATTTAATATTTAATTTACATAAATTATAAGTATGTATGTTCAAATTAACGTATTGTTGTTTGGGAAGCTCTAGTGAAAGAAGCCTTGGGGATAACATCTTTATATTGGACATGGGAAATCGGTAGGTGGAAAAAAAAAAAATAAACAGTTCCATAAAAAAAAAAATAGGTGAAAATGAGGTGCTGCGATCGGTTTAAAATAAGAAATACGTCAAATGACACTATCGATAAATAAAAGAATATAAGGTGCTGGTTATTAACTTTATTATTACAATTTTTTGTATGCAAACGATCCTACAGAAATGTTAGTTACAGTAGAAATGACAGACGCGATCTATCTTATGTCTAATTTAATCATCGTTCTGAAAATGACTTAGTTTGATACTTAATACATCTGGTATCCAGTTTCAACTTTTTGGATCTATACTTATTATGTATTTTTGATTCTTTTTATTTTTACTGAAGCAATTATATGTAGCTAGTATAAAACAGCTAAACTCTACAACAAGAAAAAAAAATCGTGAATCCTTAAATTATTTTTGTCTTATTTAATCAATTTTCCCTGAAATACAAAGCGGATATTTCTGTAAAAAAATTGGCATTTTAATATCCGGAGGGTTGGCAACTTTGCTATTACCTTGCTGTCTTACCCTTTCTAGTGTATTTTTATAATTTAAATCAGAAAAAAATTGTTGCAAAAGAAATTTGTTTTTTAACAATGTTTATTGTTTTCAACTCAATATGATGTGTTAAATGATAAATACACGTGATGGAGAAATAAAATATTTAAAAATAAATAGCATAAAATTTACTAGACCTTTAATCAATTCTGAATTATATTTAAAAAAAATTATATAATGTGTTACTATATTATTAGAAAAAAAGTATATAATTGTTTAGAAGTTATTTTAGAACGTCTTTTGTGCTGAGATTAGCAACAACTTATAAATAATTATTATACTGAGATCGTTTCTTTTAATACTTCTTTTTTCAAAACCATCATATGAAGAATTACTCTACCTATTTTTTTTCTCTGGAATCTGAGAAAGCACCATTAATTTTTTTTTTCTTCAGCGTTTTCTTTGCTATCATTACTTACGTCAAGGTACTCTGTAGTTAAAAAAATTCAAATTTGTTAAAAATATTTTCTTAGTATTTAATAGATAACTATATATGCATATATATATATACATAAAGAAAGAAAAAGAAAAGAGGAAAAAAAACTCCCTTTTTTATCCCTCTTCGAGAAAGAGTTTAAAAAATGATTAATTGTTTCTGGCGATGCACTTTTTTTTAAAGTTATAATTTACGTTAAACTTCGAAGTTTGATATTTTTTAAGGTAACGTAAAAAAAATCTAATCAAATGAAATAAATTAAAATTGTCACTTTTGAAAATGGGAATGGAAATTTTAAAATAGCATAAATAATTACATGAATATCGTGGGGATATTTGGTTGCAAAGTATTACTAAACCTTCGATATTTTTTTCTTTGTTTTGCTTTATTAAGTATTTAAATAAGCTCTTTTTTTATTATTGTTCAGAAATGATTTTTTTTTTATTTATTAAGGAACTTAGGCTGAATATCATCCAATACCTAAAAAAATAAATAAAAAGTATACAAAAAAAAAAAAAAAAAAAAACTTTTTCAATGAAATTGTTTTGCTTTATTATATGTAAGATATAACGTATTCATTGCCTGAGTTTTTTGTTTATACTATGCACTTGCTTTTCAGTGGAGTATTTTTTTTTATTAAGATAAAGCTGTTAAATGAGTTGACCAGGGGTGTTTGTGTTCGCTGTTTTTTTTTTTTTTTTTCAAACCAAAAACTGCAAATTGTAATTTTTATAATAATTATTCCCTGGAATTACTTAAAAAAATAAATAAATAAACAAAAACTAGCATTAAAAAATTCTGATTGGAAAAATAAATAAATAAATAAAAAAAAAGAACACAAATACCCATGGTTGACTCACATGATTGTTAACTTAAATTGATGTATTTTAAAACAGCACTGATTTTTGATAATAATAAAGATATACAGGACTATTAAATCAGATAGATTTTCAAATGCAATGTTACTTCTTATGAATATATATATATATATATATATAGCTTTCATACAACCAATAATAGTTTAATACTACTAGTCAAAATTTATCCTGAATTTTCTTAAATATTTTGGTTCTATCTGCATTATTTTCAATATCATGTCCGATTTCCATTTAGAATGTGTGCTTAATCCGAAAATATTAATTATACACTTCAAAAATTGGTGGAAAATGGAATTTAGATTAAAAAAAAATTACCCAATGTTGTATATTGGTATTAGTGTAGCTGCCGATTTTTACGCTTTTTGCATGCCACTAAGTTTAATACTTATCTTATACGTTTCTGTAACAGATTTAACTGATTAAATAAAATGAAAAATTTTATTCAGTTGAAGTGGTATTTAGAAAAAAAAAGTGTAAAAGTAGGCAGACATGTATTAAATAAATATTAGGTTACTAGCTATGAAATTTGTATTTGCCTCTGTAGGTTTGAACGGTACCTTTTCTTATATGATACTTTTTGACATTATAAATAATTTTCCTAGGAAGGGGGGAGATGAGAAGGGGAATTTTTACACTGTGCTGAACCAATTTAATTTACTTTGTAAGGAGCTTTACGAAATTCATAAAATTTTGGAGCTTTGAGAAAAACTAATGTACGGATCTGATTTCAGTATTATAACAAAAGAGTTAGGTTGTGTTCTGAAAAGGTTAACAAAAGGGAGGAATAGGTGTCTCGTTTGATGGAGAAATAGACTTAGTGAAAAGGGATTCTACGAAGTTTTTGGGAAATTGATGGAATAGAGAGGATTTTGAATGTTGATGTTTGAAGGTATGCAAACTGAATCTCCAGTGATAGTATTCAATGTCAGACAAATCTAAAGTCTAGGTGAATTGGAGATAATGTAATTGAACCGATATTTAGCCTCTAATCGAAAATGGTAGTAAGATGTTGTATGCTCCCTTTCATTTAATTGCTAGACAAGGTATTTTAAATAAGTAATTTAAAATTACTAAATCAGTTAAAGCGAGTAACCCTGTTTCCCCAAACTTAAAGATCATAAATTCTTATTTTATACACTAGTCTAGTCTTAACTTCGTTAATTTATCAACAGCAGGAATATGCTAAGGAGAATAATATAAATTAATTAAACCCAGAACTTTATAACTGAAAAATATCTTTTTCTCTTGTTTTTTAGATTATGCCTTTTATTAAATGTTATTAAGTGTATCATTAAAATGTAAATTAAATGCGCTTTTTGAAATTAAGTGACACTGATTCCAAATGCATTATTACATAGTAATATTTAATACATCGTGGTTCCTATTGAAATAATCTAGTTGCTAGAGCGTCGAGTTTGTAATCGAAGGATCCAGTTTTCCATGCTCGAGCCGGCTTTATACCGTCGTGTAAATTAATGATGACCGGTGCACGTAAAATCTATCATGGCTGCAATGTTCTCCATGTTTCGTTAAATGATATCTCTGGCGGTTACCGAATCGGGTAAGCCATCTACTGCACAGAGAAACGAAATTGTGATGCCATGTCTTCGGACCTTACCTAGGTATAAAACCTAGATCACCGCCAATTGCCATTTGCATGGCTCTAGTGTATAGTGATCAGATCAGAGTACCTTTATAACTGAGAAGATATATAAATTGCTACAATTATCCAATTATAGATGTATTTTTTTCAGTATTAATAAATAATTTTATTACCAAAACTAATATAGAATTTTATATTTGAGAATATAGAATTATATATATATATATATATTTAACAAGTAATATGGTAGCCACGACAGACATTAAACTATGGTGTTTCCTGTATGCTGATATAGCGGAGAACGACTATAAACTAATGTGTCAACTAAATCTCAACTTTACCAATGAAGAAAAGTCTAGGTTTGCAGCCTGCATGGTAACTGCGCCTTTAAATTGTCACCGTGAAGGCAAAAAGTATGAAGTGTGTGTAGTATGCGAAATAATCGGTTATCTCTTGGAATATATACAAGTAATACAATGAAGTTAACTGAAATAAATCAAATGTACTTAGATTATTTATTGTTACATTCATGATGATATATCATCAGTAATATGTTTTTTATTATTATATATGCTATTATAAAAAGACTATAGTATAAATACAATAAAAAATTAATTTTTTTTTTCCTTAGGTACATATGCAAATTTCTTTAATGCTGTTTATATTCCTTTCTTAAAAATAAAATTTTGTCAATTAAGGATATTATAGTTAAATTAAACAACTATACAATATTTGATAATTGTCTCTAAAATTAGTAATAAAAAATTCAACCTAAATTGAGATGTCTCTAAATAACAAACTCACATAATTTATTACCTATTTAAGTACGTTAAAAAGAAACAATAATCAAGCATTATTTACCGCGTTAATTTTCAAATATACCTCTCTATATAATAACAAACCCGGTATCAGTTTCTCCTAAACTTAAACTAATTTATTGTCTTTATCTTAAAGCAATTTTTAGAAATAGCTGCCCTCATTTCTCAACTTTGTCCAATAATGCCAAGGATTCGAAAAGGATCTTCTCAAAGTAAACTTTGAAGCTTAATACTCGCTATACGAAGTCACCGCGTTGCCGAATTAATTAGTTATTTCACTATGATTAAAGAGCTTGTATTATTTAAAATTGTCGGCTGTTGGTGCATCGAATAGTAAGTAAAGAATGGCGACGCCTTTTATCATTTTGAAAGAGTAAAGATTTCTGTACCTCTAAACAATTATGTGAAATTCTTTTTTCATTATTAAGAGTTAAAATGTTCTTTTATGGCAAAAGTATTAAAGCTGATTATAAAACGAATACAGTTCATTACAAATGATAGCATATAGAAAAATTCAGGATCCTCGTGATTTATCATCCGATACATTTGAGATTTTATAATAACAAACTTTATTGTTTTAGAGTTAGAAAACCGTTAGCGCATGTGTTAAATAATGTAACAGATGAAATTTTCAAAAATTAGCTATAATGGAGAAACAATAAATATCTTTATATTATATTAAGGATTTTATCATTTTATCATATGAAAAATTATTCCAAAAAGAGGAATCTACTTATTTGTCTTTAGATGTATTTAATGATCTGGGATTTAGTAATAAAAGAAAATGAAATGTTTAAATTGATTTGATGTAATACATATCAATAATGAACTATCTCAAAACGTAAATATTTACATACATTATTTTTACAAAAAGTTTGTAACTATATTACTGGAAAATTTAAAAAAGAGCTTAATTATTTATAATATCCCTTCAAAATATGTGAAATCCTTAAATGTGCATAGATAATTTTTATTTTTTTTCATGAATGAATAATACTATTAATGTTTACATAGTAAAATCTTGGAATTTTAATAATATGCATATCTGTGGGTAAAAATAAGAGAAAAAAAAAAGTTAGAAATCATCATTATTTGTTTAAATTCATTTGCAAATCATAAAAATTAGACATAAAAAAAAAAAAAGAAAAAAACAATTTTAATGTAATACTTCAAGGTTAAGTGGCGGCAGCTAGAATAAAATTAACCAGATGAAAGATTAACTAATTGCGATATCATATTTTTAAGAGTTTTATTGTTTAATGTGAGTAAGGTGTAGCATGAAAAAATACTATAAATTTCGTGCCAAATTTATAAATATAAACCATCAGAAATTAACAGAATCGCCTTCATGGAATTGAATTACACAAACGGTCGTTTTATCAACAGTGGTGATTAATTTGTTATACAGGGATAATTAATTAACACCTCCTTAATAGGGGCTACTGCGGTATATAATCCGTAAATAATTTTTAATTTTGTCATATTTTCAATAAACAATAGTAAGTTTAAAAAAATCAATTTTTTTTTTAAATTCACAATCCCTAAAATTCATATAAAAAATATAATTGTGTATGTGTAGTGTTTATATATAAATACTGTAATTTACAGCGTACAAACAGCAAGCTAGACATAAATTTTTACGCCATAAATTTTATCTAATAAAATATATTATTTTTGTACTTAGTACAAACATAATTAAAACTGTTCTTTAAAAATTTTAATCTCAATATTATTTATGTGATCTGCGGAGTTTACACCAGAAATTATAATAATAAAAAAAGTACATGCAAAATATATGGAAATGTTTAAATTTTAAATATTTTCCTAACTTGCTGTTTTTAAATGACCATCAAATAAATGTACATGTTTAGTTTCCACTCTTCAGCACTTTCAGCTTTAGTGACATACAAATGTGATAATATATCATAAAATTAGGTGTTTTGAATTGTTATCAATATTTTATATGCATAAAATCAAATTGGAATTACTTTAAAACGTGCCTTTTCGATACAATCTAAAATAACGTAAAACTATATTCTGTTCTTACTCTATTTGTTAAATAATATTATTTTATTAAATATAATGCATTGCAGTTTAACTAATCTTATATCATGCCTAACATTTCTCCTATTTCGGAACGCATTTTTGGTACTTTTTAGATATAATACATACATTTTATGCACAAGGATTTATTAAGATGTAAAGATTTATGTAGAAATGGTTATCAGTTAAATACCATATCATCATGTTTTTAGGTTATAACAAAATGCATTGATCTTCTATTTATATGAAAGCTCAAGATACACCTATGTATGTCTAATAAAATAGTATATTCGACATAATGTAAAATATGAATATATATTTGTCAGAATGACTGAATACTGATTCTGCTTAAAATCTGATTAAATATAGATTTTACTGATCTTACCCAGTGTAAAATATGTTAAATTTTACAACTAAGTAGTTTCTGAATAACGAGAGTGTCGAGATTCATATACTGGGCAAAATTGTATTTGTAACCCTCTTTTGATTAATGAGGCGTTCTCCTCATTTCAGGGGAATATCGAAACCCTTAAAATGCCCATTAGAATATATTCTGTTATATACGTCGAGGTAGATACTGGTTGCTTTGAAATGTATATCAGAATAATGCGGAATCAAGTAACTTCGAGAAGGATTCCTCTTCTCAAAATCTCAGGGCAAGAACCATCTGACAATCATTATTACATTTGGAGAGTGAAACTTATGATATGAAATTACTATCATTATTATTTTGCATACATCTATTGTGTTATTACTACACTAATTATTATTATTTAAATGTAGAAATTATATGTATTCTTTGTCATGTAGCTTGAGACTTGCAGTCATAGAGTTTCATAGCCACGATTTAATTAAAATTTGAAATAAATAGGAATGGGAGTTACAGTGAAGATAATATTTAATGAAAGCATTTTAACTCTAAATTTGTTATAAAATTTATTTTAAAGGCATTTTATTCAGTCATATCTTTAAAAATTTACCATAAAATTGGGAAATAATGCAACGTGTTTTGAAATAGTGAATCTTTCTTCTTCAGAGAAGAATGAAAATTTTTGTGAGAAATTAGAAGCACGAATTTTAAATTTAATTCTTAATATAAAAATATGTAAACCGTAAAATGGATAAAAAAAATAAGAATTTATTAAAATAAGAATTTATTAAAATAAGAATAACAAAATATTTCTTATTAGGAAACATAATATTTAGAACATGTGATTTTCTGTGACCTTTCTTTTGATATGTTTACGTTAAATCAAATGCCTCCTTAAATCAGTCTTTTCAAATACGTCTGATAATTTTTATTATAATATTATTCTCCATACATTATGCTCGTTTACGATTGATAGTATTTAAAAATACGTTCTATTTATGAAATTAATATAAAAAAATAATCTATAAAACATCTTTAAATTCTTACGAAAACAACATCAGTGATGTTCTTATAATGCACAAATATTTTTATATCTGTGCATTGTTAAGAATATTTATTCAAAGTTTAACAGTTCTACTGTAGAAAGTAACCAGATGAATCTAACATTTCTTTTTAAAGCATTTACCCTGGACGAATCTTGAAAATTACTTCATTAAAAAAGAATATACTTTAGGATTCAACCAAAGCAAAATTAACAGCAGTGCTTTACTGCAAAATAAGCAGTAATGAAAAATTAACTATTTTATTATTTTCTCCATTTCTTGAAATGTAATTTACTGAGAAATAAGCGATAATAAAAAAATAACTATTTCATTACATTCGCGCGTGAGTTTATTTTTAAATTGATTTCAGCTTGCTAGTTATTACTGTTTGCTTTCTTAAATCTGAAAACAATTAATAAATTTAATAATTTCTTGTTCAAAAATTATGAGAACTGTTACAAAATTCAGACGAAAACAAAAATAACATTTCACTGGCTCAGTGTCTGTATGGTAAAAACAATGCCTCGAAAAAGAGATGCCCGTGGTTTAATTCCTGGTTCATCAAGAAAAATATCAGTAATACATTATTAACAATAAATAAATAAATAAATAAACCAATGGAGAGTACGACTTTATTTACTTTTGCTCTCCACTTAAATCGGTTTTGTGCGTTGCCGCTTTGTTTGCAGCACTCGTGCCTACTTTGTTCGCTTGACGAAGTGTCGTGTCTTCTTTCGGCCCGAAACAATTGTTGCGATTTCTTGCATTTTATGGTGTTTATTAAAAGTTTTGTACTTATTAGGACATGAACTCACATATATATGTATATGAGTAAAAATTTAGTTCGGTTTTTTAACATTTGGATTAAAGCTAACCAATTTTTTTCCCGATATAGTATCATTTAACAGTTTAAATTAAGCATTAAATCATTTAAGGCATTTTCAGTTAGTGAGATAATACAATTTGTGTGACTATAGCTCCAAATTTTTCACATTATATTAAAAAATATGAACAAATTTTATGATACATCTAACGTCTTATTGCACTAATACATTAAAATATTTTTTTTTAACTCACGTAAAACCGAATACACATTTATATTTATTTCATAAGCAATAAGGTATTATAACCAAATTTAAAGCCTATATATTCTACTTTGTAGAAATTGGCATGACAGTTTGCTGGAAGCTGTATGAGAATTACTGGAAATTCAAATTATAAAGCCATATAAATTATTAATCACATTTAGAAACATAAAGCATTCTGTTCAGTGCTGATTAAATGTGGATAATATTCCCTGCTAACACTTGTTTTGTAGTTATCCTTATACTTCGAACGTGAATGTAATAAAAAGTATTCCTCCCAACATCTTTGTTATAATTGAAACTATGAAAAAAATCTAAATTCGAATGGAATTAAAACATTCTGCATATTTTATTGAACAATTAATTGTTGTTTTACAATTTCATTATATATCACCACAGCTTAAGACGGTTGGAGCGGGTTAAACCAGTTTCATGGGCACTAAAATTTCCCCACTCTTCTGCAAGACCACATGACAACAAAAGAAAAAGTTAAAATGAAGATAATAACCATTGCTAATAAAATAAATGAATAAATTAAAATAAGTAAATAAATGAAAAATTTAATTTAATTTACTAAAAACCGAGCAAAATTAAAATTACTATGCATAATTGTGAAAATAAATGCCTGCCAAAACTATTTAATAATATTTAAGGTATTAGACTGTATTAAATTTTCATACTTTTATTCTATTAAATGGAAACGAATCATTATTTAATAACTATTCATATTCATCAACCAAATTTATATAAGCTAAATTAATCATATATATTATATTATATATGATATATATATTATATCTCATTAATCATATATATTTTAAAATATTATCAACTATGTACACCTGAACTTAATGGTGACAAGCTTAATCATAAAATAAATTTCTATTGCTAAGATATTGGAAAAAATATTTATAATCATGCACAAAAAAAAAAAAAAAAAAAAAAAAAAAAAAAGCAGGAAAACAATGATAAAAAAAAAAATAAAAAATAAAAAAAGCAGCAAATGTTGTTTTTCTTCTCCCTTTTCAATTTATTTATAGTTTCAGCATCCACCCAACAAACCAAGCAACCAACCATTGTATTATTTAAGACATATAATAAAAAAAAAAAAAAAAAAAAAAAAAAAAAAGAAAACCTTTAATTCAAGAAGTATTTCACAGGAGTTAGCTTTGTAAACAGAAAGCAATTTCATTTGATAAATGTTAATATTAACATTTGAATTTCAGTGCATTTATTTACAAAATTTATCTTTAAAAAATTAAGAAGTTTTTTATAAGCATAACGCATTTTTTGCACCCGAGATAAATTTAGTCGTTAAAGCAACATTATGATAAAACACATTTTTTTAAATGTCTAAAATGATTTGAAACTTCATTTAAACATTTTTTTTTAAATGTTTGCATTCAAACACACAAGAACATTTCTTACTGCGCAAATACTAAAATAGTCTATTAATACTAAAATAAAATGAGTAATTTTATTTAAAATATAGCATTATTTGTTACATCTCTTTATTAAATATGCTACATTGTATGATAAATTTATGAAAAATAAAGAAATCCATTAAAAAAAATATATATATATGGATTAATATGTTTACATTAACTTTTAATTCTTTCCTTTTGCGCCTTATTTCCACAAAGAACGATTATCCTTTATGTGCATATAAAGAAGGTCTTGATAAATTACTTGGTTTTTAACATGAATTTTTTCTTTAATATTTTTAAAAATATTTATTTTACTGATAACAGAATTAACGTCAAAAATAATGAATTACATTATTAAGCATTTAATATCATTGAAGTAAATTTGGATGTAAATTATTTGACGAGTATAATTTCCAAATCATCTGCTAATGGTAACTAACTATTGACAAATATCAGTACATGTGTGTAATGTGCGAAATATTATCTGTACTTAACGTATTTGAAGTATGACCAACACATTATCGGAGAAGGGTATTAAGAGAATATGACAGGCCAGGATTTTATGCGTATTTTGAGCCACTACTTTTTAAAGCTTATATATATTTAAAAAAAAAAAAAGTGTATGGTAAAGGATGCAAAGTAACGCATTTACTAAGTGTACTAATTATACTGACGATAAAAAAGTTGAAAAAAAAATTCCATTATTTTTATGATTTAATGGGAAAAATATTTTAAATAATAATCATGAATCTGTGATTAATTTCTATGTCAAATAATCTGTGATTAATTTCTATGTCAGGAAATATACACAATCACACAATTTCCATTATCTGAATGAAGCAAAACAACAATTAAATCTTTTAAAATTTTTCTATCAGAAAATGGAAAAAAATATCAGATTAATAGATAAATTAAATCAATATGCAGATTTATATGCATGTAAATCTTACCAAATGTGGTACTGAAAAAAAAAAAATAAATAAATAAAATAAATAAATAAAAAATAAATAAAAAAATAAATAATAATTAAAAATATACGACATACGCAATGTTTATTAATTATTATTATTATTTATTGTGTGAGAAGTGGCTTAAAAATATTATTATAATTAAAAAATTAAAAGGCAAATGTTTTACTTTATTTACTTGAGCATTTAAGATATCCGGAAACCTGTTAGGTATTTAAAAGCCGAGGGAGAACAGGATATATGAAAGTTCGATACATTTACTTTAAATAATATACAAATCTTTATTCATTATATTGGAGGCATGGGTTCAGAACTTTTTCTCCAGGAATTTATTAATTTGGGACACTTTGTTTAAATATAATGAAGCTAATTTATCCTCTCTCTGAATTTAACAGTTGACTTACCTAAGCTATCAATTCAATAATTAAATTCCTTTCTAAAACTTACGTTAGACTCAGTTGAAAACAATTTCGATAGTATTAAGGAAGATATATTAAAAATAACTTAGTAAAGATAGAAGATAAAGGCTAAGTGACTTAATGACTTCCAGTTCCCTTAATTGTTGAACGTATTTATAAAAGGATAAATAAACATAATCAAAATGCTTCCATTTGTCGCATTAATACTACTTGCTTTTAATCAATTTACGTATTTTGTAAAAATTCTGAATCGTTTTATGAAACAAAAACGAAACATAAACTACTTCCTTTTAAAAGTTTAAAACTGAAAATCTCAATTAATGAAATTTGCAATGTCTTGCGGAAACATTTAGCTCTTTCTCGTACTAAAAGTTTATTCCTCTCAGTTTTATTATAAAACGCTACATCTGTCCATAGGTTCACGAACTTAAACAACTGAAAGGAAGAGGCAAGAGTTAAAAGGAAATTTCTCAAGAAACTGCGGAACGAACGAGGGGAGTGGAATAAAAAGCAATATGGCATCTGCATTTCCCGAGCCATTGCACTCGGATTACCTAAATGAAAGGGTTCAATTCCGAATTTCTAGCAATATACTCGTTTTGAAATAACTCATTAGTCTTCAAGTCATCTCCCCCACAACTTATTGATAACTATACTTTAGGTGAATAATTTTGATAAAAGAAACCTTAGATGTATCAAATTAATTACATGTAATTATGGTAAATTGAAAAGCATTTTATACATACACATGTCGTGAAAGAAAGTTCGGCATCATGGGATATTGCATATGAATTATTAGTTAATTAAAATAAGACATTTTATTCAAAGGAAAGTAAAGTTAAAAAAAAAAAAAAAAAAAGAAAATGGAGTATTTTAATTTTTTTCTTCCCTGTAAAAACTTTTTTTCAACCTAATTAATCAATAACATTGAGGTATTTTTATATCAGCGTGCACGCATACAAATACCTGTTAGCGGCATACATATACAAATATATATAACTTTAAATGTACGTATGTAGATAATAATGCTGTTTAAAACTACCACATAATTTAGCCTATTTAGATGTTTTGATGTTCATAAGTGAATATATATATATATATATATATGTGTGTGTGTGTGTGTGTGTGTGTGTGTGTGTGTGTGTGTATAAACGGGTAAATTTATCTTTTATTTTCTAACATATAAATTATTCAATTACTATAATATTGAAAAAATTCAAGCTGCAAGTAATCGAATAATTAACTTTTATGCCGTTGGGTCCAAATTTGTATTCATATTTTAATTTTGCCTTTTTATCTAAAATAAAGAATTGTATTATGTGAAAAATTCAAAGACATTACATTCAATTATTATTATTATTATTATTATTTTGTAACTAAGTACAATATTCTTTTATTTTAAAATGCAATAAAAAACTAGTAACAACTATTCATTTCTATAATTAATTAATTTAAATGTTAGATAAAGTCAGAAGACAAGCTAAAATATTTAAATTATAAAATATTTTCAGAAAAATTGGAAAAAAAAATGTTTCAATTGAATTTTACGCTTTAATTTAGGATAAAAATCATTCAAAGATTCTTTATCACTTTCTTGCTCTTATCCGCGATTTCTTTTTTTTTCTAACTGCACGTCTATATACCTGGAAACACGGCAGTACTTTTACAAAGGTTATTGAATGATTACCTTTGTCTCTTCTATAATGAATTTTGAGAATTTCAATATAGTAAATTATATAGGAATATTATTTAAATATTTAAACTCATATTCTACAAATAAGATGGAGTTATTATAAAAATAATTATATTTGTAATGAACAGTATCTATTGATAAAAACAGTGCGAAGAATGCAAAAAATACATTAATTAGTGTCTAATTTATGTAATACTTTTAAAGTACTCAATATATACATCTTTAGTTGTCTTACATTATCTATTTTCTTGAACGGAAAATTTTGATATATTGTGTAGTAAAAATTTTATTTTGTGAGAGATTTAATTTGTAATCTTTTTTATGTCTTTCTTTTTTAGCTACTTACATTTATGCTATTCTTATTGAACTTTATTGAAATATTTTTTTACGCTGACTTATTTGTTGCAAATATTTTCCTTTTCTTTTCCCCATACGCTTGTTGAATAGTTATCATCTTGCCTTTCAGTTGTTAAGCATAACGTAAATATTATTTAGTACTATATGGTGTAAGAAGAAAACTAAAGCTAAAAAAAGATATTGAAAAAAATAATTAAAATAGAAAACATACATAAAGAGAAAGAGGGGTGTTCATATAAAGTTGTTTAAATATGAAATTATTATGAGGAAGCTAATTCAATCTTTTTAAAAAATTACTTTTTGGCATACTAGCAAGGCTACGCCCGCTTCGCTGGTCACTATTTTTAAATGAATCACTATAGTTAATGAATGTTCAAAATTGCATCAGTTTTTATCGTGCCAAAAAAAAAAAGAGAAAAAAAATGTGATTATAAAAAATGTCGCAATGTGTCCCCACCGCTTTTGGCAGCGCAGGCAATTGTGCGCTGCACGCGCGCATTTATGTTCAACACTCTTAATGAATCACTATATTATCGTAAGGGAAAAACAAAAATAAAAATAAATAAATAAAAAAATTCCCCCATCAGTGGAATGATTGGTTCGGGCCACCACTGCCTGCGGCAGCGCATACAGGCGCACAAGGCTCGCATGCTCCTTCATCTACCGTTCCCGCCCCTCCTAATTATTTTAGACTTTAAAAATACTCGCAATCGTTCTTTCGGGCTTTTAAACCTAATATTACTAATTTCCAACATTTTATCTAAATTTCTTTATTTTTACCCCTGCGCCCGATCACTTCCCGCCCTTCGTAATAATTCTGTACTTTCGAAAATATCCTCAATCGATTTATCGGGCCTCAAAACCTAACAACACTAATTTTCAGCGCTCTAACTCTTATTTATATATTTTTGCCCTTTCACCTCTCCTTCCCGTCTATCCCAATAATTTTACAAATTCGAAAATATACGCAATCGATTTGTAGGTATCAAAAACCTCCATGTACCAATTTAATAACTTTACAAATTCGGAATTATCCGCAATCGATTTGTAAGTATCAAAAACCTCTATGTAACAATTTTGAACGACCTAACTAAATTTTTATTTTTTGCCCCTCCGTACCCTCCTAATAACTTTACAAATTCGAAAATATCCGCAATCGATTTTTAGGTATCAAAAACCTTTATGTACCAATTTTGAACGATCTAACTCTATTTTTAGTTTTTTGCCCCTCCGCCCCCCCCCTTCACACACCTTTCTGACCCTCCTAATAACTTTACGCTTTCAAAAATATCCTCATTTGACTTGCAGGTCTCTAAAACCTATATGTACCAATTTTGAACGATCTAACTATATTTCTATTTTTTTACCCCATAGCCCCTCTTTCCCGCCCCACCTGGGACGAATTTCTAAAATTAAAGAAATTAGTTTTTATGTATTTATGGGAGGTATATTTTAGAGCAAAAATATCTTACATATATATTTTTTCTGTTTGCAATATAAAGGATTATTTCAAATCACGTTTTGCCCCCTCTCCTCCCCTCTTGGAGGCTGAATTTCGAAAATTCCAGAAATTAGTTTTTAGGTATTTGTATTAGCTATATATTAGAGCAAAAATTTCACATATATCTGTTTTTCTGTTTGAGATATATAGGAGTATGTGAAACCACGTTTTGCGCATGTGAAATCACGTTTTGCCCCCTTTCCCTCCTTGGGGACCGAACTTCCAAAATTCCAGAAATTTGTTTTTAGATAATTAAATTAGCTATATTTTAAAGCAAACATTTTACGGATATCTGTTTTTTTCTTTGAGATATGAAGGTTTTTGTGAAATCACATTTTGCCCCCTACACCCCCTTGGAGGGGGGAATTTCGCAAAATCGCTTCTTAGGTGGTGCTTACACTATATGTTCTATAATATAACCCAGTTTCGAGTCAGTGGCTCCAGTAGATTTTGCTGTGCGTTGATGAGTCAGTGAGTGAGTGAGTGGAAGTACTCTTTTATATGTATAGATTTAAACTTTTAAAGCATGTGTTTAGCGACCACCATTCATTTAAATTTGCATAGTTTTCATGATACTTCTATTTAGAAACACATAATATTAGAAATAATGACAACTATTCCCTTCTTAACGTAAACAAGTTTCGAGAAATTACGGTATTAGCTATTCTTTGAAATGTTTTGTTTTGTATCTATATTTTTATTGCAAACAAATAAACAGACAATTACAAACTTTGAAATAACTGCGCAAAAAACATTATTTTTTTTTATTTTATGTTATTTTAATATCAAGTATAATTTAGAAACAATTGATTTAATGTTTTGTAAAAATACTTTGTTTGAGAGAAAAAAAAAAAAAAAATACGGTGGTTTTAATAAGATGATCGTCTTCTAAAACTTATAATTCGTTATTATTATTGGTGATTGAGATATCCAGTATTGAAGTAAGAAAATTTTCCATATCCGGTATAAGCCATTTTGTAATTTATTTAACGATCTTTGACGGAAGCTTTAAACAAGTACATGTCAGCCAATGTATTACCAAAGATAACTAAAAGAATTAATGTTTGGAGATTTAATTAGGTAAACGATCTTACCATTTCGATCTAACCTGAATTTCAAAAATTTTCCTCAACAAGTCTAGGTCGGATTACACCAATTAAGATAATTTCATTTCAAGTAGCACCTGCATGTGCTTTGACCTATTGATCAAAGAATCTATTGCAATACATAGCAAATCTGAAGTTTCTCACATAGAACAGGCCATCCATAGACATTACATACCGAATTACGACTTCAACCCATCTCTATCAAAATTTTTCAAAGATGTTGCATATTTATTTTCTCCCCATCAGCACACCCACAGAATCACTCTCCAGTTTAAAGTAACTTCATTCAACTGTATAGAGTATAGATGCCTATTGCTGTTTAATTTAAGTATCTCACGGCTTGGATTAATGTAAATAGGTATTTATCAATTGAAAACTAAGAGGGACACAGGAAGTGTCTTGCTAAACATCCGTGATTGTTAAGATGCCATAACACTGTAGTTACAATAATTTTTTTCGCTGTTTGCAAAATTAACTGATGTAAACTGAGGCAAAGCAGTTTATCATTTACATTGGATCCAAAAGCTAGAAAGAATTTTTCTGCAAGTGATCTAAACCAGTTGTTTCAGGCTGAGAATTTTTATTTTCAACTTGATATCAGAGGCTTTTACCATGTTATAATACACATTAAAACACTTAAAACCAACAGATTGTCTTTATATTCCTGCCATTTTAATTAAGGAAATAAACAATTTCACATATCATTATTTGTACCTTGATAAAAACTACTGAAGGCTCTCGAGATTAATTCACAAACAAATTAAAATAGATAACAATTTCTCCCGGCTTCTTTATTCTTCTATTCGGTTCCTAGGTCACTATAAACTATTTTCAAGTGACCAATTCTTTAAAGAGTGCATTAAGTTTGATTATTTTGTAAAATTCTATATAAATTATTCTTTTGTTTTTTAATGCTTTATTAGTGAGCCTTAAAAAGTATGTTGCATTTTAAAACACACGACCAGTGTAACTATTATATATTTAAAACAATTTAAATTTTTGTATGTTCGTTGACTGATTTATAGTAGTGCCAGATTGTTTTAAAATTTCAAATATGTTGTAAAGTTTTATCACTTGAATATCTATTTTTATATCTTTATTTATATGTAGCCTGTCTAAATTGATTTTTTTTAATTAAAATTTTTTACTGAAATTGCTGATTTTTTAAAATAAATAACAATAAATTTCTTTGTTATAACGATTTTTAAAATAATTTTAATGGGAATTTAAATTTAAATGGGAATGGCACCAGCAAATGGAAAAAATGAATTCTTTAGAAGATTAACCAACAACTTAAGTTCCAGTTTTGTTGAGGGAAAACTATTGTAAATTACAAATTTTATATTGAAAACAATTATGCTTAAATTTTAAATTATATTTCAAAAATTTAATTTGGTTAAGAATAAATTTTTAAAGGCAGATGTATTCGCACAATTCAATAGCTATTCAATAACTATTTACTCGCGAAAGTCTTCCTTTTTTTTTTTTTTTTTTTTTTTTTTTTTTTTAATAATTAAATATATAAATTAGTGTAAGTCGAACAGCTCACCCATAATTTTCTTTATTGCTTTTTTGTTTTCGCAGAAAGTAGTTTGTTTGCAGCTGATTTTGGTTAAACGTTAAGACACGTACACAGAAAATTATCCCAACTGGAAAAACTTTGCATTGGAAGTTTGAAAACTATCGGAAAATCAATTGCCAGCTTAGAAAATTGCACAACGCAAACTTTAAAGCTGTTTAATATATACTAAAAGCAAAATTTGTAAATGAAAAATTCTTATTTTTGTTTGTTATATTTAAATATTTTTTTTTTGTTTTGTTTCGGATGTAAGAATGTAATTTTCTCAGGAAGTGATAGAGGAATGGTTCGGAAATATGATAATAAAAATTTAGAACAAACAAACAACAACAACAACAACAACAAAAAAAAAAAAAAAAAAAAAAAGAACTAGTTTCACTGTCGAAAAATTTAAACAATTATTTAAATGGAGCTTTATTAAATAAAACCATTCTATTATTTAAATTTGTAATATGGGATTGAGATTTATTAAGGAATTGAGATATTTCGAGATCATGCAAAATATTTTATTAAGTGGTCAAGATCAATCTCAAAATAAAATCAGCAGTAAAATTCAAATTACTATATATAGTAAAGTTTTTCATTATTCTTTAAAGGAAAAAGCTAGAAGTTTTTATTAATTGTACTAAAGAATAAATCACAAACACACGTGTATATATAGGCATATGTCTGTGTGTGTGGGGGGGGGGAGGTGTGTAGTATGTATGCATGTATAATTAGAAATTTAACACATAAGAGAGAGTGATTTGTGGCATTAAAAATTATCATATTTAGCGTAATAATTCCTGAAGTCGGCTGTGAAATAAGCATGAAAAATACTTGATTATGTTTCTACAGAAAATAAAATTCACTTTCAGTAAAAAATTGAAAAATGTACATTTTTTTTTTTTTTTTTTCATTTCATTACTTTTTAAATTGGAAAGCCATAATGGTAATGAAAAAAAAAATCTTTCAGGAATAGCTAAAAACCAATAATTGAAAACACAGCTGAATTAGTTAAAAAGGAAACGGAAGAAAATGTAGTACAGATTCGTTTTTTCAAACGTATTTCCTGTGCCGGACTATGACTTTCCGAGATTCTGGACACAGACATAATACATCCCCATTCTGTTGATGCTCTGTAAGAAGATGAATTGATTTTTCTGTCTGTATCTTGCATAAAACATTTATATGTGATTTTAAATGTTAAATTAAGATCACGTATGTTACATGTTTTTAAAAATAACTTCAGGTACATTATAAACCTTACATGCATATTTAAACTGAAAAATTCTTTTCAGTATGCATGTAGCGGAAAAAGATGGAGTTCTTAAACTTTAACACAAACAATCTTTATAAAATTAATTTTTCTAACCAAAACTTCAAAATCATACTAGTATGACGTTAACTGTTTATTCCGTTCTTTGTTGCTTTGTTTATTACGCTGTTTGTTACACAGTTATAATCGGACTACATAAACGAATGGTGTCATTTTGTCTGTTTTCGAATAATAATTCCCAGAAGGCACTGAAAGGATTCAGGAAAAGATAGTTTCATAATCAAGAATTCATATTTTGCGAAGTATTACCTGAAGCAACACAAATTCTGAAAATCTAATGTACAACTGTCTAGTTGCCAACTTTTACGCTTTTTCTCTACCAGTAATTTGTAATAGAAATCTGTTATAAATTTCTGTAATAGATTTCACTGATAAAATAAAATAAAATTTTCTTTTCAATTAAAGCAGTATTAAAAAAAGCAGAAAACAAGGCAGCTATGAACATATTTTTTCAAGATTTAAGCTGCATATTTTGGAGTAACAGGTGCTCCAAAGTAGGTAGCTCCTTTTTGGAGCTACTTATTTTGGAGCTCCTATTCTTATGTACACTCCGCCGGTATCCCATGCGCATATTCCCTAATCTGAGTCTCTCCCTATTTCTATATTTCATTATATCATATACATTTCTATAAAATTATAGTATTACGTATAATTATTCCTTCCCTGAGTACTTACTTATATTTTATAATATTGAGATAATAAATTAAAAAATAATAAGCAGATTTCTACTTTACTAGTTAATTATATTTACGCTTTAGACTATTTAAGTTAAGCGCTTTTAATCTGTAAATCATTTGTTAATTCATCGTCCAATAATCCACCAATCACTGTGTTAATCAATCCATTCATCAGTGCGAAAGGATAAAATTTCGAGTGAGTTGATATTGAGTTTTTACTCAATATCCGTAATTTTTTGAGCCAGAATATTGTATTTTACTTCGTTTTCGAGCTGATATCTAAAAATATCTAGGTCAAAACGTACTCTAGAATGAAACGTTTCCTAGGGGTCATAAATTGAGTTTTTTTTTTTTTTTTCAATCATCCTATATATTTATATTGTTAAACTACTGGACTTATTTAAACGGGGTTTTCGTAAAATGATGTGCATTGTCCAGGAAAGGTCTAAACCCAAACAGCTCACTTATCCCAGGTACATCCTATGTATGTCCCTTGGATATCTTTTTATCCACAAGATATCTTTAGAATGTCTTCGGGAGAAGATGTGCTCTTAGAGAAGATATTGAAATCCTCGATCTGATCTGTGGAATAAATGTGAGGGGCCTAAATGTTTTTTCAGTACGCATTCTTTCAAACTCTATATACTCGTAATTTTGTTTTTTTACTTTACCTGTGCATATTGTCACCGTACTGGCCGCATTAATTTGAAATTTTGTCCAATGGTTCCTTTTAATCTTTATCTTAATAATGACATTTTTTAAAGTCACCATTTTGTTTCTTTCACCCATTTATGCCCATCTGTAATCCCATTTAACCTATTACTCTGGAATTTTGTCCAAAGTTTCCTCTGTCTCAATATCACAGAAACGTCTTCTTTTACGTCGCCATTTTGTTTTACCAGCTGAAGTTCATGAGCAAATTCATTGAGTAAGGTGCTGCCGCAGACAGTGAGGCACAGGACTCAGGACAGTCTGGGCGGAGAAGACAAGTGGAAAGCAGAGGGGAACCCAGCTGATATTCATGTTCGAATTCGTTTATCATTGAAGAGGTGATGGCACAGGTAGTGTGTTCTAGAACCCGACATATTAAGGACGAGGAAGACGATTCCGAAGGCAGTGGATAGCATACAGAGGTTTTGCTATCATACAGAGTATTTCAATGCTATTTCGTTTGAGAGTTTAAATTATTTGAGATTTATATGTGATTCAATTAAATTAGGACAGAAAAATGAGCAAAATCTGAAAGTGTATTTTACACTATCTACCAGTAAGTATTTGGACACTGTCGAATTTAGGCGTTTTGTCAAATATCTAGAAAAATTCTTTATGAATTATCTTGAAACTTTACAAGTATAATGAACATTCTATACCTCATATATTTCAGGAAAAACTTTGTCATTAAGAGAAAAAGGGGACCAGTAAAAAATTAAACAAAAATCAAAATGATTTGGATCACCCCAAAAAAAAGTAAAAAGAAACGCTTAAAATGTGTTTTGGCTGTAGCATATGATTATGAGACTTCTTTTAATTACCCGTATAAAATTGTATGAGGCTACCACATATATACACGGAAATATAACAGTTTCTTTTAAAGATTGCAAAAGAAATTACCACTTTTTAAATTATAACGCGTAGGGTAGACCCAGGACAAATCCAAATTTAGGAAACTTGTCATACTGGATTAGACCCAGCGTACAGCAATCAGAATGAAAAAAAAATGTTAAATATCTTACGACATATGAGCATTTTTACTAAATATTTTTTAACTGTGGATGCGTAAGTTTTTTAAAAATTTCCTTAGCATAATTTAATAACCAAAACTATTGAAATATTTATATGAAAACCGTAAACAAATATCGTGTAAATTCATAAAATTATGTGAGATAGAATGAACAAAATTTTAGTTCCTCTGAAAATAAAAGCAAAACTATAAAATGTTTTACTCATATTTTTATTTTGATTCAAATATTACGCAATGGTAATGTTGTGTTCACTATTGTAAATAAATATTGATAAAACCACTATCATATATTTTTTTAATGGTCTCCTAATTTTTTACTGAAATATATGAGGTTTTAATATGTTCTTTATACTCCGAAAGTTTCAAGATAATTCCTAAAGAATTTATCTAGGTATTTGACAAAACGTCAATCGAAAGTGTCCAAATGTTTTTTGGTAGATAGTGTATAAATAATAACATATATAATAACGTATAAATAACATATATAATAACATATGTAATAATAATATATTAAAACATAATAATAAAATATTTTAGCAATTCATGTTTTATTATCATGTTATAAATTTGAGTTTGTCTATCCAAAAGATGAATTTTCAAAATTTTAAATTAAATCTAGAAGCAAGATGACATGTTCTTTTTTACAGATTGTGAAGTTTACTAAAACACACATTTTCTGTAGTATTTAGAGAATTTTTGAGATTGATGTTTAATTTCTTTTGTTACTACTTTCTATCTTTCAAAATAGCTATATAATTGTTAGATATAAAGATAAGTCTCATTTTGATTATTTGTATCAGAGAATTGTACATATATTAAACATAGATATAGTAGTAAGACATAGATTGATCAGCGTGGGAGAAAAAATGATTCCATTCTACTCGGGAAAAGTCACTATAATGGCTGTCTTTCCCCGAGTAAATTTCACACAGGAAATTTAGCCCAATCATTTAGTAAATAAAATTCATGAATAACTTATTTACTAAAGGTGAATGAAAAACTCCAGATACAGTTTCAAATTCATTTTTTTTTTCTTTTTTTCAATACCTTCTAATGGCTGATTCCAAAACTATTTTTCAGCATCAAAAATTTTTGCTCGATAACATGGGGATGATAGATCTATATATATTACTATACCTGTGAATATAAATGGATATTCTGGTCTAAAATTTTGAAAAAAATAATTTTTTTTCTGCATATTCTCAAAGTTTATACCTTTATACCTTTAAGAATCACTGATTAATAAAATGTAAGTATAACGCACCATTTTATGATTTAGACTGCTGCGGCAGCCCGAAACGCGTTTTACTTAAAACTACTTTTTTTCAAGGCGGTTGACATGATATCTTAAGTTCTTTTTAAGCAATTCACTTCAAATTTTGTACCAGCCTACAATTTATGCAATATAACCTTCTATCGCCTCTACCATTTTTGTATCAAAAACCAGCAAGAACATGTATGGTCTACAATTTTCCCTTCATAGTTTCCAAAATTTATACCACTGGAGGTCACCGAAGCGGGAGAGCCATCCCTTCCGTGGATCAAAATTGTGATGGCATGTCTCTGGACCACCTCTAGGGGTGTGTCCCAGACCGTCGCCAATTGCCCATCTGCGCAGCGCTAGTGCGACGTAAAGCCCAACCATCCATCTCTTCATAGTTTCTTGTTCATTTTCATGTATTTCGAAGAAAGTTAATTTCTAATGAAATTATGATAGGAAAAATATGATTCTAAAATTTTCTATATGAAGATAATTATTAAAATGGTTTCTTCTAACTATTCGGTTAAGTTGAGTGGGTTACACCACACTAGTGGTACACTATCTAACTATTCGGATTGAAAGCGAGTGAATTTCAACTCCATGTTTATTAATGCTGTTCATCAGCAAACAAAACAAGGTCTGAATAAAGACAGAACAAAACACTTTATGGAAAACAGGATGTTTCATGTTATTGTATTCATCTAAAGGGGAAAAAAATACTGAAGGGAAAGAATTTACCGCCTTCAGTGTGCGGTTTTCTTTCCTCAAATGTTAATTCGCTATTTTTATACATTTTTTATAAATGCTGTTTAGTACATAAATAAGTTTTATCTTAGACTGCATATACATACAAAGAAAACATATAAGAAATTTATGGATTCCGAAAAAAATTTCCTCGTGATGTTAAATATCAGACTTGAAAGCATATGTTAGTTTAAGAGCGTAGGAATTACAGCGAATCTGAGCGTTATTTATTTAAAAATTTTAATAAAAAACGCTTTTTCTTTCGTCATTATCAAGAAATTGTATTGAACTACATAAATTAAGAACAGTTCCTTTTAAGGGGGTCCGGGACACCAAATTTTTGTTTTTATTGTTTATTGATGAATTGCTGTAATTATTTTTTTTTCTGAAATTGAAGCTTTTTTGACGATGAAGTTGAGCAAGAAAGAATCTTAAAAATAAATAAATAAATAAATAAAATTTTAAAAATTAAAAATTAAAAACTTTTGATAAATTTAAAATTTGTTATATCTCATGAACTAATGGTTCAATTTACAAACTTTTTGCATCTTTATGCACAGAAAGGATTTATCTTCAATTTGTCTTCAAGATTTCTGATTATTATAATAAATTTTTTAAATATTAACTTTAATTTGAAAAAAAGTACTTATTTCATGCATAATTTTTAGATTACCAAAAAAATTTTGCTCCTAATTAAAAATACCGAAGACAAATTGAAGATAAATCTTTTCTGTACATAAGAGTGAAAAAAGTTTGTAAATTGAACCATTAGTTCATGAGATATAACAAATTTTAAATTTATGAAAAGTTTTTAATTTTAAATTTTTAAATTTTTATTTAATTTTTTAAAACTTTATTTAAAACTTTTTTAAGATTCTTTCTTGCTCAACTTCATTGTCAAAAAAGCTCCAATTTCAGAAAAAATAATTACAGCAATTCATCAATAAATAATAAAAACAAAAATTTGGTGTCCCAGACCCCCTTAATCATTATATAAATATTTTGTCGAGCAATCATTGGAAATTTCAAAAGTAAAAGATTAACATTTAACCTTGTCCAAAGACATAAGGTTTATTTTTTGCATAATCGATTTTATGAATAATTACCATGGATTATAAACCATTATTCTGATGTTCCATAAAATCATGAATTATAAACAACGGATTAGTTCATTTTGCTTGTGATTAGCTTTAAAAAATAATTACAGATTATACAATTGAAAAAAAAATTCAAATTTTAAATTAAAAATAACGATTTTATCCTTTATTTTAAATAAATATGACCTAATTATATAAATATAATATTATTATTGAATATATCATCAATTAATTTCTGGGAGAATAATAAAATAAAAAGTTAAATAAAGTAATAATGATAATTAAGTAGCATATCTAAGCTGTGCTTAACCCCTTAACGCGCGCTTTCCTCGCTGCGAGGACGCAACATTTAAGATCCAGCTGCAAAAATTCATCCCGGAAATTTTTTAGCAAAAATTCACGTTTATAACATATCAGAAAAGGCCAGTTTTTTAAACCTTAAAATTTAAAATTTCTTTTAGTTTAATTTAGTTCATGAATTCCGGTGGCAGTATAATTTAAATGCTTAAAATTGTCTTGCGCCGCAAAGGGTTAAAAAAATAAGCAAAGGGAATAAATTATCAAATTGGTAAATAACTATTTCTTTATTTTAAGGAACTGAATATTGTAATTAATACAGATTTTTTTTTTTTTTTAAATTATTACAATAACTGTATGGAGCTGCTTAAATTTTAAAAGAATAAATTTATTTAAAACTAAACTACAGAAAATTAAACATTATCTTACATGAAAATTCCTTCGATAAATACATCCGTAATTTGTCTTTATGTAAGCATCTATATATATGTATTTATCTATATCGACAATTCTACATAAAATTAGGTAGATTTTCAAATATTTCTGCATCATCACTTGTTATATATAAATTAAACAAATTCTATGTTGAATATGAATTCAAAGAGAAAAGTCTTTGTTACCAAAACCAAAATTGTAGAAATTTGAATTCTAACATTAATAAAATTAGAAAATGAAAAAAAAAAAAAAAAAAAAAAAAAAACTTTAAAATACATGCATGTAAATTAGAACTCGTGAGTAAAAAGATGACATATAATGTAAAAAACAATCTTTAGTCATCGAAAAAGTCCACCAAATCGCTTGAAAAGAATTGAATATTTCATATTTTAAAACTCCGAATAATTTTGAAAAGTTACAAATAAATTGTATTTTAAAATATATTATTGATTTATCAAACTTACATTTAGTTTTTTCTGCTTAAAGGTCTAATTATAAAAATATATTTACACAATATGATGCGTGTCACAATTTCGGTCTCACCAGTCACATAACAAATTAAATATTTTTATTTTTTATTTTATTTTATTTCCTTTTACTTGGTTTTAATAACTAAAATTAGTTTTGAAAATGATACTATTTTTCAGAATCTGTTTAAACTATAAAAGAACTTTCAGATGTTTATTATTGTAAAAATCCCATTAATTTTAACATAGTTATTCGTGAAAAGTCATGCCAGATAAATATCGCACCTGTTACACAATTAAAATAATAATAATAATATGAGAAAATTAAATAATAGAATTGTTTTGCGATTGATGTAGCATATAATGTAGAAAACTGACGTATTATCATAGCTGCCAAAATTTTAAATTTTTAAATCAGATTTTGCACCACTATTTTTATAAAGGAATCTGCTACACATATTTTCGACGATTATATAAACTGAAAAGATTTATAAAATGGTGGTATGGAGTTTCCCTTGAAAAACAGACGGCTTAATATTATGTTATTTATTATGTTTTAAAAAACTGTTAGTTTACCAAATTCAGCCAAATGTTATAACAGCCTAAAATGTGTCACCATGGAATGGTAGATATCTCTCTCTCTTTCTCTCTCTCTCTCTTTCTATTCATAGTAAAACTTGTGAAAAGTAACAGTATCTATATCAGATTATTCAAGAGACTCTCTTAAACAGAAAATATAAAGATTCTTGTAAAAAAAAAAAAAAAAGAAAAAAAAAAGCCAATATTTTTAAGTCATAGTATACCAGATATGAATATAAGCTATTGACAATGTTAACAAAGGCATTTTATTACTATTTCGAGTGATTCCACTTTCAAATGTTTAACTGTAATATGATTTCAGATATTCACCGTTTACCATCAAATTTTCAGAAGTCAAACTTTAGTTTTACAAATTTTAAAAATTTCAAAGAGATTTCTAGCTCGAATAACACGTATTTCCTGTACTGATTATAATTGGAACATTGTATAAATTTTCATTTCTCTTAGCATTTCTACTGATAAAGTTTAATTTTTTAAGTATTTATTTCAAATTCAACCAAATAACAATATAAATAAAAATAAATCGAAAAGCTTTTTTTTTTTTTTTTTTTTTTTTTTTTCCCAATACTGTGTTTCTCTTACACATTTATTGAAAATATTTAATTACAAATTATTCTCAGGAATGAGGAATATATATTAAAAAATATATATATATATATATATATCTAAGAATTTTAGATAATTTTGCTCAATATGGCAATGATATTGAAACAGCTGAACATCTGTTTTTTAGTAATGAGATAAAAACTTTGAAAAAAAAAAAGAAACCTTAAATAGCAAAAAACTCGCAGTAATTGATTCGGTTCGAAACAAAGCACGTCCTTTCGCCAGGCGAAGAAAGTAGGCACGAGTGCTGCTAAACAAAGCGGCTACTCGCAACTCAACTTGTTCGTCTGACGAGGGGTTGTGTTTTATTTTAACCCGAAACAATTGCTGCGATTTGTGTTTTGATTTATGATTCTTTTTTAAAGTTTTTAATCCCATTAAGTCCTATAGTGCATTTTTACAACCTAATTTTAAAGCCATAAAATCAGTGTTACTGATTACTTCCTTGAAATATTCAAATAACATTGAATTTTTTTTCTAATGATTTATTATCAACAAATCGAAAGCGTTTTCTATAAAATGCAGCAATATTTTTGTTGTATTATGAATATTTAGTTTTATTCCGATATTTACAAAATGTTGCTAAACAAAAGAATTTTTGGATATAGTATGTTATATAGAAAATGCTGGATTATGAAATTTTAAATTAATACAGCAATATATAACTTTTATTATTTTTATACATTACATAATGAATATTTTAATTTAATTACTTTTTTTACCGCAAAATAAATTAATGTACCAGATGTTAAGGAAAAATAATTTTACGTGCACAATGTTAAGTGTTCCAAAATCACTTTAGAGATAATAAATTAGTCCCGATATGATACAATGATAACGAAATATGCTTCCTACTCCCGTGAAAACTGGGAATGAACTAAGATTATTTCACACTCACTGAAAGACACCGAGAAATGTGAAAAATAATTTTCCTAAAAAAATCTCGTCGGAAGGAGTATTTCAGTGGAGAACAATGAATAATAGATGCTTAACCGGAATAAAATATAAGAAGAAAGGCAATATTTTAAGCTTGAATGATAGAACAATCGAGAACAATCGAAATAGCTTTGCAACGAAAAATAATTAAAGAAAAGTGAAAATGTCTAAGGAAAAAAAAATCTTATTTTTTCAGCAATTGAATTGCCGCTTATTATATGAGCGGCAAGAAAAAATGTACAAAAGATCGTTGAATAAAAAAAAGAACGATGAAAATCAATTCTGTCCCAGTGATAAAAAAAATATGAAGGATAAAATGAAACTGTTCAGTCCCCTCCGTCAGATATCCAGAATTAGTTTTCTTTTTTCTTTTTTCTTTTTTAATTTTTTTTTTTTTTACGACGGAGCTTCTACTGGAATTTGATTAAATGTGTGATAAGACACGTTCTGATAGATTCGGTTTAGATCACAAAGGTTTTATAGATCATTTTTGCAATCAGATATTTTAAATTTTATGCGTTAATTTAGATATAAACCCTTGAAGCTAATAAAACTGATAGCATTTGATGATGACTAGTGGAAGGGGATTGACGGCGTTTTCTATAGACACTTGGAAAATTGCCTACCTACTTAGAACTTCTTCTTTAAAGAAGAAAAGATTTTTTTTTTTTAATACTGTATATATAAGTAGCTCTGTAGAGACTCGGATTGATGAATGCCACTGGGGATTATCAGGACCTCACTCTCTCTGTCAATCTCTCTCTCTCTTAAGAAAAAAAAAGCATGGTATTTCAATTAAATGAATGGGAACTTGTCTGAAATTTCATGCTAAACTGGTAAGTAAATAAAACTATTATCAGCACTATATAGTAGATTAAATCGTTCAAATCAAGGAAGAGCTTTAGAAAATAACTAGAGTCATTAAGTAAGTCGATATTTAGGATTTCGCTTAAACTAACTCCCCAAACATTTCATGTTAAACGATTAAGTAAATAAAACTGTTTTTAATGCCATACAATAAGTATTGATTGCATTTACATTGGTTATTTAAAGCTGAACTATTAATTTCATAAAGTAGTAGATTTTTTTTTTCTTTTCTAATCAACGTTTTTAATGTTTGGAACGTTGGTGAAACAAGTAAAAATTCATCCAAAATTTTATCAAATACAATTGCGTAAATGCTTTTATTTTGAATTTTACACAATAAATTGCTGTGCTGTGACTAAATGACAGCCTATTTTCTATTAAACTATTATTTAAAATTATCGCACAACTACTGTGAGTGTTCCGTTTGATATAAATTAAATTCATTCTTCCAAATACAGGGAAAAACGTGAATATATACTTTTGATTTAAAAGCATATTTTATTAAAAAAATTTGTAAATTTATTTTAAAATACACACACACACACATATATATATATATATATTATCTGCAATGAATAAAATAAAAATTAGAACATAATGAGTATCGTATCTTACATTTTGTGCGGGTTTCTGACACATGAAGTTTTCTGCAACTATCTTCCATAAATTCTAGAATATTCATCTATAAGGAAAATAAAACTTTACAGGACTTTATTAATATCAAAATAAGTTATAAAAGAATAAAAATGATATCAAGGAATATTAAAAAGATATAACTTGATGTATACATAAAAATACATTTTAATTAAAGAAAAAAATGTATATAAAATTTTTATTTAACGTAAACGAAAGAACAAATAATGTGCGTGTAGAATAAGAAAGTGATTGAACATTAGAAGTTATGGAGAGCCAAAATCATATCTTGTTTAAATAATAAAACTATTCTTATAATACATAATTATCATTTTAATTTATGTGATAAAAATATTTGTTATTAAATTTAATTAAATTTAATTTTTTTTTAATTTAAATTTTATATTAATCTCAACATTTTATTTATTCTAACTTGAAAAAGAATATTTTTATTCTTTTCTTTGTCTCTCTTTTTTAAAAAATTTAAACAGCTTTATTTTACTATTTTAAATTGTTTATTATGCGAAAGAAAAGAGAAAGAAATAGATAGTGGATTAAAAAATTAAAATAAAATGTAAAATAATTGGATCCATTCAATTACGGTACATTTTAAACATAGTTATACGAAATGGAATTTATATATATATAATTTTGGCGTATTTATCTCATTACTTAAACGAAAGACAAATAATGATTGCCAAGAATTTCTCAATTCATTTGAATTTTAAACTACAGTGGTGATCAATTTATTAGATTTTTTTCTCGCATTTTTTCGCTTTTCAAAAATAAATAAATAAATAAATAAAATAAAATAAGATAAATAAATAAATAAAAATATTGATCGATATGGCCTGGAATTTCAGACGTGAAATCAACACTTAAAAACTCACATTTTTCGATATTCATTTAGTCCTGAGTGCAGTTAGGTGATCAACCACAAATTGATTGAAGAAAAGCGCAAATACTTTCGATCACCCTGTATCATAAAAATCAACAAATGACTTGTAACTTTAACACATTATTACGCATACTATGTACAATATTTGTATGGTTTTTTTTCCTTTTTGTGGGAATTGCACAATTACTTAGGCAGATAATAATTATTGTTATTCTTTTTTCAATTAATAATTTTTTGGTAAGTTTTTTGCTTATAATTAGAACTGATTTCGATAAAAATTTACAAATTTTGTTGAAAATTTGACAAAATATTAGAAAAACTCTATTCTGAAACATAAAATTCACACGTGTAATATTCGTTGAGCTAGAAACATTTATAGTTTTTTTTTTTTTTTTTTTTTTTTTACTGCGCATGAACAAAAGATAGAAAAATATTTATTATCTAGGTTGAAAGCTGGATATATTGGGCAACTTTTGTCATAAGTTCATTTGAATATATTAAAAATTAAATAAATTGTAGGCGGAAGAACAAGCTAGATTTTAAGTATTTTCCAGAGTTAAAATTTCATAAGAGGTTTTTCTCATGCTGTGTATTTAATTTGAAGATCCAGTTATTTGAACCACGCTGCGAAAATACTTTTTGTAATAAAACACTTATAAGCTTGTAACTCCATATTTTTTGTTTACTTACTAAAATTTGTGAGTTCATAAGGGGTTTCCCACAAAAAATAACTTTTGAAACGTATTTGAAATAATCGGACCTTCAAATTAAATGCGCGGCATATGGAAAACCCCTTATGAAATATGAACTCTGGAAAATACCTAAATCTAGCTTTTATTTTGGCAACAATTTGCTTAACCTTTACTCTGTTCCAAGAAACTTTTGACAAAACTTGTTCAATATATCTAACGTTCAACCTGTTTAATAAAACCTTTCCTATCTTTCGCACATGCGCAGTACAAAAAAAGAAGTATTTATTGTAAATGCTCATATCTCAGCGACTATTACACGTGTAAAGTTTATGTTTAAGATTGTTTCTCTAATGTTTTTTTTTTCAATTTTTATGCAAGTTTTATCAAATAATATGGAAATCCGTTCTAGTTATAAGGAGAAAAAAAAATAATTTTTTAAAACAATTTTATATCTACCTATATAATTGTGCTATTCCCACAAAAATAAATAAATAAATAGATAAAATAAATAAATATAAATAATTAATTAAATATTGTATATAGTATGTGCAACAGTATGTTAAAGTTACATGTCATTTGTAGCTTTTCGTGATACAAAGTACTTGCGTTTTTCTTCAATTTGTGTTTGTCTCCTAATTGCACTCTTAACTCAATCGATAGTGGAAAATATGAGTTTTTAAAATTTCTTTGCACGTCTGAAGGTTCAGGCCATTTTGACCAGTATTTGTTTAGAAAATAAAAAAAATGAAAATAATAATAAATAGTTTAATCACGCACTGTAGAGAAAAATCGTAATTGACAATATATAGTGTGAAATAACTTTTTGTAATAAAAAATGGTTTTAATGTTTTAAAAATGCAGATAGGAAGTTAATTAAATACGGTTTTTTTTTTTTTTTTTTAAGTTCAAGAAATTCTCTGAAACCAGTACTCATATCATTGATATAATTAAGATACTTTTCAACATGAAAGTTTACTAATTACTATTATTATTTTCAAGTATATATATTGTACAAGAGCATTTTATAAAAATATGTAGGCTTACTCTTTCCTTAAGATAAGGCAATTAAATATGCTATAATAAATTAAACTTCAAATATAAAGTCCGAAGAAACAATTGAAGACAATATTTCTAGTTTCTAGTAATTAAATAATTTACATTTCCCTAAATTAATAAGTTTTATCTAATATAAAATAAATAATTTAAATACAAAAATAATTGCATATGCGATTTTTATATGGTAGTCATTGCTTACATTCATGAAGCTGTGGATTGAATTTAAATTTTAAATACGGTGAAAAAAAAATAAACCTTAATATTTTAATTTTATAATAAATTATAAATTATAACATTTTAATTAAATTTTAGTGGTAATATTTAAAAAAAAAATTAAACTCCAAATATACCTTTGCTATTTTTTATTTATTTATTTATATTCTTATTATTGTCTTATCATTATTATTTTTGCTGTTTTTTTTTTTTTTTTTTTTTTTTTTTCAATATATTTATTTATTTATTTTATTTTATTTTATGACCTTTTCTTTTTTTCTTTTTTTCTTTCTTTCTTTTTTTTTTTCTTTTTCTTTTTTTTTTTTTTTTTTTAATGAATAATAGAAGCATAATATTTTAGCACTATCCAATAAAACATGCAATTTGTATTATTAATTCTTTTTAAATTAATAATCTGATACTTTAAAAAATGCAAATTAATAGAGATTAAATATTCTTATCTAATTTATGTTTATGAACTGCTTTTTAAAGCAAATTAATCTTGTTTAAAATTTTATATTTATTAACCATGTTTCCATTTTAATGGTTTCTTTTTAATTTCGCGCATAGAAAAATAAAAATTTTAGGTATTTCAAATATAGCAGTTATATGTATTCATTTAATATAAAACATTATCATTTAATTTTATTTACGTATTTTATTAAACGGCCTCTGCTAATATACTTTTTATTTCAGAAACTACCTTTCGTTGAATAAAAACAAAAACAGACAAGATCCACTAGTTAAAAGAACTCTGAAATTAGCAATTATAAGGTATCACATTTTACTCTATTTTCCAAGCTTAAGGTTCCGTTCTGATCAATTAGAGCAACATAATGGAGTAATGGTCGAAGCCCTCGAAAATTAATACATGCAAGGAAACGGTCTTTCTTCTTTTCACCCAGAACAGCATGCTGCTCTCACAATTGAGAGAAACCTCTCGTAGAACCAGAGAGTTTAATGATGTAATTAATGGGTATTTATAATTGAAGACCAGTTTGGGTAAACTGGACTTCGTTTTTCTTTTATAATGATGTTAAAGATTATGAGCGAAAAAATTTGCCTGTTTATTACTAAATACAAAAATCTAGATTAATTGATACATCATTTTTTTATTCTTCTTCTCAAAGATAAATGGTTACTGAATAGAATGCTCTAATTTATTTGCTTTTATAAAATTAAATTATGTTTACATTATCATTAGTGTTATAATTTATGAAATGTTATTTATTTAAGTAATGTTACTTTAGCAGCGTAGCATAATTTTGGTCTTTCAAAACTTTATTTTTGTAATGATAATTGAAGGTTCATTTTTTATCGTTAATATCATCGTACATTAATTATTCAATTTTAATACAATTTTTCACTATTTTTTATCTTGATTAAAATTTAATTTTTTCAGATTATAACAATGCTGCTGCAAATATATATTTTTTAATTTTTCTAATTCTTTAAATGTAATATTTCTTAATATATTGAATGAAGAAGAATTTTTGTTAATAATATAAATAACTATGTCAGTTCAAGTATAGGTATAATTAGATAATTAGTACTCCAAATTGCATAAATTAAGTACTACTACTACTACTATATATATATATATATATATATATTAATATTTACTGCAGTATTTTACAATATAGTGTGCCATGTTGCAATTAGTTTTAGTTTATATCCTGATTTATAAAATTTATTTTTAGTTTATCTTCAAAGAAATATATTTCTAAAATTAACCGCTTATATTGACAGCCAATTTAAATATTATTTTAAGAATTATAAAGGCATTTTAAACTGATAATATAACTTTACTTAAATTATTATTCTTAATATACTAAATTAAATAATATTATAACTAGCATTTTGGTATTTATCTATAAAAATACTTTTTTTACCTTTACTATTAAAAACACTAAAATTAATAAACCCAAGAAAAATAATTATGTGTTATGTGTAGTTATAAAGGTATGTTATTTTCATTTTTAATTGAAGACAAGCCAAATATTTTAAAAAATAAAAAATAAAAATGAATTAAAAATGGAAGAAGAAAAAGCCTAGATGATTTTAACACTACCGTCTATTGAAGTAATATTATATACTGATGTAATTAAAAATAGCACAACGGTCATATATGAAATATATTTATACATGTAAGCTTTTAGAGAATTTCTTTAAAGTTGCTACATATTTTGTATAATAATTCAATGTATCTTTTTCTCAAATTACAAAATAAATGTAAATAAAAAGAACAAATCATAAAACATTAAATAATTTTTTATACAGAAATAAAAGTCCCTTGGTAAACATTTAATTTCTATCTTTTCAAGTGAAAAGCTTTTAACAAACGCTTTAGTGAATTATTTTTGGAAGCTACTTTTAAAATCTAGAATTTCATAAAGCAAACATGTTTAATATCGATTTATATATTGATGAAAATATCTAATATAGTAACATTAATAGAATGTACAACCATTATGATGATTTTTTTCCCGAAATATACTTAAGACTATGGTGATTACTTATAGAAATTAGAAATTGATAAGAGAATGTTTAAAAGAAAAAAATTATCTGTTCCTATATTAGGTGTATAGTTGGTTGAATGATATGTTTTATGGCAAAATATCTCAGAAAAGACCTATTGCGCCAGATATATAAAATGCAAGCCGTAATTTATCGATTTTTTTTTTTTTTTTGGGGGGGGGGGGGGGCAATGTCACCATTAGTAACAGCCCAGAGAAAGAGAATATGATTGCTGCAGGGTCATATGTTTAGCACTCTAGCTTAAAGATGTCCTTCAAACACATTTTGAGTAAATTATATACATACACACACACACACACACGCACACACACATATATATATATATACATATAAATTCATGTAAACAAAAATTTCCGTTTACCGATGAAAATATTTGTGGTTTTTATTGTCGCATCACAGTAGTAACTTAATATTTGCAGGTAACGAAAACTAATTATAGATTAAATACTATAAATATATTGGGATAAAAACTTGAAGTAAAAAACACAAATCCAGTCGGGTTTCATTACGAATAAATTGTTTCCTTACGTAATAAAATACAAAACTTTTATAGATAACTAAAGAACATGCGATTATCTGGAAGTTGATATAAGTCGATTTTGGATTCGCCATAGTCATTTTCGAATGTGAAACAGTCAAGAGTTATCCTGCATGTACCATTTAGTTTAGAAGTTAAGCATTAAATCTTATTAAAGAAGATATTTTATTAATGAAAAAGTAAGAAAGGCAATTTTACGATCAGTTGACTTTTTTCCAAACACTACAAAGTGATTTTTCTTTGATAACTGCAAATGTCAGAAATTGTAGGAATTTTTTTACGGAAGGATATTTTAAAACGAGCTTAATATGTGAGCCCATTTATTAAATGAAATTGGTCATCTTTCCCCCCATATAAAGATATATTTGCTTTTTTACTTCTTGAAATATTATAAAAATATCAATAAAATAAATTTATACATTTTTTATTTAATAAATTTTGCATTAGGAAATAAATGTTACATATAATTTATATCAATTATTTATCCGGAATTTATATATATATATATAAGGCTCTGGAAAAAATTATAAGGTTGATTTAAACTAGGATTTATGCAAATTTTTCGGATGGAAAGCAACAAAAATACAAAGTATGCAAATGATTTGTTAATTATAATACACTTTAATTTAAATCTAGTTTAAATTAAATGAACATTAGATATTTTTCTTATTTGCTAATGGAAAAAAGTATAAGGTCGTCGAATTTTTTGGAGAAAAATGCAAATTTTTTGCGGTCTGATAATGCAAGAAATAGAAAAGGTAACATACCTATGCAATTAGGGTTATATTAGTCTTTCTCTGTGCTATTGTCGAGGCAGAAACAATTGTCCGATGCAGAACGCCGTAAAATCCTTGGAATGAAAGCGAGTGGAATGAGTGATGCTGCTATTTCCAGGTCTATCGGTTAGTCTAAATCGGCAGTCAATAATTGTTTTCAAAATCTTTCAAAATATAATAAATGCAAGCGCTGAAGAAGACCAAAAGGCACTTTCAAAGCGCCAAAAATGGACCGCTTTTCGATGGACATGCGATTAAAAAAATGTCTTCTTTAGAAATAGTTCGTGGTTTAAGTCTACCATGTACTAGCCGAACTATCTGGAGTATTTTCAGTTCCAATCCGAGGGCACAGTTCGTAAAATTACAACTTCGACAACACTTGACAAAGTAGCATAAATTAGCTCGCTTAGAAATTGCTAAAAAATATTTTTCGCTTGGAGATAAGTGGAAAGATTTACTTTTTTTGGATGAGAAAATTTTATTTTGATAGGCCAGACGGCTTTAAAAAATAATGGTATGATAAAAAAAAAAAAAAAAAAAAAAAAAAATAATAAAACTCTACTTTTCCAAGTGGCGTTGTTAGTAATGGTACGTTGCTAGTTGTGGTAATTTATACCTAAATGAATGCAAAAAGTATCAAGATATGCTGGGTGATAATTTGCTTCCCAATTCCACTCTAGTTATATCAGGAGATTGGATATTTCACCCAGGGTAATGCCAATATACACGCTGCTTCTTCAACAAAAGCTTGATTTGAAGGCAATGAGGTCCGTCTGCTTGATTGACCATCCTGCATTCCGCATTTAAACCCATTGGAAAATATTTGGAGCATACTTGCGCAGTCTGTTTATAAGGACATATGACACCATCGAGGGAAAGGCAAACTTATCAATGCGATCAGATATACAAGAGAAAATATAAAAAAAAGAACTTCATCTCGACCTGAATCAACAATGACTGGTAAATGTTATAAAAAAAAAAAAAAAGGTCAATTTGTGGGATGTTGATTTTATATTTTCATTCACAAATCCTCGACCTTATAATTATTTCCAAGATGAAATGCCATCAGATTTCTAAATTGTCATTTAATGATTTGATTATATATTGCATACTTTCATAACCTATATTTATGTTTTTAATTTCATCTCTAAGAAAGAGTTATATTAAATTTTTCGAGTTTTACTATTTTTTACACTTCTTTTATTAATATATTTTGCGACCTTATACTTTTTTCCAGGGCCTTATATATATATATATATATATATATATATATATATATTGTTTTTCAAGTTGCATATAAGACAATCAGTAAATATATTGGTGTTACATATTTAATGAGCAAAATGAAAGATTGTGTTAAGAAATAGAAATTCAACGTAGTATGCGCATTCAGTGTCCGAAATGAATTTAATAAGTTCCTAGATGGTGATACTCGATTTTTGCACTAGAAAAACAGAATTGAAAACTGTGAATTGAAAATTTTAATGAGTTTTCTTCAAAATATTTTGAAATTGGATATATATTTAACATTTAAATGTAAAATATAATTTTTCAATACGTATCCAATTTATTAATATGTGCTAATTTTTATGTCTCACACACAAACATACACACATACGCAAAAGTGAGTTCAATATTTTATGTCAGGAAAACGCTTTAGTTGTCTATGAATCTTCTAGTTTCACCAGTATTTAAAAAAGTCAATGTCATAATTTTCTCGTATCAATACACAAAATAATGAAAATTGAAAATTATTTCGATTAACCAAAAAATAAATAAATAAAATAAGTAAATAAATAGATAAATAAATAATAATTTCGTTTAATAGTGACTAGTATAAATTTATTTTTAAAGTTTGATTAAAAAAAATAAATAAATATACACTTTGTTTAAAAAATACTTTTAAATTGTACGCCTAATTGATGTTTAATTATAAAAAAAAAATACACTTAAAGTTATATATATTTATTTTAAGTTTTATTTTTACAAAATAAATAATAAATAAAAGGTTTTGTTTATAAAATTATTTTGATTGTAGGTATTTTCATTTAAAATATACCAATAAATAATCCTTATAAATATAAGTCTAAGGACTCAAATTATTATATATATTTACTTTAAAATATTTATTTTCAAAGACGAAATAATAAATAAAAACTTTTGTTTATAAAATGCTTTTGGATTGTACGTTTTTTCAGTAAGAATAAACTAATAAATAATGTTTATAAATATAAGAAAATACACTCAAATTATATATGCATGCAAAACCTTGCTGAATTTATACAAGTATTAATTTGGCACCAACCGATAACTATTCTGAAATCTAGGCTATCAGGTATGTCAATTAATAATCTCGAAGCAATTCGTTTCTAGATTCAGTATGCAGTCAGTCCTTTGATCTCTGCTCTCTTACTTGTAATAAGATTAAATTCGACGAACTGCACGATTCCCTGTACGAAGAGCTACCGCTTACAGAATAAATGATCTTATGCATACGTTGACATGGAAGAGATATTCTCCTGGATAGTTGGAGACTCAAGATGATGTACTTCTCTTCATCCATATCTTAAGAGAAAATCACATATATTGCTTCAAATTTCAGATTGTTTTACTCAGATATTTTCATATAAGTTGGTTAGATGATTTTCAATACTATGTTATTAATATAATATAAAATAGAAACTATGCTTTCAATAAAATATTCTAGGTGAAAAGTTGTCAAATGTATAATTATTTATACATTTATTTTTATTGTTTATGTGCGTTTTCATATATCTAGACGTTTTGTTTAGATGGTATTTAAATTATTCTCTAACAGCTTGAGGGTTTTTTAATTTAAAAAAGTGTGTTTCAGAGTTGCCAACTTTTACGTTTTTTGAACATCACTATTTTAAAACAATTTTCTTTGTCTTATTAAACTCAAGAGTTTTTTCTTTAAAAAAAATGTTTCTATATAACTGGTGGTATTCAAAATGCACAAAAATTGGCAACTATGTTGCAATATGTGAATTCAAGTTGGTTTGTATTAGACAAACAATAAAATATGCAGTATTCAATATTTTCTTTCGCTTTTACACGCCTCTATACGGTTAAAAATTGTTTACAAAGTAAAGTATTATTATTTAAACATTTCGAAATAAATCATATTGGTAAAAATGGGCCTTGTGTTCAAGATATATATATATATATATATATATATATATATATATATATATATATATATATATATATATGTAGGGGAGAACCGTGTATTATGGACCATCGTGTAATACGGACCACGAGGAAATTGGTATGTTCAACACTAGATGGTGAAATCATCTCATTGCCTTTAGTGAATATTATTGTTACACAAACCATGGAGTGATTTGTACATGCATACCTGTATTTGGAAGATTATGAAATTGAGTTTTCGGTTTATATGATCATTGATGTAACAAGTATGTTAAAATGGAAGCATTACTTTCTGATGTTAGGTAATTGTAATGTAATTTTCGTGTTAACAGTAGCAAATGTACTTATTTTGTGAACAATTTAGACATGCGTTTATGGGCATCAATTTGCACAGCGATTTTTGATTGGAAACCACGTTGCTCTGTTTACGCGTGTAATATGAACCATTCTGTGTTGTGTAATATGGACCAGTGGTCCATAATAAAAACAGAGAGATTTTGTTAATGCTCAGCATACATATGTCGCATACTCAAAATCTTGAGGCTATAGAATAGGCCAGGGAAGCAGGGGTTATCAAATTATCACTTCTTTCGCACACTACCCATTGGACATAACCTTTAGACCTCCCCTTTTTTCGTCCATTAACTTTTTTTTTCCGTCCATTTCTACTATTCCCAAGAGATGTACAAGTATGTGAGAGAACATGCTAAACAGTTCGTTTCACAATTCCAAGTGTGTCAAATGTTAAGGAACGGAAAGGACTACTTGGTCCATATTACACGAACGTGTGTGTAATATGGACCATCGATACATAAATAAAATAATAATTTCCTGCAATTATTAATAGTTCCCAGAGTACTTTACCAAGCTTGAACTACTATTGTAACGAGCAGTCAACAAATTAAATCTTTTTAATTTAATAATTTTAGTTTTATGAACATTCTGGCTTAGGGGGTCCATAATACACGGTTCTCCCCTATATAAATATATATATATAAATATATACATACAGAAATTTATATTGAATAAACTGAATATTTTACATTTGATAAACTTAAATATTAAACTTTCTCTTGGAAGTTCAAGTGTTAAAATAATAACATTGATAATATTGAAATATTGAATAAATAAACTATCTACATAATAAGTATTTGGACACTTTCGAATTTAGAGTTTTTGTCAAATATCTAGAAAAATTCTTTAGGAATCAATTTGAAACTTTAGAACTATAAAGAACATATTACATTTTACACATTTCATCAAAAGTTTTATCCTGAACAGAAAAAGGGAACCAGTAAAAAAATTCAAGAAAAATCAAAATTTTTTCATCACCCTGTAAAAAGTAATGCATGAAATGCGTTTTGGCTGTAGCATGTGATTAGGAGGATTCTTCTAATTATCTGTTTAATTTTTTATGAGGCTACCATGTATATTCATGGAAATATATGACGGCTTCTTTAAAAAATTGAAAAAAAAAATCCACTTTTTTAATTATAACTCATAGGGCATTAGACCCAATGCAAAGTCATTTTTAGGAAACTTGACATACAACATTAGACACAGCATACTGCAATCAGAATGCAAAAAAGTTAAATACCTTACGAAATATGAGCACTTTTACTAAATTATTTTTAATTATGCACGTGCAAGCTTTTAAAAAACTTCATTTCATAATTTGATAGCCAAAACTATTGAGCTACATATATGAAAATCCCGAACAAATATCGTGAAAATTCAAAAAGTTATGAGAGATAGGGGAGAACAGAATTTAATTTCCTCCCAAAATAAAAGCTAAACTATAACGGGTTTTAGTAACATTTTTATTTTGATTCAATCAATGCCCAGTGGTAATACAGTATTCACACTGATTATAAATAAATATTGATAAAACTCCCTATCATCATCTTTTTTTTTTTTTTTTTTTTTTTTTAAGAAACTGAAATTCTGTTCATAATATGACTCAAAATTTTATGAATTTAGACGATATTTGTTTGAAGTTTTCATATAAATAGCTCAATACATTTAGCCATTAAATTATGCAAGTGAAATTTTTATAAAATTTGGACATGCATAGTTAAAAATTATTTAGTAAAAATACTCATATGTCGTAAGATATTTAACATTTTTTCTTTCTGATTGCAGTTTGCTATGTCTAATGTAGTACGACAAATTTCCCAAAAATGGCTTTGGGTCTAAATACTCTACGTGTTATATTAAAATATAACAATATTAAACATATTAAAATTTCTCAAAAATTTCCATTTTAAAAGGTAAAATTAAAAATTTTAATTTCACTGAAAACTTTTAAGTGATCCAGCCTTCCTATATCTTAATTGCCCCCTCAATGTATCGTTATTATTGTTCAAATGTATATTCTGAACATATCTCGGTACTGCTTTATGAAAACATTCATAAATTAATTTATAAGATATATATATATAATATATATATATATAAACAATATATGAATATATAAACAATATATATATATATATATATATATATTGTTTGAATAGGGGGAAATTTTACTCGAATTTTAGAGGTTTTAAAACTTAAAATTCTGTTTTAATGTATAAATGAAGACGAGAACTAAAATGAATATACAAATATGTTTGAATATTTATAAGATGTCGTCATTAAAATTTTGATAAAATTTAGTCTAAAATTAGTACGTTTTTTGTATTTTATAAAAAAATTAAAAAATGAAATTTTGAATTTGAATATTTTTATTTAAAGAAATTTAAAGAATGACAATATCATTATACTTAATATTGTTATATTTTAATGCACATACTGTAATTTTTAAAAGAAATTTTTAAAGTCTACCGTCTCATTAAGTAAAATCATACACTCATGCATCTAAAATTTTGTTAAAATTTTGTTTTTCGTTCATGAGGCGTACTTACACTAGCCTAAACAGATTATTGCTCAAATTACTATTAATGATTTATAATGGAATGATTTGTAACAAGAAGGATTAAAACTTGGTACAGTCTTAATTAAAATGTGTTATTGGGAAGGTTGAATTTCATTTGAATACTTTAATCACTTTAATTTTGATAATAATATTAAAACAGAGAAATAGTTGATCCATGCAACAGAAAAGATGGTCCATCGCGCTTTAATATTAAAAAGCAAACTATGTGGACATGCTTATATAATATATATTTCTATATATTTTACACAAAGCTATATTTCTGATTTATAATAATGATAAAGGCAGAGGAACGCAAAATTTTGCTTAAAAAAAAAAAAAAAAAAGATGAATTTTGTTTATTGTTACATTTCTATTTTATTAAATAAAAATTTAAAAGGATTGAAATTTAAGTACGTATTGTGTGTAGAATTTATTTTTATTTATTTTTTCATATTACATGAAATGCATATTTGTTTTGGTATTTTACTTTAAGCTGCTTTTATAGCAGTCCTGTTGGAAAATATTTTGGATCATTGGTTTTAGCAAAAGGAAGCGTTTCAAGAAATTTTTATGTTCAAAGATTTGAGCCAATGTTATTTTTTAAAAGCAAAAACAATAACAATGAGTAAATGAGTTTTAAAAAATATATACACATATTTTGATATTTATAAACATTTCTTTCGTATTTCTATCGTATTTCGTATCTTGCAGAGTTTATGCACTTAAATTAATTATAGTTGTTTTTATTTTCTTTACTTTCTTACTTTACAAATCATTTGAAGTAACGTGAATTCTTTTATAGTTTGCTTTTCATACTTTTAGTTCTTGCCGCGTTTAAAGCCTTAGGACTTGAAATTCTCTTTTTGTTATACCATCATTAAATATGTTAATTGCTGTTACAGTCACCAGTTGAAAGTGTTTCACATCACTTAAATAATATAAACTTTCCTTTCATTTTATACCTTTAGTAAAAATTACAAAATTCTGATAACTTTATTATTTTATTTAACTAATTTTAAAATGTATTAGATTTTTATTTTTATTTATTTATTTTTTTTTTTTTGTCAGTATAGGCCCACATTCGATTGAAGTGATAATTAAAAGTAAAAAAAGGAATAAGTGCTTTTATACAGGGTTTTATTCTAGAAATATTTCTATATTTATGCATTTTAATATAGGAAAATTGTAAGGGTATATAATTTTTTGAGAGGTAATATTCTATATACTTTAATTTGCTTAATTTAAAAATTCGTCTTTGTAAATATAAATTCTACTTAAATAAACTTACAGATCAATGATAGTTTTAAAATATTTCTAATAAGTTAAGATCTTATTACCTGTCTTCTTAAATAAATGAATTCGTATCCTTTAATTGCATTGCTAGCAAAATGCGGATCTGAAAGAAATAGTTTTAAGAGAGATATTTGTTCAGAAATTGTAAATAAATCAACACAATGTCAAAGAAACTTAGTTCCCTTCCCATATATAAGGTCTCCTGCTAAAACAGATTCCTTGTTAGTCAAAGAGAAACTCCTCTATAAGAGACTAATTTAATTTACTACGCACATTATGTCATGTAACGTGAAATATCACAGTATACAGTGAAAGATATTTTAGTGTTTACGTAGTAGAAATTTAAAAGCATGTTAGTGAGGTAATAAGTCAAATGAATTTAAAGGCAAAGTTGAAAATTTTTCATTGAAGTGCAATTCACAATTTTATTTGAAATAAAATAACACACATTCATATTAGGTTCAGTTATATTTTATTTTATTTATTATTACCGGAATATGAAATATTTTAGGGATTTTTAAAATTTAAAGGTCTAATGACTGAGTGCAATTTATATATTTAAATATTACTAGATTTTGTAGATCGAATCTCATAAAACAGAGACAATCCATTTACTTTTTGTACCACAGATCATAAAATTCTATTTTTAGTTACAATATAAATTCAAATAATGTACAGACGGTACAATGTTAGACTTAAAAGAATTTATATTTATATTATATATGAAATTTAATTTTTACACTGTTCTTGAAAGGATTATTCCACTACTTTTATCTAACAATAAATTTCTTTCTAAATTTACAGGCTTATTTTTTGACGAAAATTTTTATATAAAATTAGCGGTACTTCAAAATAAAGACCGCCTGAACCCTGACGTATTTGTGAAAAAATACTTTCCATTTCATACATTTTATTTCCTCCTATGAAAATGAAATAAAAAAAAAAAAAAAAAAAAAAGAAATATTTCAACTTTCCAAATTAGGCACATTGGCCTATGAGAAATATATTGAGTTTTCTATCTGCCTATCTGTATAATTTTTTTTCTTTGAGGTTTAGTATCATTGTTGTTAGTTTCTTCTAGTATGATTGTTTATTTTTTCATTTATATAAATACAATAATTTTTACTTTGATTTCACTATTATTCATTCCTATGTCTAATGGATTTTGTTTATCTTACCTCTGTATGGGCCTTATACTTTATATAAAATAATATACTACAGGATTATATGTTATTATTATATGCATATATATTGAGAGAGAGAGTGCCTTGTTCATTTGATTTGAACTGCTGCTGCTTCTGCGCGAATGTATAAACGTCCTTCTAAAAATATTGGATGATTATTTAAGATTTTACTCTCTTCTATATTCAAGAGAAGAAAATGCAGATTCGTTAAAAAGTTTTAGTGTCCGGTTTCTGGCTGTTTTATAGGTACACGTTTTATATTCTGAACGTATTTTGGCCATTTTTGGATGCTATCTACTATGTGTGTTTATAAAAAAAATTGTGACAGCTGTATATTAAGAACTAATGCACAGAAACATTTAATTGACATTGATGTAAATAGGTGTCTGTTAAGGGGGTGCATCACAGATTCAAAGCCCATGTTATTCTACGGTGAAATTTATTTATAAAATTACACATTATCTAATTGTTAATTTCAAATTCTGTTTTCATATTCTGAAATACGCAGCCGTTAAATGAGTATTCGTTTTCCAAATATTTATTTTTAAAATTTTTTAATTTGAATTTCCAGTTTAAAAAATCAAATTTTCACTAAATGCATTTTTCTCATTTTCGAGCTGGAAAAAAAAAAAAAAAAAAAAAAAAAAAAAGAATTTTTGGAAAACGGGTACTAATTAAAGTCGTGAATTTTCTGAATGTGAAAACAGATTTTAAAAATACCTATTAGGTATTGAACAATTCTATAAACAAATTTCACCATCGACTTACATGGGATTTGGTGACTTGAGACGGGGAAATCGCAAGGAGGAGTGAGCGTTAACTTTTGGTGTATAACGCTGAACAGGTGACGATGCTATGCTGCATTTATCCCATTAATGGGAGGGCTATAGCTCAGCTTCTATAGTTTTATAATTGCACAAAGCTTGATAGATGGGAAGATTATCATGAGAAACTCTAATGATTCAAATTTGGTGCATATAAGCTGTCAAGTTATGATGCTGTACTGTAATTTTCCCGGTTCAAAGAAAGGTTTGTTCAAATAAGGCTTCTTGTATAACGTTTAAATGCACCAAACTTGATATATGAGATGGCCATTATTTTGAAAAATTATGACATTTAGGTGCATATCGACCGACAAATGTCGTTGTTGTGATGCATTTTATTTATTTATTTATTTATTTTTATGTTTACGGAAAGGTTATGTATATGTATAAAGGTTATATATATATATATGCTGTTTTAATTTGAATGTATAGTGGATGACAGGTTAATATGTAAAATCTTTATTGTGAGAAGCTATGTTGTTTACATTTTTGTGTATGTTAATCGGTACGCTGTTATATAGGATGATGAAAAGAAAGCTTTGGGATGGCAACTGCCTGCTAGTTTGAATTAGTCCATTAAATTGGTTAACTTGTTTGCTGAAAAATTGGTTTTATCAAAGTAGGTAAACTGGGATATGTTATTAATTTTAATATTAGAAATGGGGAAATTACTTTACTGAAAAAAAAAGAATATATATGTTTTTTCATATTAATTATTAGACGACTGTCAATAATTTGTAAATGCAAACAGAAAAGAAGGGATCACATATATGGCATAAATATTTATATGCCATTTGTTAGGCAAATGCCATATGTAAAAGCTATATTCGATTTAAACGTATTTTGCGATTGGTAATTTGTTATTAGAATTCGTAGTCTAACAGACTATCTTCATTACCTTTATTTTATTTAATTCGACTTCTCACAAATATAATACAATGTGTTGAAAGAATATGCTTCGAAGTAATATTGATGAAGCTGTTATTAGACTATATGAAATAATGTATGAAGATAGCTTAACCTTTCTGGCGAAATAGTTGAGGATGGACATAAATTGTAATTTTATAAATAGCTCTAAACGCTAATACACGTAGATATATTCTTATCATACCAGTTCTTTTTTTTTTTCTTTTAATATTCGTAAAAAGAAAAAAAAAAAAAAAAAAAACAGTGTATTTAAAAGAAAGAAGGTTTTAATTACCAAGTTAGTGGAAAAAAATTAGGGTCTTATAATTTCCTTCATTTTACGTTTATACAGGAATCCGGAACAGGAATAACCTATAACGGGCACCAGCAGTATGGCATTGGTTTGTAGATGCCCGCTGAGAAAAGCCTGTCTGAGTAGCTAGCCCATTCTGGGATATAAGACCCTAAATTTTATTAAAGATTTAGATATGTCTGAGTATCTAGCCCATTGCGGGGATATAAGACCCTAAATTTTATTCAAGATTTAGATACCATAAGCTTTGATATCACATACTTAATATACTTTCTGCCTAACAAACAGACATTTTTTGATTAATAGTTGATAAAAGTGATAAGAATATTACAAAAGTTTAAAATATAATAATACTAGCAGGTTTTGTCTGCTTCACTGGACATTGTATTTAAATGTGTTCTCGAAATTCAACATCATTATTAATAAAATCTCAAAAGATAAATAAATAAATCAATAAATCACTGAAATCAGTCGAAACCTAAGTTAAAGTTCCCGCTGGGTTCTGTAAAGTTTTACCCGCTTGCAAAGTGAGGAGTCAGGGTCCCCACTGCCTTAGGCATCGACTTACCCACTTTTTACTCCTCCTTCCCCCAGTGGGTAAGTTAGAAGTTTCGCGAAATCCCATCAAAGTACATAATGCGTACACTTAATCAACGCCTACACACCGAAGTTCACCATTCTAAGTTAATTTGAAGAAAATTCAAACTTGTAAACGTGTTTTTTGCCCCTCCCTCCTAGAGGGGAGAAGGGCTAATTTAGCAAAGTCCCTTTAGAGTGTGTGTTGTTTACACATAGCCAACCGACACATAAAAAATCTCTTTCCTGAGATAATTTGGAGCTGAGTTATGTTTGAAAACGTGTTTTTGCCCCCACCGCTCTTAAAAGGTGGAAAGGGGGGAGAGGAATTTTGAACGCTTTATTCCACGTATTGGATGCATATAACCGACTCACACATAAAAAATTGCTTTTCTCAGATTATTTAGAACAGTTTTAAGCTTGAAAATGCGTTTTTCCCCGCCCTTCCCCGGTATCGAAAGTAATTTTGCAAAATTTCTTTGTGGTTTGTGTATTGGGCACGCGCAACCAATCGACACAACAAAAAATCTCTTTCCTGATGTAATTTGGAGCAGAGTTACTCCTGAAAACGTGTTTCCCCCAGCATTTAGTGGGAGGAGCTGCAATTTTCACAAAATCCTATTACAATGAGTGTTTGGTACGCATAACCAATCCACAATTAAACATAATCTCACAGAGATAATTTAGAGCAAGGCTTCCCTTAGAAACATATTTATAGCCACCCAACCGGGGTTAGGGGGAAATATCGTAAAATCCCGTTACAATAGGTGTAGGATACATATAAATAATTTAAGCACCAAAATACGTGACCGCAGATCCCATATATTTCCCAGGAAAAAGTAAGCGATAAAAGGGGGAACTCAAAATTTCCCCCTCACATCCCCCCTCCCCCCCCCCCCCAAAAAAAAAAAAAGAAAAAAGAAATCGAAAATCACAAAAAAAACCCAAATTTAGGTTTTTGGAAATATCCTAAAGAAGACAAATGCTGCTTTCGATATCTTTATGCCATTTTTAGTTGAGTTCTACTCAAAAATCCGGAATTTGCGAAATTTTCCCCCTCCCCCCTTAAAAATAAAAAATTCCAAAAATCGCAGTTTTTTTTTTGTACTCAAGTCTAGTTTCGTCATGTGCAATTTCTTCACCGTGAAGTAATTTGAGGCCAAATTATGCTTACAAACGTGTTTTTGCCTCCTACCCCCCAAGGGGAAGGGGGGGGGGAATTTCTATAAATTCCGTTACTTTAGGTGTCAGATACATATAAACAACCCACGCACCAAAATTCGTGATCGCAGCTCCCATATGTTTCCCAGGACAAATTTAGCGCTAAAAGGTGTGTCTCGAATTTGCCCCCTTGTAACGCTCCCCCCCCCTCCCCCCCCCAAAAAAAAAGAAAGAAAAATGAAAATCACAAAAAACACAAAACATGTTTTTGGAAATATTTTAAAAAAGACGCATGGCTGTTTTCGATATCTTTGTACCATATTTGGTAAACAGAAATCCGGAATTTTCAAAAATTTCCCACCAAAAATCAATTTTCCCCTTCCCTCCCTTTAAAATCGAAAATTCCTAAATCATAGATAATATTTTATTTCTATTCAAATCTAGTGTCCCTACGTGCAATTTCTTCACCGTGAAGTAATTTGAAGTCGAGTTATGCTTGCAGACTTTTTTTTTGCCTCTTGCCCCCCTCAAGGGGAAAATGGGAAGAGGATTTCACAAAAGTTGATAGATATAATTTTAGGTTGGGTAAAGACTTAAATTCCTGCCAAGTGCCGTTGAATTAAGTCCTGCCGTTCTGACGTGATACCCGGACAAATGTAGCGTTACAGACATACAGACACAACATAAATTTTTCTAGAGTCATTTTTGGCTTTCATAATGTATGAAACGTAAAGCTATCGCAAAACTTTTTGATTCTGAGAAATTTACAGACAAAAGTCTGATTTTATTGATATAGATAAGAAAAGTAAATCAACGGATTGTGGAAGATACCAGATAGTATGTTTGCTAAAAGAGAAATTTTTATAAAGAATATTATATATTATATTTAATTTTTCATAAATTTTGAATTTAGCACAGAATTAATTAAAATTTCTCTTATTCTTTATTTCTGATAAATTTAAACCTATATAATGTGCATGTTTCGAATAGACAATGATAAGAGGTACTCTTTAATACATTTGAAGTAGGTAAACTGGAAATGTAATAAACATGGTTAGATAGAAATAATATTTTTTAGTTTATTTACTTTAAAAAAGAAAGATGTGAAACTTTTATGCCTTGATACAAAACCAAGGGCTATTTTATTAGAATAAATAAAATCTGATTTTTTCTTGTTTTCTTGTTCTTTTTTTTTTTTTTTTTTTTTTTTTTTAAAGAATAGATATGCCTATCATTTTGTCAATCTAAAAAGATCCCCACAAAGGGCATTTCTACCAAGGTTTAGATCACTCTTTCAGACAATTGGCTTCATCCCCTAAACCTACACTGACACACCTGTGAATATGATTTTATTACTGAGACTGTAAATGAAAGAATGACTTGCTGGTTAAATTATTTTGTTTTGGATTACTTATTTTGCTAGTGAGTCGTCTATTTCGTTTCTTATGGTGCTTACATATGTGTTTGTCCAAATTAATTTTATTAAGTTGGCGAAATTTTATTATTTATGTGCCTTTATTTATATTGAATTCGGGGAAACGTCTTTTCAAAATTTCAATAATTCACATACAATCAATCACTATTATGGCTATTGTTTTTAGTGTTATGTAAGGATATACCATTATATTACCTGTGCTATTGAAAGACGTTCAGCTTTAAAATTAGAATTTAAAATTTGTATTTTTGTTTGATCTTTATTAATTTGCTTCCAATTGAGAAATACAAGAAAGGCATGAGGTTTCTTTTTGCATTTTACATGCGTAGATGTAGATTTTCAGAAGTGAAAATTTTGGAGTATCTGTGATTAAAAGATAAGATATGTAAGCGTCTGAGATGTCCCAGCTAAGACACCGAGGGCGTCTGTGGATATATTTTTGTAAGGGAGAATTAGACTCTTTTATGTATTCATAATGACGGATTCGTATTCATACTCTTTTACGTATAGATAAATTTAAATTACCAGCTGAAGAAATTTAAATATTAGCCGCAGAGACTGTACAGCAATTGTTCATTTATAAAAAAAAAAAAAAAAAAAAATAGTGCTTATTACGCATTCTTCTTTGTAGAATATAATGAAAGTGTATAAAATTTTAATAAATTTATAATTAAAAACAGATGTGTTTTTAGAATTACTGCATTTTAAAGCAACAAACGTTAGTTAAGTATAAATGATAATTTTTTTATTAAATTTTAGTTATGTTTAAAAATATGTAAAAATTAAAACTGCGACATTCAGTAGTGGCCCAAAAAGATAAAATCTTTGGAAGTACGAATTAAAAAAAAAAAATAGTAGCTAAGCAAATTTTATAGGTATCGTTTATAAATTTTTCCATCAAAATACTTTTAATTTGATATTTGGAGCTAAAACTGACCAAGAATCGAGAATGTGATGACAAATTTACTAACGATTTAAATTTAATTTTTCCTCATTCTTTAACATTATACTGTTGTATACTTTTAGTTTATATAGCTTTTTTAGTTCGTAGGTTCTGTAGAAAACACAATTTCACAGTCGAAGTCATAGCTTCTGTGATTCTCTGGGTGAACTTTTCAATTACCGTAATTTCTGGTGTATAGTCCGCAAGTAAGAGGTGTCATTTCTCCACAAGAAGTTTTATTTAATAGAAAAACCTTTATTTCATCGAAGAAACAGTTCAAACAAATATAAATTTATCTCTTCAATAAAATTTCTGGTGCAGAACTGACTTATCTAACCTGCGGACTATACACCAGAAATTACGGTAAATGCAATTTTTATTATTCGCGGACTATTTAAGTTTATCCAAAGTAAATCTGTGAAATCCAATTTAATTTTCTATCTAAAGTAAATCAGTTAACGACTAATAATCCGTATTAAAAATAAAAAAAAAGGAAATTCAGTAAAATAATAGAATATAACATAGCTTCCATTATAAGCCTTCAAAAATAAAATGGGATCCATATTCAGCCATAAATTTCACGATTCAAAAAATTTCAAAACATGAAAAAAACAACAACAACAACAACATATTTAGAGTAAAAAAGACACATGTAAAACATCCAGCCGTTATGGGTATATACAAAAATATTCATAACAAAAATTATGGAATTTATCTGTCCGAAAACAAAATTTGTCCAATATGACAGCCACTAAATTTTGATATTCTTTTGATCTACTCTCGTCACATAAAATGCTAAATGTTCAACTGCTATCTTATTTTTCAATTATCAGGAGAAAAATGTTAAGAAAGCTACCTTGTTCTTTAACGTTGCTATTTTGTCCCTATATTATTATGGAAAACCATGGGATATTACGGTAATACGAGTATTTGCGATTTTTTCTTTGCTCTAGAAAACAATTTCCACAATCTTCTTTTTACACATACTAAATTTTTCAAATTCCTGTTTAATAGGTTTCTTACTAAGCCTTCCGAATGGAGACTAACAAGGTCCCCATATTAAATGGCCCGTAAGAAAATAAGTGTTACCTTGTAATGTATGAAAATAGACTTTCAACTGAGTAATATACACTTCATTTGAATTTCATAGGTTAATTTGAGCATAAATAGAATTGGGTCCAAATCTCAATGATAACAGATGTATTGATATCATTTTTAAACGAAACAGTTTGAAGATCAGTTATAATATCAAAACCACTCATGGTTTTAGATAGATAGTTCTGTAATCTTTCAAAAGGTATAAAGTAATTTGCGGAAAACAGTTAGTTAGGACTCAAATCGAATGTAAAACGTAGATAAATTGCGACTACAACTACGTATACTATCCTCTATAGCTGTGTAATGTGTGTTCCACTTTTGGTATTTGCAAAAGAGTTAGTTAGTTATTCTATCTTGCCATCATTATCATCGTTATCATCTGACTCCTTAGTAGATAGTTGTAACCCATTCTCAACTAAGAATCTAATGATCATCACTCAATGTACGGATTCGTTTCGAGATTTCCAAGCCAGTAAATTCACAGGTTCTTTAATGACAAAGCTATGTTTTCTCTTAGATCAGCGAGAAATTTACTTTATTGTAGTCATTAGTGAACTTTGTCTCTCATATTCATTTTACTGGCTAAACTTGGTAGTTTCTTTTATTTTTTTGATTTCGAATATCTGGTATATTATGTGATCCACACAGTTTAAACGGTATTAAATCGGAGTTCAAAATTAGTAGTCTATTTTGAAATTGAATGTTTAGCCTTTTAGTTATCAGGTGCTAAGATCTATTTCTGATTCAAGTATCGATGTTTACAGAATTTCTTTACCGATGTAAATCCCGGTCTAATTGCCAAAGAATGAGAAAAAAAAAAAAAAAAAAACTGCAATGCCAAAGTAGTTAAAAGCATTAATTTAAAAATTTATTTTGCTTTTAACTTTCTTATAAATTCGATTTACACTAATGATAGTTGTCAGCTTAATTTAATTATTTTAAAAAGCGACATTTTGTTTACAGTTTTGTTTTAAGTAAGTGTTTAGTTGCTCAGATTACTCTTTTAATCTCGTTCTACACTTTATATGCACGTTATGGCATCATGCGATCTAAGATGAAGCAGCTTACGATGAAAATCGAGAAAATTATAAGGAATTTGAGCTTTGCTAATAGTAACATAAAAATTCGTTTATCCATTAACTGACTGGCAAAGGGGTGTAAAAATGCCAAAATAAGGTAATTAATAAAATTGCTAGTAGTAATTTGATATATTTATCAATATTTCTTAGTTCTTCGGTTACAACTTCCAGTGTACAAATCCATGCTAAGATAAAACTGAGTCCACTTCATCTAATCTCTTCTTAATAAACAATGTTAATTATAACCGTTTTCTTGATGCCACCAGATTCTTCTTGGAACAACGACAGAACGGAATTTCCGGAGCCATCAATACATGCCAGCTTTTAATAGAATGCACTTCTGCTCCTTCTCTCCTTTTAAAGGTAGAGCAGATCTGCCTATCGCAACGTCTTAATGATTGCCCTCTGAAAGAAGGGCCGAATAATTAAAAATTATTTTTGTAAAAGAGGTAAACAAAGTAGACAAGGATTACTAATTGTTTAAACATGATGTGGTTTTAATGTTCACTTACAGTGCAAATTAACGAAGACTTTATATTAAGAAGTGCCTTTTGAAGGCAAGTGTGCGACTTATTAGCATAATTAAATAGAGATATTCATTGTAGAAAAGCAGATAAAATGATAAAGATTACAATTTTACCGAGTAAGTAATTAAATTAGCGTTTTCAAAATAATTTGCGCTGTCATCAGAAATGCTTTTAAATGTGAGTCTTAAAAGGAGAATTTTTGAAAAATTTATGGTTAAGCTTTATTTTAAATGGTATTTATTATGAAAAACGACAGTTATGAGATAAGAAAAATACTGATATGAAATACGTTAAAAAGCTTACTTTCTTCGTGCAAGTTAATCATTTTGTATATCATATTTACCACGAAAAATATTTTGTAGTAACATGTGTATGACATTTCACTAACAGTTTAAATTGACAAAAAGATTTGCTGAAATTAAAATATTTTGGTACACAAAACTTTAAATCTAAACTCAATTGCAAATAAATAAATCAAATAAGCATTAGTGAAAGATATGTCATTTGTAAAATAAATGTTTCTACTGTCTATGTCATGTAAAATTTAGGATTCCTATACCGAAAAATCTTATTATTTCATTTTTATATATGAAAATTACAAGTGCATTAACCCTTTGTCGGTCTTATTTAATTTCACTCCTCTGGTCAATATTGCCGAATTTAAGGATTTTTTTTATTCAACATCCACCACTAAATTTTAACTGTGACGATTGCTTAATCACCTCGAAGGTTATTCGTCCATTATCTGTAGCAAATATCACTCCACAAAATTATTGGTGGAATAAAAGCGTCTTTAAATTTGGCAACACTGTTTAGAGCTTTAGGGGCGTTAGAAGGTTAAACAGTATTGTTTATATGTAATTCTTTTTAATACCCCCCCCCCCCTAAATAATCAAAATAAGTAAATTAATGTTATTCAAAAATTACGTAGCATAAAATAAAATAAATATTAGCGCATAACTGTAAACACATGTATAGGCAATTGACACAATTAATTTTAAAATGATTTACTATGCGTTAATTCAGTGGCAGTAAGATTTCCTTCTTTTTCAATTAGCACTTTAACTTGCAATAATAGAGGATTGATAAATTCTACGATAAATTCCATTCACTTTATAGAAGATTTAGCTTCATTCAACATGTGCCTTGAGTGTTCATCATGTTAGTTATAATATCTATCAATTAATTCAGTCTAAATTTTTCTATTTAAATTTTTAACTTTACATATTTCATTTCATTATTTTTTGTTTTATGTTAGTTTAGATACTGCCTTGTTGATATTTTTCCGATTTTACATTTTGTTATGTATGTTATATATATATATATATATATTAAACATAAAATAAAAGGAATCATTATCTGAAAGTTATAGTTATTTCTTAAGATTTTTTTGCATGCATCTTAACACTTAATGGACGGGAGACGTAAATTTCTGTTTTTCCAATCTGACTTCATAAAACGGACAACGTAGATTTTTATGTTTTTGTACTCCAATAAGGGCGGGGCCATGAGATTTGGCGTCTTTATTTTGCCAGGTTATATTTTATAAACTCTCACATTCGCAAAATATAATAGACGTGTATTTAAAAATTATGATACCTTATCGAAAATAGTTTTTGTTTAATAATACTGCAATGTCGATATGTACATGTTTATTTATTTCTCTTAAGAAATTCCCAGAACTGAGAAAAACAGAGAAAAAACCTGGTCATTAAGTGTTAAGTATGATTTAAAAAACAACCTTTTAAAAAGTTACATGAACAGAAACACTTACTAAAATTTAGCAACAGATATTTTAAAATATTTCTAAGAAAAAGTATAGAAGTATAGATCATACGGTCAAAAAATTAAATAAAATGAGCTTTTTTATTTTTCTTCTCTTTTGCTATTCTGTGCAAAGTTATGTGTATTGAAATGTGGGAAAAAATATGCTATATTTTTATGCATTAGTTTTGTAGTTTATTTTTCATAAAGACTCGTTTTATTTTTACAAAGTCTCCAGAAACTTTCTGGTGAAAAAATAAATAAATAAATAAACTCTTACAGAAATTATGGCATATCATTTTTTTCCTTAAGATAATTTGTTTTTCAGTCTTGGCTTCATACATTAGGAATGACAAAAATATCAGCTGTTAGCGTAAAAAAGAAAAAAGAAAAAAAAATCATTGTTTATGTATTTATTTATTTATTTATTTTATTTTAAATGAAATTTATAATTTCGTTAAAAATATCATAATTATATTTCAGCTTTTTAAATGTAATTCATTTTTAAATTAGATATTATGGTTATTTTATTCAAATTTTATCAAAAAACTGAAAGTCATGAAAACTGATAATAAGATTTTTGTCTGTATATTATCTAAATATTGAGCATTTAACAAAATGTGTTAAGTAAAATTTTATTTAAGTCGATGGTGCATAAAATTTTTTTAGCAACTGTCTTATAGATATGAAAATTTCCATAAATATGCATTGAATTACAACAATATTAAATATATTAAGATTTTTCAAAAATGTTTAAATAAAATAAATTAATTAATTCAAAATGCTAAATTATTATTATATATTTTTTAATAACTGACTTCGATTTTACGTTATGACATGTTAGTTTAATGACGCAGATCAGCAACTTAAAAACTGTATGGGATTGTTTTTACTGTTTTCCTTATATTTTTACTCACTAAAACCATAAAACAATAGTGATAAAGCTATACCACGTTAATTATTTTTACAAAACCCATATTTTTAGTTCGAATTTGCATTAAAACATAAAATTTGATAATAATAAAAAAAAACTATTCAAAAAACATTTCTTACTTTAAATAATATTTATAGGAGTGAATCTAAAAATTAATACAAAATACAAAATAGGTGAGATGGGGGTTGTTCAGTATAAGGGGGGAAAACGTCAGCGTGTTCGGGGGTACATCAAAAAGTAGAACAAAGGTGTTCGCAGGCAAAATCAGTGAACAGTGAATGTATCTTGAAAGAATTGTGAAACTCATATGGGTATTACTTTTTCCATTTATAGGTAAATTATTCTTTAATAATGTTTTCATTTTTGAATGCTTAAACGTTGCATTAACACTTTCGCGACCGCTGACGTAGATTCACGTCATTTGAAAATCTGTAACTCCGCCAGTGGGCGTTTCTTTCAAAATGTGTATGTTTTTATTTTTATTTTGTAAGAATATAATCAATATTCATATTTGTAGAATCAATATGCTATGGATAGAAATACTTTAATTATAAAGATGCATATTCATTTGTAATATAAATGTGAATACAGAAAATTTTGTTCTCAAATAATGTAACAATGGAGAATAACGCCCACAGGCGGAACTTACTGTTAAAAAGATGCGGTCACGAAAGTGTTAATAGGGGTCCTACTCTACGCCCTTTTTCCAGGTACTCTCAAAGAAATTTCCACCTTCTTTGCTACCACTAATTTTATACAGAGATACTTCTGGATATATTTATAGTAATGTGCCATGGTTATACAGGGTAGAGATTATTGTATAAAAATAGTGGTAGCAATAATTAATATTCTTGAGAGTGTCCTGAAAAAAGGGAGGATAGTACGACCCTGTATTAATTTTCAGAACTCAAAAAATATTTAAAAATATTGTTTTATCAATGAATACACAAGGTAATACCCAAATATGTTTAGAACATATTGTTAAACACTAATAACGTAAATCAAAGCTAAATAGTTTTTGTGAATACTTAATACAGTTAATATTACATTTCAAAGCATGTATATGAATTATATATATATATAAATTTAAGAGGACTTGGCACCTTAGATTTGGCACCACTAATGGTTTAATATGAAACCTAATTGAACAAACCTAATATAGTTTAATTTATAAATATTAAATGGAAATATAAGCTTTTATATGAAACCTTCAGTAGTGCGAAGTCCTCTTAAGAGTAGAAATTTATAGAAAAGGTTTAGAACGTCCACCATTCCTGTAATATTAATATAAAATATAAAACCTCATGTATACATGCAGGAATACTGGTAGATAATTATATGATAATGTTTCTAAAATGATACTATTAAAGCCAGAATTAAACATTTCCTTACATGTTTAACGCAAAGAGCATAATCATAGCCTCCTTAACTAGATGCCTGCCGTGTAGCTCGGAAACTAGGCAACAGTTGAAGCGGTAGGCAGCGTCACCTGGTACAGTTTGCGCGTCTTTTTTATTCAAAATAAGCCACCAAAATTGTTTTAAAGTGGGATATGATATACATAAAAGGCGAATAGAATCGAAGAAACGTCGATTACATATATCGTATATCACTTCTTTAAATTATTGGTGACAGTTGAATAAAAAAGTCCCATAATCTGTACTAGGTGGCGCTGTCTACCGCTTCAACTTTTGCCTAGTTTCCGTGCTGCGCGACAGGCATCTAGTTAAGGAGGCTATGGCATAATATTATCCTTTTAGATAATAGACACTCTTATATATTGCATTTGATAGACCGTACTAATCTTTTTACAGATCACTAAGAAACAATTCTGTAATTGACATCTAGACACTAAATTATGGTTCTAGTAAAAATAGTTCTATGTCATCTTTATAAATTCTAGTTTCTTTTTCTAGTGAGTTCTAATATCCTCTATTAGAATTATAGAGCGTTTTCCTATATTATTGGGTCAAACGTATTTAAAAATCTCTGGAAATAAATGGGAACACAAAAGGCGAACTTTAGTAAATATAATTTGTTTTATAACCCAATTCAAGGAAATTAAGCGATAATTTCTCGCGATACAAAGGATTCATAATATTCATAATATTGCTTCCCCATCTAGAAGAGTATAGAATAGAAATTCTCGATCATTTCGTCTATGCCGGTTATTTGTTTACCTTATTTGCATAACTCGGAAATCTGAATTTCTAGTTTAGGAATTCAAGAATTGATTGATTATTCGTTCTAGACGAATGCGTCTTTTTTTTCTTAGTGATGTATGTAACTTGTACAAATGTACATCTCAATATTCACATGACTATTTTTGATTTGTATTAAAATTCATGTTTAGTTTAAAATTTAAATTTAATGTAGCTATTTATTTTTTTAATAGGATCATTCGGAAAAAATTAGCGATTATTGGCAAACTGTCTTTTATATTGTGTTGGCTATTTGAATCAATGTCTTGTAACAAAAACAACAAACTTTAAACATGCAATAGTAATAAATAAATAAATAAATAAATAATACGTAGATCGTTTCTGTAACTTACATTTGTTATTATTCTTTTTGCTATTATTATACAATATCATATTTTTAATGGTATGATTATTAAAAATAAAAGCTATATATCATAAATTTCCTTTTTATTCAGAAGGTTGTATTTCAGAGATTTTAGCCTATTTTATTACTTTCCATTTAATAATTGATAGTGTCGTTGTAGTACCTATTAATTTATAGAAAATAAATGATTGTGAAACTTTTCATTGTCAGAATATAATTTAAACAGGGCTCGTCACAGTCACTATTTTGAATACAAAAATTTACAGATAGCATTTTTGTATTAATCGAAAAAACATTCTACAAACGATTGCTGAAAATATCTATTTAAAAAAGGAATATTCAAAATAGTCACTGCGACGTATAAGTATCTGAATATTGATATACGAAATTTTAAAAGTAAAAATAAGATTTAATAATCTTTAAAAAATCATAAAAATTTCATTATATAGGCCCATATATTTGCATACTTCTTTGAATACTCTTAAAAAAAAAAAAAAAAAAAAAACCTTAACAACATAAATTGTTTCAGATTTTTTTAAACTTAAAAATAAAAAAGAAACATGTTAGTATTGTAATTAGAAACATGTATATCTTACTTTGTCATCACTCAGAACAATATTTTTATTAAAAATAATATAACACAGAATTCGTCAAGAAAAATTCCTTTTTAAAGATAGTAGAGACAAAATAAAAAAACACTTGTAAAAACAAAGGAATGTTTCTAACTCTCCATCAATACTGATACACTTACATTTAGGATCACAGATTCTGAGTCTAGTGTGACAACCGAAACGTGAAACAATACGTGGAGAGGGAATTGGAATACCGCCTTCGTCATTATTTTAACTACTAAAGGTGATTACACTGAAAATTTTTTTTAAGTAAGCCGGTTCATTAAAAACATGATAAACGTCTTTATAAAATATTAAACAACCATATACAAAATTATGATATTATTATTATTATTTGTAATCATGAAAAAACTTCGTTACTAATCTGTATAATTAAAATTGTCTTTGATAAAAAGTAATTCAGCTCCTTTATTATTCAAAGTGTTTTTCGACATTTTTATTAATTGCGCATTAAATAGTGTTACAAAAAATTAAAAATGCTTTATTTCTCAATTATTCAAATCTGGTGTTTTAAAAAAAAATCTGTACTTCTTATCTCAATCAAATCACTACAGGATGACTTTGCAATAACTTTTGTTGGCAAATCACCTAATAATTATGCCATTATATGTAAATCCTACTACCTCTCAAACTCTTCAGTAACTAATAGTAACATCTTTAGTTTAACTAATAATAACATTATTATTAATAGCCGAAAAATACATAATTACTATAAACTACTTCAACTTCCTTCAATAACTTTAATTATCCTTATATAGTTCTCGTACCTAAGTTTAATAAATCTCCAACTAAATTTCGCACTGTCACTATTGGCTGTAACACTTATAACAACAATATTAATAAAACTCTTCTAGATAGTATAAAACAAATTTACAATTGTACTTGCAAAGTTGATAATTTACACTGTCTTATAGCTTTCAATTAATTCAATATATTAAATCGCTCGATTCAATAGACAATATTATGACTTTTGACTTTCAAGATCTTTTCAATAATATTGAGTTATCAGATTTTAGTAATATCATTTACAGTCTTTTTCACGAATATAAAACTCAAATTAATCTTCCTCGCAATTTTAAAGCAGAAAAATTCAAAACACTTCTTAACTTTGTTATCCATAATAATTATATCTTCCACAACAACAATGTCTATTTGCAACAAGTAGGAATCCCGCAAGGGGGTTGTAGCTCCAGTATTTTGGCAGATCTTTATTATTATGAAAAGCAATTTTGTTATGATGATGTCCGGATTTATCGTTGCATATATGATATTATTGTATTTTATCTTAACAAGAAATCACAAAATGTCTTTTTCTTAAATTATCCATCTAACTTAAAACTAATTCAAAATACTCTAACTAATCAATCAATTAACTTTTTAGATCTAAAAATAATCTTTGATGGTAATAAAATTTACACAGATATCTATAACAAACGGCAAGATTTTAGTTTTAAAGTAAACTTATTTATACATTTTAATTCCTCTCTGCATCCATAGCCTCCTAAACTAGATGCCTATCACGTTGCTCGTAAACTTGGCAACAGTTCAAGCGGTAGACAGTGCCACCCGGTACAGATTGCGCGACTTTCTTATTCAACTGTCACCAATAATTTTAAGAAGTGATATATGACGCATGTAATCGACGTTTCTTCCATTCTATTTGCCTTTTATGTACATCAAATTCCACTTTTAAAAATTTTTGGTGGCTGTTGAATAAAAAAGTCGCGCAATCTGTACCAGGTGGCGCTGCCTACCGCTGTTGCCAAGCAACACGACAGGCATCTAGTTTAGGTTGGTTGGTTGGTTGGTTTTTTGTGGCACAAGATCCAGAATTGGATATGCTGCGCCAATCTAGTTTAGGAGACTATGCTGCATCTTTCGGTATTTAGAAACATCATCATTAACCATTTATTTCAAATTAATAATTTATGTTCTCCGAAGTATAAAAACAAGAATATTAATAAACTGATCACAGCCACTGCTAAAATGGGTTTTCCTAAAAACTTTGTATTTTCTATTTTATATCCATAACCATGTCTCTGGCAGTACATAAAAAAAAAGTGTACACTTAAGTGTATCTTGACAAAAAATAAAAATAATAAATAAAATAATAAAAGACAATAAAAAAGGTGTGGGTTGGTTGGACAGATGTTTGATTACAGAGGATGGGTGGTGAGGTTTGGCTGGATGGTTGGGTGGGATTGTGAAATTAAATTAAAAAAAAGCAGAAGGCTTGTTGCATTTGCTTTGTATTTATATGTAATCTTTCTTTTTCCATTAAATTTTCAGTTTCTTCATTGTTGAGTTGTCAATTATTCTTAAAATTCTTAAACACATACTAATCAATAATTTTCATTGATTCATAGTTTCATTATTCTTTATCTGCTATGAAATTTTGCTTTTTTTAATCCATATGACTCCTATTCTGGCCCTGGCAGGCTGGGGGAGTGTTGAAGGTGTGAAACTAGTTTAACCTCAAAGGCAAGTCACTAGTCTTGCCACCTGCCTCCTTCCTTCCTTTCTTAAGTTTCTTAAATTATTTTTTCCTAAATTTCGTTTCAGTTTAAATTTTCTGTTAAGATTTTGTTGAGTAAATTTATTGTTACGTTTGTTTTGCAGGCTGTTAATTAATAAATTTGGTTTCTTTAAATATGTGTATTTCATCCCCTGATAAATATTTTTCACCTTTCTAAGCTTCTCCTACATAAAATTTTTTTCTCATTCTTATGGTTTCAGTGCTCTTGTATCTGCTGCTTGGCTTTTACTACGCTTAATAAATCATTATATATATATATATATATATATATATATAATGATTTATATAAGTTCAAATTCAAGACGTTACATAATTACAGTTAAAGTTCTGAAGTTAGACTAAATGCCAGTTGTTTTATGAGAGAAGTAAGTAAGTAAATAAATGGGCAGAGATAACTGCTTTAGAAGAATATATATATATATATATATATAAGCAAAATAATTAAAGCCAGATGAAAAATTAATCCTAAAACACATAAGGGCCTTCATCAGGGAAGCCCACCATATAATTTATTATTTTGCTTATTTATTATAGTTTTATATTTCCTTTTGCTACATTTGCGCATTGGTTTATAAAAACTTCGTTCTAGTTCTATATATTAAATAATTCAAGTTTTACTCCATCCTATATTTAAATTTTATCATATATATATAGTTCAATGTGGAGGTGGTGCTCCTGATAGATTACTTCTATATTCTGAGCAATATATATATATATTTCCTTTTATTTAAGTATTTGTGTCCTGTTTCATAAATTCAGCTTTTCTCTTTTTTTTTTTTTTGGTTCATTTTGTTATTGTCAGTTGGAATGGAAAACTTTTGATTACAATCATAAAAAAGTTTCTTCGTGTTATACATCTATGTGTTTTGTATTCTCATTGGAATTATTTTAAGTGAGTATTGTTTTTCTTTTTTTGAAATGAAAACTAAAAAATACTGGTCAAATTATTTAAATATTTTATTTAAGTTAACTAGTTACCAAATTGGCATTTTTGTGTTGTTATGGCAAACTATTCATCTGTTTATTTTTGATCCTGATTCTTATGTTATCATAATATATATAATATATACATATATACAAGGCCTTTAACGTTATTCTTTAAAATATTTAAAAAATCTGTTTAGGAAACTTTAAGATTAGAGATATAATTTTTTATTTATATTCGATATAAAGTTTTAATTTTTTAATTAAGTCAACTTCAATATTTGAGATAAGAAATGCGAACAAATTCAAACGAGATTTGCCGGAAGTGGTACATCCTATAACGTATTACAGTTGCTTGCTAGTAGCTTTAAAAATCAAAATTTCAATAATGTGAAATGCAGTTCATGCTTTCCTATGCTTCCCTCCAATACTTTTATAATTTCAAAGATTGTAATAGCAATAGCGTTTGTGGAAAATGGTCCCTTTTCAGTATCCACCCCTGTCATCATACACATTTCACACACATTTTTTTTTTTTCTTTTTTTCGCTTATGATATCTAAATTGCCAAGGAATTCAAAAAAGTAATCTAGTTTTGGTGTCTATGAATATCATTAAGCACACTGCACGTTTAGTGTACGGCATAGTTTATCTAATTTCGGAAAAGTAGTAAAAAGAAGGGAGAAAACGAAGAAAAAAAAATCACATTTTCCGTATGAATCATCTTTACTGCCATGCAGTAACTGGGTCTAAAGGGTGCAAGACCGAGAAACCGGAAATAACCCTTACGAACGAAAGCTGAGAGCAAAAATATCTTTGGAGAGAAAGAGAGAGAGAGAGAGAGGAGAGATGGGAAAAAAAAAAGTCTTAGGGGAAGAAAAAAAAAAACTCAGAAAGAAAGTAAGGCGCTGGGTTGTAGGGAAAAAGAGTGAGGGGGGGGGGAGAAAAACCCGCATTTGGAATGAGTGCATATTGATTAGAGCAACAGCATTTGCAATGCTGCGTTGTTAAAGCTTAGAGTAGAGGGGGGGGGGGTAGCAATGTAATTGGATGGCTATTAGAAATCCCTAGCAAGTGCTTTGAGCGATACCAGGGCATGGCACAGAGACCCCAGTACTAGGGCCCTAGTGGCCACTAATCGGGCTTATAGGGGCATTCGGCGTAGCAACTGTAAATTGCTGAACTCAAAGACATTTATTGCACCGGTGAGGCAGTGATTAATGTACTCTAGCCTTTGGATGTTAGCAAGTATATGGTTTATTGTTTAGTTGTTGAGTGCGTAAAACGAGAATAATTTTGAGTAAGCGTATGTTCACAGCTTAGTTTCCTGGGGCCAAATTTTAGTAATTTTCATAGTTGTGCAATGGAAAAGAGGAGTAAATTTATTATTTCATGAACTGTGAAAATTCCTTTTGCAACAAAATACACCCAGTTGCTTGAAATGGTCATCTAAAATTTAATTGCATGATGAAGCATATATAGTTATTTATAACTATAATAAAAGTTACTTTTGCAAGAGCACTATTATTATTATTACAAATAATAAATCTATTTGTAATAAATTCATGAATGAATTTAATGAAATCCTCAGCTAATATTTACAAAAGATTATTTTAGAACTGATTATTACAGAGATCTAAACTTGTTATGCTTTTAATTTCACAGACACAGAAAGTGTTATTATATATATTCCAATATTATTCCTAAATAAATTTTAAATATTTTTAAAAAGCATGTAGGTTAAATAAAACGAATAAAATAGAGTTTTGAAAACATAAGGACAAAGTTATTGAAAATTTATGAATCAGAGAGTTTTAAAACTCTGTGCAATTCTAAACACTAGTAATAAGTTATATTAACTATACTAATGTGCTATGTGCTGAATTATTAAGTATATTAAGGATTAAATGTATACATTATTAGTCATGAAAGCAGTTTGCAAGGCAATATTGCGAGTGAGATAGATTATGATCTTTTAAGATTTATACCATTCTTTTCATGAGATATTTTTTAATTGTTTTTATAGGCCTTTTAAAAAAAGTTAATTTTCAATTCTCATAAAAAGTATTAACAATTTGAACTAAGCATTTTTTTTTTTATATATATATAGTTGTATAAAGATTATTGTAATACATTGCAATCACATATTTTAAACAATTTAAGCAGCAATGTAAATATTTTTAAATTTTGAAAGATGTTCTAAAGACCTAGTTTAATAGTTGTGAAGAAAAATATAAGGAAATGTTTAGCATTTATGCGACAAAACAGTGTAATAGTTTGTCGAATTATGCCATTTGAAATCACGTCATTCAGTCCTAACATCTAAGTAAACATTTATCTTGTTTGCATTTATATTTTATAAATAAAATTATATGGTGTTCTAATGTATATATACCGGGTGCCCTATAAGCCCATAGACATTTTAAAAATTCATAAAAATTGAAGGAATTGGTAGAATTGAACGCAATTTGTGAAAATATTATTCTCGTAAAAGAGGGGATTTTTTTTTTTTTTTTTTTAGAAAAAAAAAAAAAAAAAAAAATAGTTGCACGAAAAAATATACAAATCAGAATCTTACAAATTATACGGTTTTACGAGTTCGTGAATAGAGCGTTATTAGTGAAGATGTTTTCCCTCAGGTAAAAACCGCTGACTGAAGTTGCAGTTAGCGGTGTTGTGACCAGGTTGCAACTCGGTTGTAAACCATAATTTATGGTGATGGTGGAAACTTAGAATAGGATTTATATACCTCTAAGCATTTACATGTAAATAAATATAGTTTTGCACGGAAGTGTGGGATTTGCTCATGTACAGTGCCCTTTATTGACAAAAATCTTAGCTATTATTAAAAAAAAAAAAAAAAAAAAAAGAAAAGAAAAGAAAAGAAAAGAAAAGAAAAAAAAATCCCTCCCTTCACGAGAATGACTCTTTCGCAAACCGCATTCAATTCTACCTATTTCTTCAATTTTTATAGATTTTTGAAATGTCTACAAACTTATGGGACGGGACACCCGGTATATATATTTGTGTGTGTGTGTGTGTGTGTGTGTGAAAGAAACGAATTGAAACGTAGAATCCAAACAATTTGTTTTATATTTCATAACTTCTTTTTGAATTAATTTGGAAATTTATTTTTCGTTATCGATTTTGTTTTCTTGTGTTAGATAAACTAAATAGTAGTAATGCATCTTAAATAATTTTTATTCGTCAAATAGTAAAAATAAAGATTGTTAGTGCCTTAAAATGTTTTGAACTTCTTGCAATAAATAAATTATTATTATTATTTTTTTTTTTTTTAAGTATACTTTTCTAGCGTTTTAATTTTAAATTGATTCTCATAAAGGTCTGAGACATTACTTATAGCACCCTGTAAAACGTTTTATAAGTTTAACAATATATTTTAAAAGCATTTTCAAAATATTATTTCCCTTAATGCAATTTATCGATGAATACTTTGAAGGACGCAGAAGAGATTCTGGATTTTTCAGTTTAAGTTTCTTTTCAAAAATTATTGTCAATATGCCCTATCATCCTTAAATGTTAAGGAAACCTCCTGTATTTATTTAAATCTCTAATAATTTTTAGAAAGAAAAATTTCAAACGTTTATTTACTGAATATGATTGCTATATATTTCCCAAATGACAATAATTAAGAGGTGGAAAAATCAATGCCTGGAATATTTTTTTTTTCCTGTTCGTAAAAGGAATAGTTTAACAAACTTAAAACATATAAAATTAAACATATTTTATACGTCTCACTAATATATTTTTTAATGTTTTTAATTAAAATGTATTTTTAAAGTTAAAAAAATTTTTGTATTCATTATCTCATTTTAAATGTTACATTGGTTTTAAAATATATATTTCAGAAATTAAATCTCATATACAATTTTTAAAACTACGTATGTACCACGAAAAATATAGATAGATTTATCCATTAAAATAGATATTTTGGAATTTTTCAATTTAATCCAGTTTTTAATTTTAAAACTTAAACAACAAAACTAAATTAAATTATCGCTAAAAATGTTAAAAAAAAAAAAAAAAAAAAGTGTCACTTTAAAATATTTTAAGAGATTTTTGGGGAAATTTTATACTGAAAAAGGGTTTATTCCATCTTTTTATGAAAGTTACTTAAATTTAGAGCTAAAAAAAACTATAAACGCATGATTATACACAGTTAAAAATTTTCCATTACTCTGAACTAAATTTTAACAGTAATGTATTCTCAAATATTCAATAGTAAAATACCTTTTTATGATTTTGTAGTTTTTGTATGCCATGGCATCAGATAGTCTAAATGTTTCTTCAGGTAAAGGTAATATTTATTGTTGTAGATGCTAAGCACATTTGCTTGGTTCAACCTAAACTTCAATTTGCTACATCATGTAAACATCAACCGTCAGCACTTTGACATTTTCTAAGCAAAATTTATTCAATTTACTTATTTTTGAATTTACTACTTTTGTGGTTTTTAATAAGAATGGTTTTATCTTTGATTTATTTTATTTTATTCTATTTTTACTTTGTTTGCATTTTGTAAAATACAGCATAAAACAAACTACGTTTATTTTATATTTTATTGTTTGTCGTGTGAATTTACTTGCAGCTACTTACTAAATTTTATTAAATTAAAAAAAGACCAATTCGATTGTTTAAAGATGTTTTACCGTTATTCTTTAAAAATTATCTTTAATATACATTTACATATATACGTATAAATATGTGTGTATTTGCGTGCGTGTGTGTGCACTGTAAAATTCTGTAAAATTAAATTTTGCTTTAAACGATAGATAAATTAGACATATCTGCAAATAACTATACCTGTGGAGGATTATAAAGAAGATGAAATAATAATTATGAAATTTTCATACTCAATACCAAGCAGTATTATTAATTATTAGTACTTTTATATTTAGCATTTATCACTATTTTTTAATCATGTAGTGATTTTCTAATTGTATACTAGTCTAACTGACCATCCTATACAACAAACATCATTTTTCAAAACTAGTGTTAATTATTAAATAAAAAAGTCCCGACAATTTTGTGGCAGTGATCTACAGTTGTCTTTTAGCATTTTATGAAACTATTACGCATGCATGAAATATTTAAATTGTAACTAATGTACTCTTAAAAAAAAAAGGTAAAATTTAACTATACTTCAGAAAAAAAGTAAAAATATTTAAATAAAACTAGGAGTAATAGTATTAAGAAACCGAAGCAAAAAATAAATAAATAAATAAATAAATAAATTATTAATAATAATAATAATAACAATTTGTTTTTCATCGAATATAAATATTTTTTAGAAATAACTCTTCCTTTACGTCGCAACATAAAACCCCAAACCATTTTTTATTTATTCGTTAATATTTAGTATGGTTTAAGGGAATAGTGGACATTTTAAAGCTATTTTTTCCCTTCTTGTAGTAAAAAAAAAAAAAAAAAAAAAAAAAAAGTGTACATGGGCATCAAAATATGACATTATTAAATATATTAAAATTTCTTCAAAACTATTTAAATAATAAAAGTAATAAATAAATAAATAAAACAAAAAAGTTTCTAGCTTTGCTAATTTTTAAATTTTCTACCAATTTAACATTAAATGTGCTGAAACATATATTATGAGCATATTTGCGTGTTTCTTCATGGATCTATTGACGAATTAATTTATAAGAAATATTTTTATGTATAAATGATGAAATTTTAGGAGAATTCCAAATTTTTCAAACATTTAAAATTGGGTTTTAATGTTTCATTTAAGACAGAAACTAAAATGGATACACAGATCAAAGTTTTTACGGATTTCTTTCTCCTTCGAAGCTTTCATTACTACATGAATACATTCATGTAGTAATTTTTAATGTAAGTGATCAAGAAAATATATTACTGAAGTTTACTATAAAAAAATTCTGGTTCTGGAACTTATAGATCAAAGCAACCATGACATATGCACTTATGTGTCTCCTCTATAGTTTTTATGAGATTTAGTTTGAAATTTGTGAGTTTAAGGCATTTTTTAAAAAAATCTAAAAATCAATAAAAATTTTTGAAATTTACTTCTTAACTTAAATAGTTGTGAAGAAATTTTAATGTACTTAATAATGTTATATTTTAGTGCAAAATTTCTAAATTTTAAGTTGGTAATTTACAAAAGAGCTCTACAAAGTCTACCATTCCTTTCTGTATAATAATTACGTATACGATGATTTTGTATAATGATTTTCTTTTTGTATAATGACATGTTTCTGTATAATGATTGCAAGTTTATTTTGAAAGAGAAAATTTAAGAATAAACACACAAAATACATATAAAAAATAGAGTTTATTAACAGTCGTTATTTATTCATTAGTGTAACTAAGATGATCATATACATATGATAGTCCTGAATTTTCCGCTTATATGTAAATTAAATCTATACATAAAGCTGATTTATAATATTTTCAACTAACATTTGTTTTTTGTAAATTTTCTTTGTCCTCTTTCTACAATTAGTTAACCTGTCACTTTTTACGGCCAGGGTATTTCTCCCACTCCCAGGATGTCCTAAACGTCACGGTTCCGGGTAATCTGTAAAATAAAATAAAATAAAAATAAATGACTCCAAAATTTACACAAGTAATGCACAAATGGGTATAACCAGTAAGTTTTGATGAAAATTATTTTTGAATAAGTGATAATAATAACTTTACCTTTATTTAGAAAACTGAAAAGAAAAGAGAGGCAACGATAACTAAACGTTTATACTCTATAAGTGATTTATCTCCAAGAATTATGATTATATTTCAAAAAAAAAAAAAAAATTGTGTTAATGTGTTATGATTTAATTCAAAAAGAATTTTACTGGATAATATAGACTTCCCAAAATTTAGGTTGGTTGGTTGGTTTTTTTACGTCGCACTAGTGTTGCGCAATGGGCAATTGGCGACGGTCTAGGACTCATCCCTAGATGTGGTCCGGAGACATGCGATCACAATTTTGATCCCCCGTCCCAAAATTTAGGATAGTAAAACCACAAAATGTGAAAATAATAATGGTGATATTAATAATTCCGTTAAGGGGACAATGCTTTCTATCATTTCTTAAATAGTGCATTGCCCTGGAGCCTACCATTTTCATAACATAGCGTGTTTTAATTGTTAAAATGCCTTATATGCACACGCTATATACTGCGTTAGGAAGTAATTTTTTAAGGTGTAAAGACTTTTTCTTGAGAAGAGAATGCAAATAATGCCCGATTTTAAAATCTCCAAGGGAATATTCTGAATTATTTTAAAACTACATTTGTTCCTTTCTTCTATATTCTGTAGTAGAAAGTATCGTATTTGTAAACATTTTAGACTTCCACTTTTGATGGTTTTAGACTTTTAGAGATTTCATTAACAAAATTTGAAAATTCTTAGAAAATGTCCGTCTGTCTGATAGTGAATGACAAAAATTTTCTGTTAATTCTAGGTCGAGAAATAATGTACAGAATTTCATAAAAAGTTATATTTATTTCCACATTGACATAAATTAGTGCCTATCAACTTTTGGTACATATCGCCCAGAAAGTGGCGCTCTCCCGTTTTATCATAATGTTTAATATGGCAACATAGAACAAATTTTTCTTTGAACGTACATAATGAGAATTGTTTTTAGCCCATTAATGTGGAAAAAAAAATATTTGAATAGTAAGAGTCATTCAGGATAAAATTTTTGTATATGCAAGAGCATCACTTCCCCCCACCCCCATTTAAACTTTTTCAGTATGCGTATTTTTCAAAAATACTTGTCAATACATACCTTTAAACGAATGATTGCACATATGTGATAATCTGAAACAAAGTTCTTAACATTTTTTCAGAAAAGGACAAACTCCTGAAAAAATGTCTTTTTAGGATGCCGTTTGTAGGGTACAAAACTGACTTTTTTTCGCTATTTAAGGCTAAACTATTTTTGAGATTGAAATCTTCTGCGTTCACTTTAAAAAATAATTTCTTATAAATAATTTGCACTGCGTGACGTTTTATAGGAAAAAATAGAAGCAGGATTACAATACTCGCTTTACAATGAGTTTTTGTACATGAACATACCTGTATATATATAGCCATTCTCATCACCGTATTAATTAAAAATACTAAAATATGTAAATTTTCATGATTTTGTTTTTCTTTCTACTGAATTTAAATGTTCATAATAAAGGTAATTTTTTCTTGATTTCAAAATCATCAGCCAGTTTTCATACCCATAAACGGACTAACATCATACAAAATTTTAAAACGATTCGATGTAAAGTGCTGTGCAAAAAGCAGATTATTCTTGAAATTTAAAACTTACGAGAAATAAATTTAAAGTTTAAATTTTGAAAAAGCTTATAAATATTATTGTATGGAATTACACATTTTACAGTAATCATATGTATATTTTTATCTGCATCGATTTTAATAATTTTCATCATTCTTTTCACGATTAAGTTGTGAGGGGAAAAAATCAAATTTATTAAGACAAATGTAAGTATAAATTGATAACTTCTGTCTAACGTTAATTAAAACTAAAGGAATATATTTAATTTACACTCTCTTATTCGGATATTCTCATACATATTCTCTTATATATTCTAATATTAAATAATGGTATTTCATTAAAGCTTTTATAGGTATGTATTGCACTTATACTAAAGTTGATAATAATTTTATATATTTATTCTGCTATACCATAAGTCTAAGTAAAAAGGTTATTAGGTATTTCCATTTAAACGGTCGATTTTTCCTATATTCACTATTGATACCATCTGCTTGAAATTCAAGCATTATTACACAGCCATTGCCATTAAATCAATCAATCAAATAAAACGCCATATGTAAAAAGTAATAAATGTAGTATCATTAATATAAACCGATAGCTTATTTTTAACATTAATTATAACTGAGGCATTTTTTAAAATTAACTACTTTCATACTCGGAAAACCAAGTTTAACTTGCATATTTTCATATTAAATAACGATATTGATTTAAACATTTATATGCATATAATGTATGTATATTACAAAGGTAAATAAGCTTAATGCATTTATTCTTTTACATTACGAATCTGAGCAAAAATATTACTAGGTATTTTCATTAGAAACACTTCATTTTTTCTTATATCTACTATCGAAACCAACTGCTAGAAATTAAAACACTATTACACAACCATCGCCGTTACATCAATTAATAAAACATAACGCCATCTGTAAAAAGTAATAAAATTGGTGTCATGAGATCTTCTAATCATCCTATCTCTAATAAGTTTCTTACTATCCCACTTTCTGCATGCGCACACTCGGCTATGTGCATCTATAACCTCATTCTCAAATTGATGAAGATGAGGTATCCCTTCCCCCTTTTCGCCCCCCAACTAACGAGATGAAGGATACCAAATGAAAGAGGAGGAGAAAGGAGAATAACAAATTGTGATTTTTTCCCAAGCGCACTATTATTTTCGCATTTACGAATAACAAAAAAAATGCATTGAATACTTTAGTTGTTTTTTAAAAAACTGATTTATTAAGCCATGATTTTCTTTCCGTGAAGATTTCCTGTTTTCAAACAGGTAGTGGTGGCAACTGCTAAATTTAAAAGTGTCAAGTACCAATAAAATGAATTAATGTATTTGCATATGTAGAGCGTGTTCTCTAGTTTAAGAAGCGAAATTGTATTTTGAATTTATTTCTTTTGTTTCTAATATAAATTAGTGGATTTTAGTTTGCGTGTATAGTGTGAATTTATACTTCTTTTTTATTATGAAAAAAAAAAATAATAATAAAAAAAATTATTAGAATTAGATTTTGATATGATCACTGATTTTGCGCGCATGCGATATAAAAAATATATCTATATTAGCATCATAAATTATATTTAAGTAAAAAATGTTTCATGTTTTTCAGTTTTGTAAAAAGAAAAATATTATTATAAATTTTAAATTAATCATAATAATCTTTTGATCAATGTATTTATTTAAAAATTTAAAGTTATTGTTACCTTTTGTAACTTATACAATATTTAAAATACGATGTTAGGGATATTAAGATTATTACAGATTCCTGATTTTTTTTATTCAAAATCATAAAAAAGAAATTGAAAAAAAAAAAAAAAAAAAAATGTAATTTTTGAATATTTTGAGACTATATGTATATGTAAAAGAGTAAACTCACTGACTCGACAAAGCCGTGGCGATTCTATCCCTTTCGACGTTACACATTCTTTTCTATTGCTGCAATAAAAATACCTGAAAAGTTTACTGTATACTGCAAAATAATAACCGGTCTTTAGAATTCAGCGTTGTACTTCAGGAAATCTTAGAGTTGAGAAGAAAAAATTTTCCCCCCACACACAGAGTTAGGCAGCAGGCTAATACCTTTGTTGAAAGGGCGTGTATCAATACAATGGAAATATCTTTTCACGATAGAAGTTGACAATCCTTTACCCAGATTTGCCTCTCAGCAAAGTTATATTGATTTTTCAGGGAAAACTCAAACACTGCTTTATTTTTCAGAAAAAATAAGTGCATAGATATTTCTATATAGAGTTAAGACTGAAAATTTTAAAGAGTAATTTATGTATAATACTAATAAAACACCAATTTCATTTGGTACCTTATTTGTAACGAAATTTCGATTAGATTTTTTAAAATTAATTAAAATATGAAAATAATAACTTGGTAAAAGCTTTAAAAATGGACATATAAAATTTTAATTCATGCCAAATAAATAAATAAATAAAATAAAATTACGAATTATTATTATTATTACTTTTTTCTGCATAAAATGCACAGATATAGTATTTTATATAGATGTATCATCCCCATGTTATTGTGCAAAGATTTTTAGTGTCGAAAAAGGTTTGGGCATCAGACAATAGGAAGTATAAAATTCGAAAATAGTAATCGAGTAGAATGTTAATGAATTTTTTAAATGCCGGAATATTGCACGGCTTTTAAGTGTTTTAATAAATATATGAAAAGAAACGGGACAAGTTTTCATAAATAAGTTATATTCAAATAAATTATAAAAAATATCATTTTTATAATCAGTTCTTTGTTATTATTATGAAACAATTACTATCTTTATATTTAAGGAAATGCTCTCTTTAAATTTTAAGATTTTATATTAGTAAGTAATATGAAAATTTAAAAAATTCGTTTAAATGTAGTTAGCAGCCGTGGACGTTTTAATACATAACTAATATGTTGTGGCCACCACAAGACTTTCTTGTACATATAATCTTATACAAATTTACGCAATACAAATTATTTATTAATTATAATTTATTAAAATTATTTTCCATGATGAATGCAGATGATTTTTACCTCAAAGAAGTACAATAATAAATGCCGAAAGAAAGTTAGTTTTTTGCAGATATGAGTACACTAGAGTATAGTTAATTAAAAAAAGAAAAGGAAAAGAATGGAAAATTGGTAGCTAGAGTTTTTCATTCTCTTTTAGTACATAAATTATTCGTAAATTTCATTAGCTAAACTATCTGTGTGTATTACCGTGTATATTAACTCGAGGAAAAATATCCATAAGAAAGTAAAATGGCCAGCTTCTCCCAAATGAAAAGGAATCACTATTTCAAATTCGATGATCAATCTATGTCTTATTACTATATCTATGATAAAATAAAATATGAAAAAAAAAAAGTTAAATAATAAATTTGCTTATGCATGTGTAAATATAACGCTTTTATGGCTTTAAAATTAAATAATAATAATAATTTTAAAGGTTAGAAAGAAATAAAGTGCGAGAAATTCGCACTGGCTTGCTAGTTAATAATAAATTAAATATTTAGAGTTTAATTTCGTCGAGAGAAATGAATAATACAAATAAATAAAGGAATACATGGTTATATAATAAAGAGTAAAGAATTTCAGTTCTATTTTTCTTGGAGACGTTTCGAATTTATATAAATATCACGTGGTAAAAATTGAAGAAACTTGTTTTAAATTTTATGTAGATCAGTGTTTAGTAATTTGAACTGGCAAGAAGAAATAAATTTTGAAATAAATTTCTTACAATACAGCATGAAATTATTTTTTAGTCCATGGAAATTAATTTTGTTGTTTTTCAACTAATTTCAACATATTCGCAAAAAACGGCACATTTTGCTTTGTTAAATAATCAAATAAAGATTATTATTTTCTTTATTAATAAAATATTCTGTATTTATAAAATTAAATAAAACGTTCTTGATTTAAATTGATTTTAACCCTTTGTATCCCACCGGGACTTTAAAGTCCCATTAAAAAAAAAAAAAAAAAATCTCAATATAGCCTAAATTTACCGCAGGATTTCAATGGAACTTCAAACTCCCTATAGTTTAATGTTTCCCTATAGTTAAACTATAGTTTAAGGTAAATTTAATTTGAGATGTTTCTCATGCAGCAATATATATATATATATATATATATATATATATATATATATACAATAAAAAGTTTCAGACTATTTCTCCAAAAATAAGGTAATTTGGGATATAAAGGGTTAAGTAAAGCAATTGTTTGAAATATTTTGTATTTATTTTTTTAATGTTTATAATTTATTTTTTAATTAAGTACAGTATATATTTCTTCCAAAATTTTGACATTTTTATTTATTGAAAATTTATGATTTTTAATGGCATCAGTGGTTATATTAAACATAAATAAACACCTCTCAGTTGATTTGTTAGCTAAATTAATTCGTACTTTGCTATCACTCCTATTTAAAAAAAATGTTTATATATATTACTTTTGAAATAAATTTATGACTAAATATAAGATTTATTGTTTTATGGAGAGAAAGAATTGGGAATGAAAGGGTTGAGATAATTTGCAGAAAACAACAGATTCTTAATCGTAAAATGGCAACATGAATAAACAAATTATTTGTTTATTTTGAACGATAGAGTTTGTTAGATCGTCATAGTCCTATCTTTTTTCAAGTCATTTTTATTGCTTATTATTATTAATAAACTTCACTAGTCACCATATTAAAAAAAAAAAAAAAAATCAAAAGAATTGAGCAACCGTTTTTTCCCCTTTTAATCGCTTAATAAATAAATAATAATAGTTATAAAAATAATTACATTGAAATCGCTCTAGAACTTTATTTGGGTACTGACTGCCTACTGCCACTTTTTTCCTTCCTGCACTGCATCGGTCCAAGTTCACACTATGTTCAGAAGGGTCTTTATTCAGTACTTTAATTTGGGTATTTATCGACGACAGGTGGAGCTGTTATTGTTTAAGAACTGTGATTTTAAAGACGACTGTGTCTCAGCATCTATTAAATATTTTTCTTCAAGCCGTGTATTTTATATCCTACAGTCTTCGCACTATATTACCATATATTTCCGACCAATATAAGACCATTTTAATAAATTTTATCTTTTATACTATATTACAATTTTTTTCTAATAAATAAAATGAACTAACAAAAAATAATTTAAAAAAAAATCCTTTTCAAAGAATTTAATTGTATGAAAAGTAAAAAGTTGAGACATTATAAGAACTATGCATAAACATGAATTTTTAAATAGTTTCTTTAATTTAAAATTCAATATGTTTCGACTATTTTACAATTTAAATTCAATAAACACAAAAAAGAAAAATCGCCCTCTAATTAAAAAAAAAATTAAATTAAAAATAAATAGCGCAATAGCTGTTGCTAAGGTACGCAGATTGATATGAATTAATAAATATTAGAAAAGAAAACATAAGTGTCAATGAATAAAATCGAAACCGAAAATAATTAAAATAATTAAAAAGAAAAAAAGAATGATGAAAACTATTTTAATGAGGTGCACTTTTATGGTCCAAGTTCTGCTAAGTTTTGTAGCTCTGCGATCAGTAGTTTAAGCACCAGAGAAAGACAGTCACACAGACACAGCGATATGCACATAGATACAAAGATACTTCTCTGGATTTATATACATTTATTTAAATGTTTATTTATTTTGTTTATTTATTTAATTTATTATTTATTTATTTATTGATAATTTTATAAATGGATTTTGTTATTCTTATTATTAGTTTTTTTTTTTCTTTTTTTTTTAAAGGGGGGGGGGGTGTATTTACTAGATTAATTTTTTACCTTTGTTTTTATCGAATGTCAAATATGCCAGTAAATTTTGTTAATTCTTCGTTTACACATCATTTGATCTATAATAACAGTAATAATAATGTGTTTGTGTAACAGCTGTCTGAAGAGTTACAAAAGTTTTCATACTTTCTGTTTTGACTCACAACGAAGCACTTGAAACCAGATTTCTGGATTTTTAAAAATTAATTGAAGTTGTTTCCATTGTCATTTTCAGTCCCCTCGCTTATCAAACACAAAGTAAAAAGAGATTAGCTGTCAATTAAAAACATTACCAGAGATAAACACTTTTTTTTTTTTTTTTTTTTCATAATACAACAGGTCTTACTATTTCTTTCAGACAGTGATTTTCCATTCTCGCCGTTTATCGTATTACACCTTGAAAAAATGCTGAAAGTTTGACATTGCATCTGTCCAGATTATTAAATTTTATGAAGAATTAGTACACCTATTAATCAGGACGATATCTAGTTAACGCCGTATTTTTTAATTCAGTATGATATTGGGTCAAATGATATTAAATAAAAATCACACTGTAAATTAAAAAAAAAAAAAAAAAAAAAAAAAAAAAAAAAATGACGAAAATAAAAATAAAATAAACAGATAAATATATTTCCTTTTATGTCGAAGAAAGAAAAAATAAACGTGCAAATGTGCAAATAATAAAATTGAAAATATCTTGCTAGACCGACATGCTATATATATATTGCCCATTATCATTATATTATTTTTCTTTATGTTGAAAATAAATAAATAAATAAATAAAATATAATAAAGTTAACATGCATGTATTTATTATAATTTCAGAAGGATTTGACGCCTTTGTTTATATTAAAAAATTATTAAAAAATATTTATAATTAATATTTAAAAGAATGTCAAATTTACTTAAAAGAATAATAATTTATTTAAAAGAATTTATAATTTATTTAAAAGAATGTTAAAGTTTCTAAAATAATAATATCAGTTTTTATGAATTAAAATGAATGACAAATATTCAAATAAATTTAATAATAATAATAATAACAATAAAAAGGAAATTTCTGACGGTAAATAAATTTTTTCACATAAATACGACTTTAAAAAATGTATTGAAATTATAAAAACTATATATTGCTAGATTCTATGTTTCATGAGTTAAGAATATATAAATAAATATGTAAATGTATTTTTTTTCATGTCGAAAAAAAAAAAGAAAAAAAAAAGTTTTTTTTTTTTTTTTTTTTCTAATAGTTAAAATAAAAATTGGTCATAAATATGTAAAAAAAGAAAGAAAAAAAAGGAAAAGAAAAAGAAAGAAAAATAGCATTTTTAATTTTTAAGAAGTAACTTGTTCGAAACATGTACATGTTACACTAATTACATTCAAATATAATTAACCTGATAAATAAGTATCATTGCAAGGAAGCTTTATTAGTTGTAAAACTTGCAACAGTTTTTTCAAGTGAAAATAACAGTACATCACTTCATCAGGTGATAAAAGCTAGGCACGAATTCATTAACAAAGCAGAAAGGCGCTATCGCGCTTACTAAGATATTTAAAATGCCTTCTACTTATGGCTTTCTTAGAAACATCATTTGACGAATTTCGGAGTAGTGCGGCTGTCTAACGAAAAGTGTGTTGGGACATTAAAGCTAATTGAATGCACTAGGCTAGGTTCCCAGATGTATGCCTTCCGTTGGATCATTTTAAGGATCCTAGCCCGTCTTTGCGCAAGTTTTGTAAGAAATCGCTAAAAACTCTGAACAGCTAAGCAGATGAGCGTATTTGGGATCGAGCATAGACAACATCTCTAACAAACAGGAAAAAACAAATGTTTAAAAAATCAATTGTAATTTTTTTTTTTTTTTTTTTTTATTGTTGCATAAAACAATGTTGGATGTTTAATTTCACTGCGAAGCTAATGTAAGTTAAAGGGTTAAAGGATAATATGTGTTTAGTAAAATGCATGGACTGAAAATTATTTGATAATAAATATGCTTTGCAGCTCAAGAAGTTAGATGTGATCATCTGCAGATAAAACTATTTTAATCAGTAATTGAGACATTTTATAGCTAAATTACACTACGCGGCAAAAAAAAAAAAAAAAAAAAAAAAAAAAAAAAAAAGTTTCGAGATCTCACACTATTTTTGCTAATTCTTATGTGACCTCCTGAATCCGAATATGACTCCCATTTTGCCCAGTCACCCACCGTTTTCTAGCTACACCACCCCTTCTCACAATTTATTACCATGTCCGATAATTTTATGACCATGAATGTAATTTGAAGAATGAAAAATAATTAATTTAACACCTGAAAACGAAAAAATATAAAGTTAAAAAAATAACATTAAACATATTTAAAAAATAAAAGTTATGTAATGCATAATTTCAGTGGCAAATCCTCCCACCCCCACCCCCCACCCACAAAAAAAAAAAAAAAAAAAAAAAAAAAAAAAAATCGCTTGTAGTCCATGTTTTAGAATTTTCCAACGCTGTAGCCCCTCAGAAGATATTTAACGACTAAGATAATCCCCCCCCCCGCCTCCTAAAAATCAAATTTAGAGCCATACAATCACCGAAAAATGATAAAAATAGGGGGCCATTCCTAAAAAACGATGGGTTATAGGTCAAAATGGTCGTCCTATTTGGATTCAGAAGGTCATTTTACATAATGTATTTTACAATATGCTGAAGTTATGTCAAAGGCAATTTTCATGCCGAGCAGTGTTATTCATTATTTAATACAAAACTGCTGTGGTAATAAAATTAATAAATGACAAAGAAATTTCCATGATTATAATAACATATATTTGATTTTGTTTTCCACGGAAGAAATAAATAAAATATTTTCACCCTCGCGTTTGTTAGAAGTATGTATGTTAAACATAATATTTTAGTATTTTAATTTCTTTTTCTATTTTACTGAATAACTGTTTTTATTTATTTATTGAAAAAAATAATATTTCTTTATAGAATTTTAGAATTTTAACAAACAATGGATTAATTATATGGCTTTCTCTTTGCATCGCCCCAATCCTTTATTTAAATTTATATTATTTAATAGATTTAAAATGCATGATGATTGGATTACTCTATATCTGTGAATGGGAAAAAAAATAAAATTTTGATGGAAGTCACACTGATTAACTTTGATATAAATTAATTTAAAAAATAAAGAATGGAGGAAAAAAATACAAAGAAAGACTATTTTTTCTATTGAAAGCAATTTGTGTATTTTACTTCTAAAGGTAGCTGATTATATATAATTCTGTATTATACATTTAAATTTTAAAAGTACTTTTGTAATTAAACTGTAGAACTAACAAAGTGTAATCGTTTTTATTTAAAATGAATTAAACTAATATGAAGTAATTTTATTTAAAATATTGTGTGTAAGACATTAATTTGGACGGGGGCGGGGAGACACTGGGCTTTTCATACTGCTGAGTCTCGAGTGAGCCCTGCAATTAATCTTCGTTTTAATATTACGGAAAAACACTGGAGATAAAATAACATTTATCTAAAGCATTTCATGCAATGCAATAACATATTTTCCAAAGGAATATATATTCAATATTAGAGGTTCTTATGATTGTCTACCGTGCATCCAAAAAATACAAAAAAAAAAAAAAAAAAATCAAAATGGACAAATTTCCGTTTAAGATAATCTCCAAATCATAAAGGATTCATCTGATAATTTAGTAATCTGTTTTAACATTTTATAGATTATATGTATTTATATTCTTAAAAAAAAAAAAAAAAAAAATTAAGAGAAGAAGAAGAAGAATGGAAGAAAATAGCATTTGCTTGTATGTATTATTAGTTTTCTTTCTTTCCTTCCTCTTTTCTCTTTCCTCCCCCCCCTCCCACTGTTTTCATGCTTCTTGGATGTGTATGATCCTATACATTATTCTAATATCTTGACAGTATGAATGACTACCGTGCATTCCAAAAGACGATCCATTTATGATTATGATCTGATCATCATTCAGTATAACTTAACAGAGTTGATAATATTAAAAAATATAATATATCTAAAGGATTTAATTTATATAAGTTTGGTTTATAAATATCAAAAACATTAAAGTAATAATTTGTTTTCACGAAATATAATTGAAATATATAAATTAATATAGTCTAGTATAAAGAATATTATGGACAGTTTTGACAAGCATTAATGTTCACTATTATGTATGGCTATTTTAATTTATGCCCGCTTAATTTTAATTTTTTAAAATAAATTTTTCTAAATTTATTTACGGTAATTACTATCGACATTTTTACTTTTTACTTTCTTTTATCCATATGTATGGTAGATAAAGTTTTGCTTTTCGGTCAACTTTTCGAAATTGTGTTTTTGTTATATTTACACGTTATGAAGTTCCTTGAATCAGAAAAAACATGTTTTTCGCCTATTTAAAATTGTTTTTAATGAACATTTATTTTACAGTATTCGTTATTTTATTCTTTAACGTACAATCTGTCATTATGGTAATGAATTTCGGGTAAGAGAAAGTTATGTGATTGCCACACTAGAATATTTCTTTTTTACCATATAGTCCTGCATTTTCCTCTTTATCTCTACTTAAATTTACACAAATATGATGGAAAAATTGTTTGCGGTCAAATTTTTTAACTTACGTTTTCTCTAGAAATATGCAGTCCCTTCCCCCACTCCCGTGAATTCAAATTTATTTCCAGTCAATTCTCTTTATAAATAAAATTATAAAGATCATTTTTTGATCATTTTTCCACCATAGTTATAACAAATTATATATTTGAAGCTTTACTGTTTTTAAACTATGCTTAGGACTATGCAAAAGCAATCTGTCTAAAACTAAAGCTATAGGAAAGATTTTAAGAGCTACCTTTCTTCCTTTTTTAATTCTAATAAATATAAATGTTCTAAATTTATTTAGGTTTACTTATTTATATATATATATATATATTGAGCTTCTTTCACTTAGTTCTCATTTTATTCAATGTTAAAGTATGAGTAGCAGATTATTTAGTACTGTGAAAAGGATGTTGTATAATTATAAAAGTATTCTAAAATCTGCCATCTGAACTGCAGAATTTAAATGTAGTAATTTTATTTCACCCTTTTATATGTATGTTCTAAAAAAAAAGTAGTTTTTTTTTTAATAAAAAAATTAAAGTGTTAAAAAATGTCATCATGAAATATGTATATGTATATATATATATATATATCTATATATATATATATATATATTGAGCTTTCTTAACTTAGTTCTGATTTCATTCAATGTTAGAGAATGAGTCGCAGATTATTTAGTACTGTGAGAAGGATGTTGTATAATTATAAAAGTATTCAAAATATGCCATCTGAACTGCAGAATTTAGATGTAGTAAGTTTATTCCGCCTTTTTTATATATGTATACTAAAAATATAGTAGTTTTTTTTTTAAATAAAAAATTAAAGTGCTAAAAAACGTCATCATGAAATATTAATTTATTTTAATAAATGAATTATAATTAAAAGTACAATAACAAACAGTCATAAATTGATATCACAGGATATCTGATCCTAACAATTGGAAAAATAAATATCCATTGCGCAAATAATAGTAATCAATATAGTTTACTTGATAAAAGTTTATATTTCATTTATTTATTTATTTTTTCTTGAATTATTATTCAAAGAAAGTATTTTATAAAGTGTTCTAAAACTCTAATAGTGAGATATTTTTAATCAAAGCTACTCAAAAATTGCGTGAAAAATATGAAAAAAATGTATAGTCATTCACTTATTGCTTCATTATATAACTCATCCCTTCAATATTATTCAGGCCAAAAAATTTATGTGTATCAAATTTACAAATCTATTAATTTGGATAATAAATAACATGGTGCGACATTCACACTACTTTTCCTTACCCTGCATTTGTATAAAAAGAGATCATTATATTTCATCTATCTATCTAATTTTTCATCTCTATCCTCTTCATATATATATAGTATTAAAAAAAAAAAAAAAAAAAAAATCCGCACACTTCGGGACCAAAAACTGTACATTTTTTTAAATTTTGTGGATTTCCGTTTTTTTTTTTTTTTTTTTTTCCATACAATTCTGAATTAGAGTTTTTATGATATAATGATTATTTTAAAATAATAGTGATATAAATAAGTATGTAAAATATGCATAATAATAATAATAATAAGCAATTAAAGATTAAAAAATATATGAAGTTTTATATTGCATAATGTTTTTTCAATTAAAAAATAAAAATTTGCCTTATTATATAAGATACAAAGTTTGAGTATAAAAACATTTGATATAATTGACTTGTGCATTATAATATATATATATATCACTATGTTTAGAAATATAAATAAAACTTTTTTTTTCAGTCTTTGAATAGTTATTATTATTAATTTATTTCAAACATAAAAGACCTAGACCTCAAATAAAATTGCCTTTATCTGTCTCATTCGGCACCTAAAATATAACTATTGAATTAAGTACTATCTCCATTTTCTTTCCCTTGGAATCTTTACCGTGAATTTTATTTGTTTATATTGATTGTATTTGTAATATGCGAATGTCTGGCAGTCTACTGTATATGCAGACTCCCAAAATCTTTCCTTCTTCTTCTTCTTCTTCTTTTTTTTTTTTTTATTCGATCTTTCTTATTTGTAATTTTTTCTATAAGCGTAAGAAGAAAGTATTTGATTCGTTTTTAATTTAATGTTAAATCTGGAATAATATTTATTCATATTATTTCACTTCTACTATCTAACTTCTACATTATTTAACTAACTATCTAACTACTAATTTTACTAAATTTTACATTTGCTGTTAGTTTAAAGTTTTCAACTTCAGTTAGAGACAAATTTTAAACGATATTAATTATTTTTCTTTTTTTGCTCTCCACCTCTTATATTTATTTTTATTTATTTATTTATTTATTTTATTTATTTATTTATTTATTTTTTTTTTTTTAGATTTTTTTTTGGCACGTTCATTTCTTGTATTAGCCTGCAGTATGCTTATTCATAATATATATTACACCGAATTATAATTTATTAAATTGCAGAATTGTAAGGCAGAAATGACTCTGGCGTCAACCATAAACAATTTCATTTTAATTATAGTATAACTTATATTTTTTAATAATAATAAAAAAAAAGTTATATAATTATAAATGATTTTTACACGGAAAATTATTAAAACAGAGCAAAATAAGTGATTTTAAATCATAAGATTACATTGTATTATTAAGATAGCATTATTTAAATGTAAGTTTTCGCCCCTACATATAGAAAATTCATTTACACTTATGAATGTAACATTTAAATTTTATTTCCAACATGGAGAAATATTTATTTCATTTCAAAAGAAATGTTGTGAACTTGTTTAAAAGCAAAGAAGTAAAAGTTATCTTTCAACTGCAGGATTAATGTCAAAACATACATGAGTATTGTTAAAGATACAACCCCAAAGATCTGGTTGGGAATCAATTGTATTTGCTTGTAAACTAATCTTATCCGTTCAACCCACATGTCAATCAAAGAGTCTGCGAAAGGAGGGAAGTGAAATCTGGAATAAAACGGGCCTGACCACTCAGCCCTGGAAATATGTATCTAAGAAAAGACGGGTTCAACGCTTCAGAGACGAAAATCTATATCAAGAAAAAGAAGGGCCTGACCATTTACGAGACACATTTCAAATCCGGAAAAAGACGGGCTTAACGCTTATAGGGCTATGGAAGACTGAATCACAGATTTTGGTGTGTAGGTAAGATTTGGGTCCCTGACCCCCTTAAACACGGAGTTTTTGCGAAATTTCCCCCTCTTTTCTGCTGGGAGAAGGGACAGGAGTCAAAAATACGTTTGTGAGTGCAACTCGACTCTAAATAACTTCACGTGAAAAAATCGCACACGAAAAGTCTAGAATTGAGTACAATATATATATATATATATATATATATATATATATACATATATATATTCGGTGATATGAGCTTTCGATTTTCTTTTTTAAGTGGGAGGTGGAAAATCGATTTTTAGGGTTAAATTCCACAATATTCGGTTTCTCGAATAGAATTCTACCAAAAATGATATTAAGAGGTTTAAGCGGACATCGCGTCTTCTTGGGAATATTTGCAAACACCCTTTTTTTTTTTTTTTGTTCGAGATTCCCGTTTTAGCGCTAAAAATTTGTCCTGAGGGGTCTATGGGAGACTCCTCAGGTCTTAGACTTTGATGTGTGGGTTGTTCATGTGTATTCAATACCCGTTGTAATCATATTTTGTGAAATTCCTCCCTTTCTTCCTTGGGAGCGTAAGGGGGGGGGTGTATAAATAAGCTTCCACGAAACTTTGTTCCAAATTATTTTAGTAAGATTAATTTCTATGTGTGGGTTGGTTATATGTAGCCAACGCGCATTATAACAGGTTATTGAGAGACTTCCCCTTTTCTCTCCTTTGGAAAGGAGGTATGTGTGCAAAAAACACGTTTCCAAACTTAACTCTGCTCCAAATTATACCTTAGGTTATTGTTTTGGTGTTTCGGTTGGTTATACGTATCAAACACGCATTATAAAGGGTTTATACTGAACTCCTCGCATTTATCCTATCTTTGGGGGTAGAGCAGGGGCAAGAAACACGTTTTTTAATTCCAAATTATCTCTAGAAGGCGAATTTAAGTGTGTCCGTTTCTTATCTATACCCAACATGCATTATAAAGCAATTTTGCGATATGAACATCCCAGCCTTGGGGCTGGTGGGGCAAAAAAATAAATAAATAAATAAAAATAATAATAATAATTAATTAATTAAATAAATAAAAAATAATTAAAAATAATAATAAAAATAATAATAAATAAATAAATATATAAGTAAAAATAAATAAAAATAAAAAAACTTGTTTTTAAGCTTAACTCCAAATTACCTCAGGATGTCGAGTTTTGATTTATGGATATTGCTTAAGAGCACATAGTATGTAGTTTGACCATATTTTGCGAAACTAGCGAAACTTTTGAATGGGGGGAAAGGGGGGTATAAAAAGCGAGTAAAAGATCCGGACTCGTCATGTTGCGAATGGGAAACTAGCGGGCATCTTAGCTGATTTTTTGACTGATTTTAATGATCCTTTTTTTAATTTTTAATTTTTGTAAATATCATATTAATAATGATATGAAATTTTAAGAATTATTTCAAATATAGTGTTAAGCGAAGCGAGTAAAGCCTGCTGATTTTATGATTACATAACATTGCTGACTGCATTGATATTTACAACTGACCTTCTATTTTATGTGTATATCTATATAAAGGGCAAAACTGAGAAATTTAATTAGTGGCCAGTGGCCAGTACTATGAAGTTCATGAGTATCCCCTTTTTTAAGTTTGTAGCCACTTTTTTTAAGGATAAGAGGGTGAGGACTATTTTTTTTAGACAGGAAAAGCATTCTCGTTATTTTGCAGACAATAGGAAGAAAAAAGAAAAGAAATAAGACTAATTTAAATATGTACATATAATAATAAAATAAACAAATGGACAATGAAATTGTAATTTGTTACAATACATTACCCAAGTTTTAAAAATAGGCCTCTCATCCTAAATTAAAATATCTTTAGGACTGAAATAATAATAGTAATAGTTGTTACCTTTTAGTTTATTAAGTTATATAGCACCTTTTTATTATTATTATTGAAACAAAGTAGTCTGTTGTTTCACGCTTCAACATTATCAGTATCTTATATGCTCATGTGTAAAGACAATTAGCAATTTTATTTGTATTTAATTTTGTTATTTTTGTTATTTTTCTTTTTACTTTTTTTTCTGAAGACAAACCTTTTTAAATTATTTTATTTCAATAGAGTTAAGGTATTTCCTTTTAAAAAGCATGGATACAGGTAAACTTAAGGTAACCTTCATAGCTGTCAGCGTTGCAGCATTAAAAAAAGAAAGATTTTTACTTGAAAATGGGAATGGAAAATACCGATCGCTAGCGGTAAGGGGGGGGGGCACAAAAGTGAGATATTGAACAAATCTACTTCTTTAAAGATTTTAGAATCTAATAAAGCAAGTTCAAAAAGGAAATTAAGATTTAAGTTGCAGATATAGAAAGATTAGAAATCGCAAGGCTTCTGCAATGTATTTCACCACCGATCTTTAAAGGGAGGGGGAGGGGGGAGGGGCACAAAAAATAAATTACGTGAGTGAGAAATATTGAATAAATATACCTATTTTTAGATTCTAGAGTAAAACAAAGCAAGTTTTAAATGAACATTGATATTTATGTTTTGGATGGAAACGATTGAAAATTACATGGCTTCCGCGAGGCGTTTGATCGCGATCGTTGTCGCTAGCTTTTTAAAAATTTTCATAAATCACAGAAAGTGGCGACTGCAGTGGCGATAGATACATAATTTTTTAATCATCATCTTTTATATTTAGTCGCCATGTGGCGAGTTGCGAAAATTAATTTTGCCCTTTATACACACACACACACACATATATATATATTATATTAGTATTATATATTAATATATATATGTGTATATATATATATATATATATATATATATATATATTAGCATGCATAAATGTTATATATTTTTGTCATAATAGTAATATTTTTGTTTATTTATTTTATCTATTCTAGTTATTTATTTTTGATGAGACAATCATTAGATCAGTAATATCCCAGTATAGATATATTTTAAAATTTAGGGTTGAATAATCTTATTTATCATTTTGTAATATTTTCTTTTGTTGTTAATAAATAAGTTGTTTGCCACAAGTGTCTTTCTAGATGTACTTAAATATTATTTAATAATATTTATAAACAAGACTAATAGAGAAATAACTTAAATACGTATATATTGTTATGTAAAAATCACATAAAAAGCAATTACTATATTTTTTTCATTGCAGTTATTTTCATAATTTTTTTATGCACAAACATAAATCTAAATGATAATTATTTTTATGCTGGTATTATTTATTTAATAAAGAATGTCGTTTCGAATTAATTAGGTGTCATGAATTATTATCTCTTGTAATGGCCATTTTTAGTATGTACTAAAAACTGCCAAAGTTATTTTGAGGGTTTATTGTATTATTATTATTGTTATTGTTATTTTATTCATAAATCAACTTTTTGAATCTGATTTCTGCCATGTTTTTGTATATCACCACTATGCGGTACATCATTTATTTTCCTTTTACATTGTTGCAATAAATTTTAATAATGAACCGTTTTACGCCTAACGGCAACTGTCTGTAACTAAAATTATTCCAGAGCAACCATGCTTTCATTAGAAATGTATCAGTTAATTTTCCAAGAAAGATATAGCTAAATATTTTTCAATGTGGTTTCAATAATTTTCTGAGTGGTATTATGCAAAACATCATGCTATTACAAAAAAAGTCTAAGAGGATGTTTTTTACCATTTCATGAAAAAAGCTGATTTCAATTAATTAAAAACTAATTTTTTAGGTATTAAAAACGTTATTTATTATAAACCAAGGTTACCTTATTTCAGTCTTATAAGGGGAAAACACATATCGAGAACATTTATTTTTTATAGACGTCTCATATCTCGCAAAAAGGAGTTTTATGACTGCGATATTTTTAGCTATCATAAAGTTTGGGTGGAGAAACATTTATTACGCATTTAACCCTTTATCTACAGCATTATGAAACAAACAAAAAATGGTTTTGGTAGCTATACTTTTATAGTTACTTTTAAGTATTTTTTAAAGATATATGCAATATATATATATATATATATATATATATATTAACTTATCACAATAGTTAATGAGAATTTTGTGAGGTGGTATATTAGTGTACGACATGTGCATAGAGGTCGAAAAAGATATTTGGACCTTAAAAAAGTGTAAACATGGATTTATTTTTTATGTTCCTTATACTTTTCCTAAGATTAGTGAGAGATGCTTGAAGAAATATAGCAATGAAATATAACACAGGTGAAGATCGTGAAAAATGTCAAGCAAAAACAGCAAGAACTCTCTATAGAATACTTTCTTAAACAAAGACTGCTACATGTAGCGTCTAGTTTGTTGTAGAGAGATTAAAGTGAGATATATACGTCTCTAACAACACAAAATGTTGCAGAAACGTGACAATCATATAACATCGAAACATTGTAGATATTTCAGAAACGTTTCGAAACGTTCAGTTTGCTTTCCGATTAGTTTCAAAGACGTAGAAATGTCCGCGATCGTAACAAAAAATCAGATACGTAACAGAAACGTTTCATCTACTTAAAAGATAGAACATAAAAAAAGCGAATGTTTCAGAAAGGTATCAGACAGCATACTTACAGTCGGCAGCAAAAGTATCCGAGCACTAGCAAAAATTCCTATGTAAAAAAAGTACACTTAGTGCAGTTTTGTTAAATAAATCCTTATCGAAACCTGTTCTTAGACTGACTAAGTACAGGATTCGACAAGGATTTTGTCGTTTGATTTGTTGAATGTGTTACGTTTTTGAAAGAATGTAAGCATTTTGCATAACTGAAACATTTTGTGCTGTATGGGGTTGTTCTGTTCTTATAAATATCTTTGGAATTTCTTCCATAAGTTTGATTTCTTCCGTTTTTAAAGCAATGGTACTTTAAAGTACTTTAAAGTAAATAAAGGGTTAAAACATAGACAAAACCTGAGCTGCATATTAAATTATATCGGTAATTACTTTAAAAGTTGAGAAAAAGAGCGACAAATAAAAACAACATGTTTAGAAAATAATTCTTTTATTATTTATTTTTTCGCTTTACAAAGTGAATAATAATAATAATAATAATAAAAAGAAGAAGAAGATTTATATGAAAGATGTAGTCTAATATTATTCAAAATTAAAAAAAAATATATGTTTTATGATGCTTTTTTTTTTTTTTTTTTTTTTTTTGATAGTTCATGCAATTCCGAACTGGAAAAGGTATCGCTTGCTATAAAAGTTGCTAATTAAATTATAGATATTGTATACACGTTTTGTTCGAGCTATCAAACAGTTTGATTTTTCCTCCTACTTATAATATTTTAAGGCCGGTAACGTTAAAAAGGGCAAACATAATTTTTACAATAATGACTGTTATCTTAAATATACAGTTTGTTTACTTTTCAAACGAAAATAATTGAGATTGAAAACTTATTAGAGAAAATAAAATGTTGTATAAAGAACAAAATTTAACATCACAATCTTACTTTTGTATTATGAACTATATTTAGTAAGATAAAAAAAAAAATATATATATATCTATATTGAAAATATACATATTCGTATATCTATATGTGTGTGTTTTATTCTATTTTTTTTAAATATATATATATTCGTGTTATTTTCATTTGTTATGTCTCATTTGGTGTAAATTGGGCCTTGTTTACTGTAAATTCTTGGGAAATGCATAGAATACAAAGAAATTTAATTATTTAAATTTAATTTATTTAAAATGTTGTATAAAGAACAAAATTTAACATCACAATCTTACTTTTGTATTATGAACTATATTTAGTAAGATTAAAATATATATATATATATATATATATATATATTGAAATTATACATATACGTATATCAATATGTGTGCGTTTTATTCTATTTTTTTTAATATATATATATATATATATATATATATATACATATATATACATTCGTGTTATTTTCATTTGTTATGTCTCATTTGGTGTAAATTGGGCCTTGTGTACTGTAAATTCTTGGGAAATGCATAGAATACAAAGAAATTTACACCTTTTGCACACAGCATACAATTAGGTCCCCTAAAGACGTATTCTATGCCTACATTTTATAGTATTTTCAATAATTTTTCTTCTTTTTCAAATTGTTCCTATTCTTCATGTGATATTATTTCTTCTTATGCCTTGTCTGAAAAGTATAATATCATATCTATCTATATTCATAATATCATATTCATAATATCATATTCATATCATATTCATAATATCATATCTATCTATCTATCTATATATGTGTGTATGTAATTTTTTTTCTGTTATAGAACATTAAAGGGAATAACATCGTAATTTAACACTTAAAAAAAAAATCAATCTTGGACTGATCTGTAATACAACTGAAAATGCTTAAAAGTTTGAAGAGAATTTCAAGTCATAAACCTGTTACGTATAATGTTTCACGATTGACATTTTTTTTATTGTAATTGTTAACATTTTGATTGAGAATTTTTTTTTTAAATGTATTCTCTACAATTTTAATTAATTAATTTTCTGTTGTAATTAACTATAATAGACATTGCATCATTATTTATAAGACTTTATTTTAGAAATATCTCATGAGTAAATATACTAAGAAATTCTTCAGTGACAAAGTCGTCTAAAGTCTTTTATCCTTTTTAAGCGCGAATATAGCTCCAAGCGCTTAACATAATAACATTTCTTTAAAAAACTTTACTATAAACTTAATAATATTGTACTTTATATTATTGATAGAAATATTTAAATTTAAATTTATAATATATAGGGATAAATAACGGTACACTGTAAAAATAGGTTCTTAAAAATAAGTATATATTGTCTCAAAATATCTCCGAAACAGTATATACTTCAATTTGAAAACCAATGTACTCATTTTTGAGTATATTGACATGCTCAAAAATGGGGTTGACCAATAAGAAACCCAATATCCCCATGTTTGACATGTCAATGTTCTCAAAAATAAGTAGATGGGTTTTCAAATTTAAGTATATATTGTTTCGGGGCTATTTTGAGACAATATATACTTATTTTTAAGAACCTGTTTTTTACAGTGTACCATTTTCATAACATAGAGTGTTTTAATTGTTAAAATGCGTTATGTGCATAAGCTACATACTGCGTTAGGAAGTAATTTTTTAGGTGTAATTAGGAAGTAATTTTTTAGTTGTGTTTTAGTAATTTTTTAAGTAATTTTTTAAGACTTTTTCTTGAGAAGAGAATGCAAATAATGCCCGATTTCAAATATTCTGAATTATTTTAAAACTCCATTTATTACTTTCTTCTCTATTCTATAGTAGAAAGTCTATACTTATTTTTAAGAACCTATTTTTTACAGTGTACAGTTTTAATTTTAAGTTTTTTCCCCCCTTAACTTTTAATATATTACTTGAGTAGATACGTATAATCATTTAATAAATACAATCGTTAAAGAAAAATAAATAAAATAAGTTTAAGATATTTTTTTGTGTAGTAAAATATTTTAGAGTGTGTTATAAACTCTATTACCTTCAATAATAAAGTAAACGATTTTCGCTTGTTTTATTTATTAAAGTATTAATTATTATAGTTCATTAAAATAAAATATTTCTTTCGTTGAAAAATCTAAAGTTACAAACGTCGTTACAATTATTATTATTATTATTATTATTATTTTTTTTTTTTAACATGAGTATAAATGAAATCTTACTGATGAAGAAAAAATAAAAAAGTACATATTTTAAATGTTTACGCATAAAAATTCTTCGGAGTTAGTAGAACTGTGCACAAACTTCCTTAAAATAAACTAATATTTTTTTTCTTAATAATTGATGCCTATTCTAATTGTTATTTATTTCGATGCTTAAAATGATTAATGAAATAGTTTTAAGTACTTCTACTTAATTATAATCAATTTTTTAAAGTATGAGACAGAGATAAATAAAGCGATAATAAATTAAATACAATTTGAATCTTACATGAATTTTTAACTTAAATTCATCTATATTAAATGGGGAACAAAATTCTTTTGTCACGAATCGTTTATATACGTGCAAATAAAAATGTGTAGGGAATCTGAGTAAATTTTTCATAACACAACTGGCCTGTGTGAATTTAGAAAAGTAATTAGAAGAAATATAATAACTAAAATTTAAAACAACCTCTAATTTTAAAATAATAAAAGCATTTTTACGATCTGATAAAATCGGCAGCAAAATTATTGAAGCGCTAGCAATAATTCGTATTTAAAAGATGTGCACCTAATACTGTTTTGTTAAGTTATTTTTTGTCGAATCATGATCTTAGTCTTTAGGCTTCTTATAAAAAATAAATTAATTGATGATAAAAATAAATTAGCAAACTAAAAAAAAAAAAAAATTGTATGTAGAATGCGGATGTGTGCTTCAATAATTTTGCTGCAAACTGTATTAGAAAATAAAGGGGAAACAAACAAACAAACAAAAAACCCTCTTAAATTTTATTTAATTCTGAAAAAGGTTTAAAAAGTCTTACCTGAGAAAATATCCTTTTTTCCTGAAGTATGTTAGGATTTACATTCTGTCATTTTTATTGAAATAAAGCTCACTCAATCATATTATGTTCATCTAAATATAAATATAAATAAATATAAGCTTTATATTACTGGCATTTTCAAAACATAAGTTATGTAAAATAAAAAAAAATCATTGACTATATAAGGATATATTTTTTAAATATTAAATTACATTTATGTCATAATAATTTTGAATATATAGCATGAATTGCTTTATATTTATTTAATATTATCCTTATTTGAATTTTATTATTAAATGATTATCTTTTTAAAAACATTGAAAATTACTAGTTTAGAACGAAATTATTATTGAAAATTACTAATTTATTAAATGAATTTCTGGAAATAGAAAGGTTATGCATTATATTTAATAATTTATAGACATTAAATAATAAAAAATTGTTAATTTATTATTATGGCTTCGCTATACATGGGAATATTAGTTTAATTTTGTTTGCTAAGCTCATAATGTTTTACAAAAGATAAATTTAAGTTTTAATAACATATTTTTGACGTGAAATCTATGTTTTCTTAAAAATTTTAAAATTTCTTCCGTTGAATTTTTAATTATAAGCGAAATGTAAGTGAATTTTTTCATATGGCTAACAACCTGTCTGATTCCCAGATGGCAATTCTTGAATATCAATTATCGTTTGTATTGGTATTTAGGTGATCTCTTTCAACTGCATGGATGTAACAAAAAGTAAAACATGGAAAAATACAAATTCTTTAAATGAATTGCAATTGTTTTTTCTCTATATGTAAATAAATAAAACGCAGTTTCATATATCATTATTTTATTAGCTATATTTTTAAGAAAATGAGCTTTTACGTTCAGTAATTATATGTTGGCATTAGACGTTGATGCAATTTTTTTCTTTTAAAATATGTTAATTAAAAATTGTGGAAGGTATGCGAGATAGACTCATGTAAAAATATTCGTCATGGCCGCAATGTTCCCCATGTTTCCATCAAAATTAAATAACCCTGGGGGTCATCAAAGCTGTGGAGTCATCCGCTCCGTGGAGGATCAAAATTATGATGGAATGTCTCCGGACCAACCCTAGGGGTGAGTTCCAGACCGTCGCAATTGCCCATTGCACAGCACTAGTGCGACGTAAAAACCCAACCAACCAACCATATAAAAATATTGATGTCTATCAATAATTGTTTCCTTCATAACTTTACTATGTTGCACACATCGTAATGCTAAAATTTCACTCTAGTACTTTTTATTATCCTCTTGTATAAATATTTCTTTTCATGTGAAAAAAAAAAAAAAAAAAAAACCTTCATTAACTCGTTAAAAAAAAAAAAAAAAAAAAAAAAAAAAAAAAAAATCCCTTAAAAAATGTTTTTATATTTTTTCATAATTTTTCTCTATTTTCTCTATTTTTTGTTTTAAATATATGTAAATTTGTTTTTTTAATGACAACAAATAATACTTCTTCAATAATACTTTTGGATTATCGAACATTCATCTTTAATCCTGCTTCATTTTAGTCAAAGTCATCCATAGTGAGATATTATAATTAATTATCTTAATTAATATACTTAATTTTTTACATATTCTTTCTTTTAATAATTTGTTGAATTTCTGCAATAATAATAATAATAATAATAATAAAATTACTATACAAAAAAGTGGTCCTGAATGTATAGAGAGAGGCGACCCCTGATTATATTAATAAAATTATCGTGATCCCTGTACTTCGACTTTCTCTTTCACCCCTCACACAAATAATGTTTTAAAACAAAAAATATTTATTGCACAAATAATATTTATTACATAAAAAAAAAAATAACAGTCGACAAATATATATAGATAATTTATATGAATAAAATAAAAATAACGTTTCGAAAAATTTAACGGTTTTACAAAACGAAATTTTCATTTTCATTTTCTAAATTCTTCCCATATAAATCATATATATATATATATATATAATTTTTATTTTAATCTGTGTTAAAAATGATTTTAAATTAATATTAAACGAACTAACTGCATGCTGTTCTGGTTAGTTAATGTATTGAAAATAAGTGGTTTTCTGAAATAGGCTAGTTATAATCCATTTGTAACAATCTCATTATGTTTCCTGTATCATAATTTGATTTGACTCATCTTGGCTATCACAACGGGAAATAGACTGATACCACACATTAATAGGGATTAAAAGCTGCAGCAGTTAGCTACCCTTACGTGCATCGAGTCCGAAAATACGCACTATAGAAATAAGGACCTGCAACATCATTTATGTACTATTACAAAATGATTTACTTGCGCGTAAAATACGGTGAACTTATATATATTTATGTTATTTATATAACTGAATTTCTGGATTAAAACTATTAGCATAATATGATCTTAGCTATTTCGAGTTGACTCTGAAGCATTACAGAAATCTTGAATTTTATACTAATAAATCTTCCAAATTAAGTCCAAAGCTTCATGTTTCTAATATCTGTATAATACAATACAACAGAGCAAAAATTAGGTTTTGAAAATATGCCTACAATGAATCTTTTCTAACTAGTTTCCTGAAACCCCTGTAAAGAAAAGTCATGGTTGATGAAGGGAAAAAACTAAAAGCGATAACTTCAAGAAAGGGTTCGAGAAAAAAGAAAAGAAGCTTAAAAAAAAATTCTGCCTAACTCTTTCAATCTTGACAGAGTGGGAACCAACCGCTGATTCAACCCTATCCTTCCGTTCTCACTACTATCCAACTTTTTCATACCCCCTTAAAATGTCAACCCCCTTTTACCTCACTGAATCAGAGCGGTCGATGACCGAACCAGAAGAAGGGTGATTTTTTTTCGTTCAAAAATTTTTCGTTTTTTCTTTCCTACTCTTTTTTTGAACATCATTCGTAGCTCTAACCCGTCCGAGTTTTCTTGGACGGGTTTTTTTTTTTTTTAAGTCGTTCTACCCCTTAGGTTTTTCCCTCATGTTGAAATAAACTAGACTGGGAATTTCTGAAAATGAGAAGGGAGGATAAGAAAGTCAGAAAAAAAAAAAAAAAAATGAAAGCCTAAGGGGTGGCGTAAATGGGGTAGAACAGCTCTGCAGGCTGTCATGTGAAACAACTTTTTTTGTCATTTTTTTCTTTTTTTTACGCAACGGGTTAAAATGCACCGAAACCATAGGGTCATCGACTGCAGGTAAGCACAAAGAACAAGGTTTACAGGAAACATGATAAGAAATTTATTCCAGAAACGTAAGCATTTTTATTAATTCTGCAATTTAACAGAATCTGTAATTAAATTTTATTTCAAAACAGCTTTTAATATTAAAGTTATTAAGAATAAAACATAAAAAAAATTTCGAAATTTTAATCTATTTTTTTTTTTTTTAATTATTAATTATTAATTACTAATTTTTAATTTAGATGAAAATAAAATCTATGGTCAAAGAAGAATTAGGAAAAAAAAAAAAAAAAAATCTGAATTTCGTGAATTTTGTAAATAATATCATATTTTATTTATTAATGTCAATCGTACTCTACACTGCACATATTTATTTAAATAAAAATTATTGAAAATCAAGTTGTTTAACGAGACCCGTTTTTTCCTCTCTTACAAAGATAATTCTGCATTTATTTTTACAAACATGCTTATTAGTTTCCATAAGATTTTTCTTGACACTGTGACACTTATAAATATCTTTATACTGAGTATAAAATTTAAATACACTCTTATATATATATATATATATATATATATATATATATATATATATATATATATATATATATATATATATAGTGCCAAAAGTTCTATAGTTTATATAAAATTTAACTTAAAAAAAAAAAAAAGAACACTTCTTATTGAAATCTCAATTCATACTGCATATATCCAAAGTAAAATGATTTCTTTATTATTTTACATGGAAAAACGGACTTTTTAAATGTAAATTTAAGTTATTATTATTATTAATATTATTACATAAAGTCAATATATATTAAAATATTTTTCTTAAAAGTTTATGTAATGCTTATCTTATGAAAACTTTGAAGTTTGAAGTGATATTACACTTTTATGTTTTTGGAGTAACCCTTTCTAATCTAATATGATTACATTTTAAAAGAAAGAAATTCAGTAAATAATCTGAGTAACGGGTGTGAAAATAAAAAAAATAAAATAACACTGCTCGGCGTGAAAATTGCCCCAACATCTTTTTTGCAAATTCTTATGTAAAATGACCTCATGAATCCGAATATGACGCCCATTTTGCCCTATCACCCACCTTTTTTTTAAGGAACGGTCCCCTATTTTTATCACCTTTCGGTAATTTTGTGGCTATAAATTTGATTTTCAGGGAGGAAAATGATTATTTTGGCAGTTAAATATCTTCTTAGGGGCTACAGAGTTTGAAAATTATAAAAACACGAACATTTGCGGTAAGCGGAAAATTTAGGGGGGGGGGGGTATTTGCCACTGAAATTATGTATTACATTTCTTATATTTTTTTAATCTATTATTAATGTTATTGGTTAAACATTATATTTTTTTGTTCTTAAGTGTTAAATTGATTGTTTTTCATTCTCCAAATCAAATTCATGGCCATAAAATTACCGAACAGTGATAAAAATTGGGGGAAGGTGTGGTGTCCCGAGAAAACGGTGGGTCATTGGGCAAAATGGTAGTCATATTCGGATTCAGTAGGTCATTTTACATAAGAATCAGTAAGATTGGTACTAGAGCTCGAATATTTTTTATTTATTTATTTGTTTTATTTATTTTTTTTTTTTTCTTGCAGCGCAGTGTCATTTTGGATGCCTGGCAAAACTTTCTGCCAGTGAATTTTAAGTTATTTTTATTTAAATAGATAATTCAAGTATTACTCTTAATGTAATAAATAATTTATTAAAAATATAATTTATCAAAAATAATAAATAGGAAATATTAAAAACATTTTTTTTTTTTTTTTTTTTTTTTTTTTTTTACTTTCTTCTTATTTCTTTGTCGTTGTTTACATTGTTTATAGACTTAGGATTATATAACTTTTTTTTACATTGAATAGATTTGTATCAGTATTTAAAAAAAAAAAAAAAAAAAACTTTTGTAATACTTAAAAAGTTGAAATAGAGTTAATTGTTAAAATAAAATATAAATGATACTAAATTTTTACATTATATATATATACAGGGTATCCCATAAGTTTGTAGACATTTTCAAAATTCATAACTTTTGAATGAATTGATAGAATTGAATGCGGTTTGCGAAAATATCATTCTCATGAAGGAGGATTGTTTTGGTAATACATATATGTATATATATATATATATATATATATATATATATATATATATATATAGTTAAATTTTTTGTTGACGATAGTTAGACAAATAGTTAAATTTTTCATACGGATGTGAAAGAAAAATATACAAATGAAAGTCCTATAAATTGCACAATTTTGCGAATAGGACAGCTTATTTCTTATTTTACCTCCTACTTGTGCATACATGAAGATTTAGTTGCGATGCTGAAATGTTGGATAAAGCGTTCTTGGTGAAGACGTTTTCCCTCAGGTAAGAACCGCCGACTGAAGCTAAAATTAGCAGTGTTATAATTCGTTTCCAAACTGTAATTTGTACTGATGACGGACACATAGAATAGGATTTATATGCCTGTAAACATTTGCATGCGAATAAGTACAGTTTTTGATGAAAATGTGTGATCTGGTTACGCACAGCGCCCTCTATCGACAAATAGCTTAATTATTATTTTTCTATATATATAAAAAAAAAAAAAAAAAAAAAAAAAAAAAAAAAAAAATCTCCTTTTACGAGAATTATTTTTTCGCAAACCGCGTTCAATTCTATCAATTAATTCAATAATTATAATTTTTAAAATATCTACAGACTTATGGGACACCCTGTATATTTGTGCGTGTGTGTGTGGAGATTTATGTCCTCATTTGCACTGTTTATACATACAATGTCCAATTAAAGTAAATTTGTATTCGACTATGACACTTCATATAAAGAATGACATTAAATAATGAGTGTATTACAACTGAGATATAATTATTTTCTAAAGTTAAAATATATACAAATAATAAGATCAATTTATTTCCAATTGTATATTTCGCAAACTGTGAAACTCCTGGCAAAAACTATTAAATACGTTATGAAATTCAAGCTCTAAAAGGTAATTTCAAATATTTAGGTCAATATTACACAGACGCGAGAGAATTATGAGAATAATTGTGAATTTTTACTTTTACTTTTACTTTTTTTTTTATGCAACAATTCAGAAAATTATTTCACATGTTGATATTATTTATCTATTAGTCTTTATGACATAGAGAGGATATTTTGAAACTTTCTAAAAATTTTAGAAGTGTTTGTCTTCGATTCGTCAACCAGTCCGCTTTTCAATTTATTATATATATATAATTTTTTTTTTCTAGAATTCAAAATAAATCTATACATGTTATACCAGTTTATTTTAGATTTACTGTAGTGTGTTTCCTGTTAAAATTTGTACATTATAACTGGTTCGGGTACAAGGACTCACAAAATAATTTGAATATGTTACTAAGAGACGTATTTTTCATAAGCACATTTATTAATCTTTATACTGAGGTACATATACAGTCGGTAACAAAAGTGTCCGAACACTAGCAAAAATTCCTATGTAAAAAAAGTACACTTCATATGGTTTTGTTAAATAAATCCTTGTCGAATCCTGTTCTTAGTCAGTCTAAGAACATGATTCGATAAGGATTTATTTAACAAAACCGTATGATGTGTCCTTTTTTTGCATAGGAATTTTTGCTAGTGTTCGGACACTTTTGTTACCGACTGTACGATATCAATAAAAATTTTCATATGCAATAAAGAATATTTTCTATTAAAAATGATTTAATATAATGCTTTATATACAGGACCACACCAAAACAGTCGGTTTCTAACAGTAAATTTCTGGATGTACATTTTTAATTGTGTTATTCTTTTTTAGACTTTCCTGTGACATTGAAATGTTCTTATGGTTTAGTATTTATGATGTGATGGTTAAATACATTTAGAAAGTAGTTCAAAGATTTCAAAAAATATTCATAGAAATGAAAATATGAACACACACAGATTAACCTGTATCTTATATACTTTCAAACTTTGTTGTAAAGTATTAATATCATCTCTAATGTTCTCATAGAAGGAAAAATAAATCATAACAAAAAGTAAAAAAAAAAAAAAAAAAAAAAAATTGCTTGGATAAATACATACATTAAAATGATAACTAAATTAAATAATATTTTCAAATAATTTTTACATGTCTGTATGTACATTATTGCTTTGAAATAACTGTGATTTTAAAGGAACAAGTTGAAGAAAATTTTTGTTAATTTCTTCTTTAATTTACAAATTAAAGTAAAATATCGTCATTTGCTTATCAGAAAAGTAACTGGTAATGTAGTTATATTATTTATATTATTAATTATTATTATTATTATTATTATTATTATTAAAACCTTTTAAAGCATCGCATAGAATGAAATGAAAAATATCACATGAAGAAGTGGGGAAAAAAATGAAAAAAAAAAAAAAAAAAAATGAAAAAGTATAAGAATTTAAATAATGGAAACGTATAATATTAATACTTCATCGGAGCTTTGATTGGCTATTGTATGCATAACAAGCGTAATTTCTGTTACTCCCTAGGCTTATTGTCAAAAGTTTACAGAGTCGAAAGCCCGATTACACCTTAAAAGACGTGATAAATAAAAACTTGAAGCAAGATTTAAAACATAAATTGTAGAGGAAGGTGAAATAAATATGGGATAAAAATCTATATTCATGAGAAAATTCGGTATATCCCGAATTATGCAGCTATTCTTAATATATGAACTGCATGGTTCAATTGAAGTTTCCATATAAATTCTCTACAGAATGTCCCAAAATTACAGCTTCAAACTTTAAGAAGAGAATGGGAACTCCATAAGGATACAGAATTGATATGAACACATGCCCACAAATCTCATCTTCACCCTTTAAAAACCAGGTGCTCTGGGGTATTTTTTACCCCAGATTTATAAACAGTTGTAGACTGTAGAAACATAAAGAAACAAGCTTTAAGTGTGCGTAGATAACAGCTGAAGGAATGAGGAATACAGAGCAACCCCTAACTGCAAACATCATATTAACCCTTTAAGGAGCAGATACGTTTTACATTTTTTAACACTTACCTCCATGTATGAGTATTATTGACTGCGTATGTGTAGTCTAGTTTTTTAGTAATGTTGTAACTCCGCCTACACTGTGAATTTTAAAACTTTGTACAATCTATCATTTTAGAAAATACATCATTCAGAAAATACATCAAAATCATACACAATATTCGTATTAATACAATCAGTGCTATAAACATATCGATTAGAAGCAACATTATTACTATGTATATCTTTTTGTGTAATAATTTGCAAGAAAGAAACATATTTGTCCAAAAATTAAAAGCCACGCCTACATGTGTTAAAATATACTTCTAAAACACTTGGTTCCTAAAGGGTTAAAAGGATTCTTGTGGACATGGGTTTTTATACAATTCTGAATCTTTATGATGTGCCCTATCTCCTTCTAAGGTTTGTCGCTGTGATTCTGGGAAATCCTGTATAAATATATAGTGTTTTAAAAGATTTTGCAAAAATATTATTTATTTAAGACAAATATTTTTTTCAATAGTTTCATAAATACTTCGAGTTTTCAAGTATACATAAAAAAACAAAAAATCGACTCACAAAGTATATAAACACAATCTGCATGTAAAATGAAATTAAAACAAATATAAATAAATCAATAAAATAATAATTAATAAATAAAACTTGTAGTGTCAAAAAACTATTTTACATGTTACCTATACACTATTTGCACTGAAAGTTTCTATATATTAAAGTTTAAAAAAATAAATCATCACAATGCCATAAAGCATGAAGATAAACTCAGTTAAAATTAAAAATAGATTAATAAATTACATCTTAAGACTATAATACTATCTACAATATTTTACTCTAACTATTTATAAACTGATTTTTTTTTCTTTTTCAAAATCAGTTATAGGAAACCACAATACGAAATAAAGCGTTGGCATTAAATTAAACTAAAAATAATTGACGGCATATGCCCTTTTAATTAACAGCTAAGGAAAAATATATATTCTTAGAAAATAATAAATAAGTTGTGTGATAGTAGCGTATTAAACAGAAAAATCAATATACCATATTTACACATGATTTAAGTTTCTATAACTGTTTAAATTTTAATATAGAAACGGTTTTAAACAGTTACTAAATTTCGAAATATTATGCATTTTTTTTTTTCCTTTTACAACGGTCAAATTATTAAATTTGCATATAACCGTATACATAGTTATGAAAATAATGCTTATGATACATATTTGTAAAAATTTACATACAAATATTTTTCATCTGTAACGTATGAATAGCTGCTTGTTAAAAGGAATTTATTATATAAAAATACTTTATATATATATATATATATATATATATATATATAAAAACTGTTGTCTTTTAAGTAAGCAAACAAATCGAAATGTGTTCATATACACTTATAGCTTATTATGGTGCAATTCCTAAAATATTCTCTTTATACATTTTGAACTTTAAAGTAAAAAGCTTGGGCTTTACAGAAAAAAGAAGACCCAAGACTAAAGACAGTTTTGCTCAAAATAAATAAATAAAATAAAAGAAATGCGAAAATAAATAAAAACAAGGACTTTCTGTTCTAATTTAATAGTTCACTAGACCGAAATTATTTTATACATACATTGATTCATGCTCTTTTGAAAATGCTAAAAGTACTGCCATTTCGGATTCGAAAAAATAAAAAGACAAAATTTTTCTGCTTGCCGTGATTCATATATATCTTTGATTTTGCACTTAAAACACACAATGTTAAATTTAACGTTTAACTTTTTCTATCATTCTTTGATGATGAAAGTAATTATCAAAACATTGATGAAGATGATCAGGTAAGACCAGTGAGCATCATTTATATACGAAAAAATGTACAAATGCAAACTCTGAGTTGTATTAAGGCGAACATTTAGCCTTAATTAGCTGAAGCAGTTCTGCTAATTATTTTTTAGTTACCTAGAACCTAGAATTATAGCCACACCTGGAAATATTCTAAAATACACTGTAGGGTTTTTTTTCTTAGAATTTAAAATATTTTTTCTACTAAATCCAAATGATAAAAAAAAAAAAAAAAAAAAAAAATTCCCTTTATTTTTTTAAATCAGAAAGTCTGTTAAATTAAAGGTGCAGAAATTACACTTGCTCCATTACTTAAATCGTTCTAAATTTGAAGATTTCACATTAAAAAAAAAAAAAAAAAAAAAAAAAAAAAATAGAGATTTTTATTTAAATTTTGTGTATTCAGAATTGTGAAATTGCAGTGAAATGAATGAATGATAAAGAATAATAAAAAAAACTTATTATAAATTTGGGGAATTAAGTATTTCTCAATTATTTAAAGCTTTTGGAGTGATCATAAATTTACTCATATGAATATCCAAAGAATCATTTTACCAGTTATTTGTTTACATCGTTATGCTTCAACATAATATTGTCAATACACAATCATTATTTAAAAAATATGGATAATTATTGTAAAAAGGATATAAGAAATTTTTTTTATTATTAGTTATTTGAGAAATATTGAAACGATATTTTTATTAAAGAAAATTATATCAATTTACAGAATGTAAAACGCCTCATTTAATTGGTATTGTTTTATAAATACCTTATATTTTTTACTTAATATGCACATGGCCCCATCTCAAAGTTTGTAAACAGGAAATTCCGGGTTTGATACCCGACCGCTCTTGCCGACCTAGATTTAAACCTTTTTTTAGACAAATTTGGATGAACTTACTTACTGACTTTTACGTTATGATTTACTTATGACTTTTACGTTTGGATGAACTTACATTAACTGAATCTTTTAAACTATATTTAGGAGAATAGATGAATGCAACATGTAGGTGGTGAAAAATAAATGTTTTAGCCATTAAAACATACACAAGTACATAAAATTTACCTTGTAAGAAATTCATTATTTTCTTTCTTTTGTGAAATAAATGAACCTTTTATTTATTTATTAAAACATTGATTATACATCAGAAGAGACACAAAAGGTTAAAAGCCAATTCTCAACAAATAAATAAGAAAATTATAGTGCATGTTACATATTCTTAAAATTTTTCAAATGCGATTTTGTGCTTGTGTAATAGGAGATGTAAGTCTGATATACCTTTTTATCAAGTTTATATTACTTTACACGTATACAAAAGGTTTACCCTAGAGATTTTTTTTCATTTACAAAATAACTTGCATATGCCATAAGAAAATTTGTCTATAAATTGTTTTATAACTTACGCTATTTATCACTAGCGAAGTAGCATTATAAGAAAAATATTCTGGTGTGTCACTCACATGACTTTCTTTAATTATGCATTTCCATACTATAAAGTTAGATTAGAGATTAAGCCGTAATACCAATAAGGTAAAGTTATAAAGTTCAATCCTACTTTAAAAATAAACTAAAATAGGTTTAAGAACTGTTTTATTTGACATATAATCTGCGTGTGGGTGGGTGGGGGGGGGCTACCGCCCTTCTCAAACCCCGTTCAATTATAGTACAGTCGGTAACAAAAGTATCCGAACACTAGCAATAATTTTTATGTAAAAAAAGTAGAGTTAATGCTGTTTTGTTAAATAAATCCTTGTCGAATCCTGTTCTTAGTCAGTCTAAGAACAAGATTCGACAAGGATTTATTTAATAAAACAGTATTAACTCTACTTTTTTTTTATATAGGAATTTTTGCTAGTGTTCGGATAATTTTGTTACCGACTGTACCTACATTTTTTTTTTTTTTTTAAATGAAGGTCGTTATTAATTTGTCGTCAAACTTGACAATCATGATGAAACTTTTCAAGGGACATTCTAATACGAACTTCACAATACCAAATTTGAGTTTTCTAAAATTATTTGTTTTCAAATTACGCTGATAACTTATATACATACATACAGATCAATCGCTAAAAACTGCACTTTCATGTTTAAGACACTTTAAAATGGGACAAATTATACAAAAAAAACAGAATTAAAAATAGAATGTAAAAAAGTACTTTGTTTACAGTATGAATATGAAATCCCCCCCCCCCCCCTTCCTCAGGAGCGTTCGTTGACATAGTAACATGTAGCAGAGCACTTCCACCAACTACATCCAATAGTGTGGTTTCATAATTTAGCGATTAATTTGAACGTTTAGCTTAATTTTGAATAGCCCTGTATGTTTTCAATAAACTGTATGCACATCACATTGTGTTCTTAAATTTAGTTATGTATTAAAAACACGTATCACAAAATGAAATAAATTTCTAGGAATTTCCAAGTATAGCCCCGATATATCGAAATACTTTAGGTAGCCCTGTAAACGAATAATGAATGATTTCCATGCCACAATCTACACAAAATGTGCTTTTATGCGTATAAAATAATAAATTTCATCCATTCTGTTTCGGGAAGCTTACAAATGTTACACTGAACTTATCAGAAATCCCCCCCCCCCACACACACAAACGTAATGTATTTTAATTTTTTTTGGACGGCCCTCTACACGAACCACTTGCTGGATCTTAATGAAAAGTTTAGTGCAGCATCCCCATGTAATACAGATTTAGACCGAGTTTAGATTTCTTGCTATAATTCGTTCTTTAAATATGTTTATAATAGACAAATACACAGACAGACAGACACACAAATCAACCGCGAAAACCCGTGAAAGAAAATATTACTTTATTTACATTACTCAGTAAGCTGATATATATATATATATATATATATATATATATATATAAATATAAAAAATATCACATAATTACAAATTTTTATTACAAAAATTACATTTTACTTATAATAAAATATATCGTACAATATCTCATGAATCAGTAATTTAGTGAACTAATGCAATAAAGTGATAAGGATTCAACGACTTTTGTTAAGAAATTTATATTTTTAAACGAATAAATTCTGGAATTTTTAGTTGTATAATATAAAATTCAATTTAATAAGAACAATCGATATGAATGATTAGATTAATGAAATTAGCATCCAGATCTATGTTTACAAATTAAATCAATTGCGTACCAATTGAAGAAACTTTAAAATGTTATAAATAAAATGTCACACTTAATAATCTATGAATTATAAATCTTAAAAATTATATTTTTAATGGAAGTTACTTTAGCAGATTGCGTAAATAGGTATTATAATAAAAGAAAAAAAGCGAAAGGCCTTTATATTCAATATCCACCTCTAATTTTTATTTATAATGTTTGTCTAATCGGCTATTTTATGTATCAAAAAACATTCTTCAAAATTAGTGGTGATTATTAAATAAAAATGCACCTGTATGTTGGCAATACTGATGACAAATACACTTGGTAAGACTGCATTAAATAACTAATTTATTCAAATACTTTTTCATATATCGTAAAATTATAAACAGTACAGGTATCATATTGTTAATAATTTTATAGTGTGTAAAGGAGCGCCTGAATATATTGAACGTTTATGTCGCATATAGTTTTATTTAAAATGGTCTCAATACATCTGTAGTTTATTTAAAAAAGAAACTATCAAGTCGTTTAAAAAATCATATCATTCCTTCTTTCAAATTATTCTAATTAATGTTGTTTTATAAATAATAATTCAATAACCAAGTTCTAATGGGCTCAACATATATAAGATTCGTGTATATTTACCCAAAAAGTTTGCTTTAAATTTAATCTAAAAAATAATTTTCTTACAATTCTGTCCACCAGCACACATGCGCTTTCCCCCGAATTGAAGACAATATTTTTTGTTTCAAGATATCATCATATTAGATTGGTTTTGAATCTTCAAAAGTGTCTCAACTATTTCGAACTGATTTATGTATATTTCACTAAAGTTATTTATTTTCATCATTTGAAGGTTCTTACTTATTCTGAGACCCGATTAAATTAGTTAATTAAGTTGAAAAAGGATGTTTTATTTAAATATATTTTAAAGTCACTTTAAATATATTTTCTCTTATACAAGTTTGTATGGACCCACCTTTTTGAGTACTCTTCCACCACTTTTCTCTAACAAAACTCATCTTAAATTTATATTCTTAGTTTATAACAATAATTTCTATAAGAAATTAGTGGCGTAGAAAAGTAAGGACCATGTACATGACGTACAAGAAAGTTTATGATTGTCACCGAAATATAATTTAAAAAGATACTACTTTTTAAATATCCTGTATTTTTACAGTTCTGAAGGTATATTAAAGTCTTAAAAACGTTAAAACATGTTTAGAATATTTGGTTACTCAAATATATTGTAGTATAAATCAAATACTTCAAATATTTCTTTGATTTTTCTTTTTAAAAAAAGTTTTCTTTTCCTTTTTAAAATTATTAATTATGGATTTTTTTCTAAAAAATATTTTAGTGTTTTGCACTTCATTTTCAAAAATAAGTTGGAGAAATAGCATTTGGACTATATATCTTTTTATCAAATTTTATTTAATAATAAAAGAATACAAATATCGACTGCATTTTGCTACATGTTTTTCTGTAATGCCCACAATAAGTATATGTCTAAAAATAGTGTGCTCTTTATTTAATTTATCGCTATATAATGTATACAGTGAAGCCACTTCAATTCAGAAAACCTCTTCAATTTAATATATTTAACATCGATTTACGTTAAGTGTTTTTTCAGTTGTAAAATAGCTTATTAAGAGTCACTATTTTCTCGAAATACAAATGTATAAGTTTTTCTTGATAAAAATGTACTACTAAATGATGACACGTAAAAGTCAATTTGTCATATCAATGACATGATTTATTGAGTTTTTTCAATCAAATTTAGGGATTTTTCAGTTATATAGGGATAGCCAAGCTTAACAGCATATTCCTTTTTTCCGTGATATGGCTTTAAAACTTTCAACTTAAAGTTTGGAAAAGTAAGGGAATAGAAAGTGATTTTTTTCCTTTAAAGAAAGTGAAACTTGATAAAAAAAATCTACTTGCCAAACCATTTTTCATACTTCATCACATCCTTCTATAGGTTCGTCGTCCTGAATTTTTTAAGTAACCTCCTGCCCTTGAAATTCGCACTGCGCACCCCTCGATGCTCTTGAACTTTAGTACACCACAAGATCAAGGGTAAGGTTAGGTTATTGTTGTATCGGAACTGGGATAGGCACCTTAGTACCGGATGTCTTAGGGAGCAGAGAACTCTAAAACTGTGTAAAAGTGTCCAACAAAATATTGATGAACAAAAGCAAAGTGTCAAATTACGTGTAATACAAAAAAGTATTACTAAATTTACAATATTTTATTACTTGGTCTAATTTTAGTAAAAATCAAAATCAAATACGTGTCAAAAAATGCATTAAATTTAAAACTATTAAGAAGAGATTAAATACGTTTATATTATTTGTTCCAATCTTAAAACTTTATTGGAGATAGATATCTAAAGATATTTCCTAATACAGTATTTAATTTCTCTAATAAAGACATATATATATGCTAATGATTATTGTCCACATATATTATCCATATTGTAATATTGCATACTGAGTATTGAACACTATTTTTTATTTTTAAAATAAAACCTGATAAAATGATTTTTATTTTTATAAAGTTGTTACAGAAAATACTATAATAAGTATTCGTGCTGTAAATGTTATGGATTTATTCAGGGGCATTCGCTATTTCAGGTATCAGCATCGATAATCAATCTTCTCGAACCATGCTTAAACCATAGCCTCCTAGACTAGATGCCTGTCGCGTGGCTCGGAAACTTGGCAACAGTTGAAGCGGTAGACGGCGCCACCTGGTACAGATTGTGCGACTTTTTTATTCAACTTTCACCAATAATTTTAAGAAGTGATATATGACATATATAATCGACGTTTATTCGATTCTATTCACCTTTTATGTATATCATATCCAACTTTTAAAAATTTTTGGTGGCTGCTGAATAAAAAAGTCGGGCAATCTGTACCAGGTGGCACTGTCTACCGCTTCAACTGTTGCCAAGTTTCCGAGCCACGCGACAGGCATCTTGTTTAGAAGACTATGCTTAAACATATTGTTGTTTATTAGTTTAAGTTTGTTCTAAATACACTTAAATAATTCGTGATATCTTTAATTCGTACGTGTCTCCTGGTGCTAAATGAGTAACAACTTTTGACTATGGCAGTACATATGCAAAGTAGGTGTACTATGAATTATGATCACCTCTTGTTATGGACTTGATAAAAACTCTCAGAATGAAAATGTTTTAAATTATATTGAGGAGCCAGGATCTATATGAAATCTTAGATAATAAACTATTTTTATTATGTTCCCCCTATAGTTTATCGTTATTATTAATTTAGTTCTATTGTTATTGTTGTTGTTATTCTTTTTTTTTTTTTTTTTTTTTTTGTGTGTGTGTGTGTGTGTGTGTGTGTGTGTGTGTGCTCTGTTTTGAATTCTAATCCTTTGTATCATTGTAGACCATCATATTTGTATGGATTAATTTCCGATATAAAGCCATATGCGACAACAACAATTAGTAGCTTATTGTTCTGATAACTAGCATCACGTAATAAATATTCCTTGTGGGAAAAATTTTAATTACAGCAGGTTTTATCAATTACTAATATTTAAAAATTTATTAGAACAAAATATATTTAATGAATTTGTTTGACCTAACTATAATATCTATAAAAGTTATGATATTCGAAAATGAATCAATTTTTTACGTGTAGCAATCAACTGCTAAAAAGAAAGTGTACATTAAAAACTCAATAACCTTGTTAATTTAAATTATATAAATAAAAAGGATTATTTAAAAAGATTTTAAACGATGCAAAAGTTAGTTATTTTTAATTACATAGCTGAAAGTTTAAAATTGCATTATACCCTTATTTCGTGCAGTTTATAAAAGACATGTTCCAATATTTATAATTTTCGCATTGTTAATAAGAAACACTGAGATTATACGGATTATTGAGATATTTATTAACTTTTACGTATTCCCTCTTTCTCTTCACAATTTATCACATTTATCTGATGCAAATGGAAAATATTGCTCTATTTTAAATAGATAGGTATGCAGTTTAAAAAAGTAGGCTATACCTTAGATTTTAATCTACGATGGACTGTGTGTAGTTATTGACAATTTGGTTTTGATCCTTGTCTTAAGAAAATGATACATCAGTAAACATTAAGATATTTACAGTGGTCGTAATCTTAGCCTTTTGTATTAAAGACACTCTCAGGAATAAAAAATATCCGCCTATTTTGCCACCACTATTTTCTTACAGATATATTTATTGTATTTTTATAGTAATGCGTCATCGTTAAATATTATCGAAATTATTGTACGAAAATAGTATTAGAAAAAAAGGCATAATATTCTCATTCTACAAAGTATCATAAAAAAAAGGTGGGAAATTAGACCCCTGTATTTAAAAGCAGTAAATAATAATAATAATAATAATAATAATAATAAAATGAATTCTTATCGAATAATATTTTAAAAGTACAAAATAAAAATATATTGTTTTTTATTGGAGACTGATACTAAATTGATTGTTTAGATATTAATTACTTTTTTTGCATTGGTTTACCTATTCAAAACCAATCGCATTAACATAGGATTTTTAAAAAGAGTGAATTTTTACTCAATTGGAATAGATAGTCTTACAGTTTAGAAAGATGAGGCAATCTTTAGATTCAAACCCAAATTACACTGAGTGCAATTATCTGACGATATAACTGGAATCTTTATTTTACGAAGTACATAGAAACAAACATTACAATATTTAAAAACGGTAAATGAAAAAAGAAAAAATCGACGTTTAAAACTGCAATAAAAGCAAACTATTAATAATATCAATATAGTATTTTTATATTATACATGTATGTGTTTGTTTAAAACATATAAATTAACAATTAATTATATATATATGTAAACATAGAAAATTTCTCCAATGCACAAATTACATTCGGACCACCTTCAGGGAAGTTTCTCAGTGTAGGATAGAAAAAGGAAAATATTTCAAGTATTGCCAATATAATGTGAAAATGTAGTATATTCCTCTACATCTTACCAAGGAAAAGGGGAAAGTTAAGCAGAAGTCTCATAAACAAAATATATATTAAGAGTGGAAAAAAAAGTATATGCACACAAGCTGGGGGAAACACATACACAAACTAACATCTCTAAAAACAAAACAGTACACAGAAAGCTGAACAGATACAAAATTAATAGGGGTAAATAAAAATTAAGTCATTACAAGGGTGTACATTAAAATCAATAACCGCCATAAAAATATTATATAGGTCTGCCACTGGAAAAGTGGTAGCTAGTTTGGTATCTTCTTCTTTTCCATTGACAGGAGAATCTTAGATATTGCACCTGGCATTGAAAGTTACATCCTTTTAAAATGCGTTTTCCTTAACATTTTTTTCTTTATTATTATTATTATTATAGAAAACATCGATGTTAGGATAATAATTATAGCAGAAACTTCTTCAACCTTTAATCTCTATATTTTACACATAAACTTCCAAAAATAACATGAGCTTTAGCCAAAATATAGAAAAAATTATATAATGAAGAATTAAGAAGTTTGAAAGGAAACGTTTTTAATTTCAAAGTTTGATTCGGTTAAAATATTTCAGTACGACACTTCGTCCTGCAAGAAAAATTACGTCGGGTGAAGCAGACTTTGTAGATGAAAATCCTTCGAAGCTAAAATTAAGCAATATATATATATATATATATATATGCTTTAAAAAACTCAATTTGATAAACTGTTTAAACTTTAAAAAAATATTCAAAGTATAATCCTATAATTAAATTTATTAACTTAAAGAATACATTTTGGATATTATTTACTAAACGACATGGCTGAGTAAATACAACTTACAACTTGCATTAAATTACATATTTACTTACAATAAATTGGAACAGGATCAGAATAATTACTGTTCCAGGAAGAAGATCAGGTTAAGATTTGCCTAGAATGTGAATACTGTGACTTTAATAGATATAATGAAAATCATCGCATTTAATTTGACTCTTCAGTTGTGCAACTGTCTCCTTTAACAAGGTTATTTCGCTTGCGATAAAAAAAAAAAAAAAATGAATTGTATGAAAAATGTCATTAACTTGTTTGTAAAATAATTATGTCTTGGAATTAGTAACTATTGACTCCCCCTCAAGCTATTTATGCAACACAAAACACATTTATAGCCTAGCTAAGAGCTAGTACACATACATTTAAATGCATAATGATGTATTCTATCTATACATATATATGATATTCAATATGTATTTTTTACAATAAACATAATAAGTCCAATAGTCCATACACAGGAAATTTTTAGAATCGTTTTTAAATAATATTCACTCCTATTTCCTAATAATATTTTTCAATAAAACTAACCATAGTTAATTACTAGAAATTGTTACTAAAAATTTTATGAAACATTTGTGGTAATACGCCTTTCGGGAAAAACGTAAGACTTGAAACTGTGTTTATTTAACGATATATTATCCAAAAAACAGAAATCTGCACCAAAAACAAAATTTTAATCTTTTAAAATGACTCATATGGTAGACGAATGGTTAGCGGTTCAGTTCCCAGTAGCCGGGTTCGATTCCCGTTTCATATTCCTCGATCTACGTATCCCCTATGCATAAGCGTCATGATTTGGAATTCACTACTTTAGCTGTGAGTACAGATTTAGTGATTCTTCATGTGCAAAAATGTAACTGTCGAATGAAATTCCTAAATTAAACCAATCTTTAAACCGTTTATGAAAGTCCGTAATTAATATACATATCTGCAAAATATAAATGTAGAAAAAAAATTACTTTATCAAAATAAATTTAACGGCCCATGAATTAAAATTAACGATTAAATAAAAAAGAAAAAAACTCCTCTAGAAGATATTTGTATATATATATATATATATATATATATATATATATATATATATATATATATATGTGCGTACATCCTTAGAAAGAATATTTAATCAAGTAATACTATGTGATCAAAGTACTTAGTAATAAATAAAGAGTTTTAAAAGTTTAACTTCATCGACGAGAGTTATTCTATCACAGAATTTTTTTTCTAATGATAGAGTTATCAAAAAGTAAAAAAAAAAAAAATCTAAAAATGAAACAAGACTGAAATCATATAAGTTCCATTTTGAAGGAATTTAGTTCTTTTTGTAACTAAATGGTTATTTTCTTATAAAATCGTTGAAATAAAAATGCTGATACTAATATTACCAGCAAACTTACAAATACAATATATCTCTGCTTAACTTAGAGAATGTCTTTGAAGAACATATAAAGTAGAAAAATCTTCTTCAAATATATAAAGTAGAAAAATATAATTTGTAACAAAAGTTAAAAAAAAAAAAAAAAAAATCTTCTTTTTCGTTTTATGAAATTGAGGTATCGTAATAAATATACGTTTAAAAAAAAATTAAATAAAATTAGTCACAAAAATAAATTCTTTGATTTCACCAACCCCTACTAACCCTGGCGTTTATAACGTAGGAATTGGTTAATACTTTGTAACACCACCTAAAAACCTATTAAAAAAGTCAAGTCTTTGGGTACAAAATTCGGATCATTCAAAAGTACATTTCAGTTAATGCATTGGAGTGAAAGAAGAAATTTTATTCGAATTAGTTTTTATGTTCGTCCTCTTAAAACAGTATTCCGACATTTTATTCAAACTCGAGCATTTGAAAATATTCGCGGCGTCTAAACGAAAAAGAAGTGGATTTTGTTTGAAACAAATTTCGATGAGTCTTTCATTCAATTTTTTTTTCGTAACACCCCTCTTCTTTTGACCGCCGACCGACCACTTGAGAACTCCAAAAGAAGATATCGGAGCTCTCAAACAGCTTTCTGCTCAAATGACAGACATCGCATTTTCGAGAAAAAAGTAAACAGAGCTTTAATATCAAGTGATTACCTTATGGAGGTTTTGTTCTCTCTATTTAAAAAAAAAAAAAAAAAAAAAAAAAAAAAAAAAAAAGGCTTTCAAAAATAATGATTAAACTATTATGTGAATATTAAGCTGTAAAGCTTTAATTTTATTAGAAGGATTGATATATCTGTAGAAGAGTAGATTAATAAAAATATTTCACGTTCATTATTCTCAAAATTTAAACATATTAAAATGCAATGTTCTAAGGATCCCACCAGAATCATGAATGGGATGTAAAATAATTTTGTGTATTTTTTTATTTTATTTAATCATTTTAATACCTGTATTCATTACTGATTTTACGTATTATATTCATTAAGGGAAAAATCTTCCAGTAAATCCAACCAATAGAAAACAATACAGTACCAATTTTAATAAGCTATTAATAAAGCATAAAACAGTATTAAATATTAATTACATTAAACTTTTTAAACAGAAATAGCTGTTTTCTGAAGACTAAATATTTTTTTATTAGAGATGTAGGAATTTTATTTCCCCCTTTTCAAATTGTAGTACGACTTGAAAAAGGAAAATTCGATCTTCCGAAATAGAATTTTGGAAATTGCTAATGGAATTACCTAATATATAATAATGGAATCCCTCCGAAGTCGTATTATTTGCATTTTTCTATAAAATAAATAGAAACTCTACTAGTTGAATTCTTTTGTTACTATAAACTTCTTACATACGCATAATTTATTGTTGTTTAAATCGTTTTTGAAATTACAAGAAGTATGGATCTCAAAATTAATGTAAGGAAAACTTGAAAATATACTTAAAAAACTCATATTTTTAGCAAGAAATTTTCAAACTTTTTTCTTTCTTTTTTTCTTTCTTTTCTTTTCTTTTTTTTAAGTAACATGTGTTTTATAATTAATTTTTACATATTTTGTACATTTGAAACACAGAGTAAAAGTCTTCATGAAGGAAAAAAAAAAAAAAATCAATAAAAAAAGAAAGAAAGGAACGAAGAAGAAAAAATTCCGAATTGTGAAAAATCAAGCAAAATCTTTAAATTAATTGGAAAAAGCTATTGCAATATAGGTTTACAAGAATTCATTTTCGTAAAAAAAAAAAAAATAAAAAAAAAATACTGACGATTTATGTTTCCCGCTCTTTTCATAAAAAAATGAAATTTTGTAATCCGATTGTGGAATAATCTATTCTGCACAAAAATACTTAAAGTATACATAAAGTCTTGACCTTTTTTATTAATAAAAAAAAAATGATGCCATTGAAAGATATTCATTTTTTTAGTTAATGTTTATACTTTTATTTAATTTTTTAAATCATAAATGCTAATACTTTCGCTTTCAAGTATGTGTCAATATGTTTATAATCGTGTCATTAACTAAGGAAATTAGTGTACAAATTTTAACAAATTCTTGTTGACTTTTTATTTTAATTTGTGAAACGAGGTTCTTTAAAACTTAAATTCTGAATATCCAAGAGCAGCAAATAACAGTGATATTTTTGTTACTTAAAAAAATTTAGTAACTAAAAGCTAACAAAAAAGAATATTAGATGATTAGTGACTAAAATAAAAACCGCTTAGTGGTCTGCAAAGGGGAAATTAAAATCTTAATGATTATTTCTTAAATGTTACACTAAAACAAGCTTGAATATGATATGTAAGAAAACTACCTATCTTTTCCATATACTATGCAAAATACGAAAGAAAATCCAAATTTATTCTAATTATTTTAAATGAATAGAGTTAATTTAATAACACTACATTATTTTAAATTTAAGAAAATAATCAATTATTTAAAAATATTTTAATTGCTGCTTATTATAAAGTAATAAATAAATAGTTATAATATGTATATAATATGGTAAAATACGACAGAAATTTCAAAATTACTTTTAATAATGTTAATTGAATAGAATTAATTTAAGAAGATTACATTACTTTAAATATTAGAAAACATTTAATAATAAAAATAAATATTTTAATATCTGATTACAATGCATAAATAAATAATCTACTAAATAAATTAGAAAGATTTTTGACAGTTTCTAACATATTAGAACTTCCATCGCAATTTAAGTCCAATTTCAGAATTCACTTCTCAGATTTCACTTCTCTATTGACTATGTTAGCGATTTTCTGTCAAAGAATAAGAAACAGTTCAAAGTGGACAATTTATAATTTCTCCCGCACGATTTTGAATTAATTTTGACATACTTGGTAGAAGCAGACTTTTTTCTCAAAATATTTCTCAAAGATGAATTCAAGTGCGCCTGAAAACCTAAAAATTTGCGTGATACCAAAACTTCTTCCAAATTGTCCGCTGTTATTCTCACGGGAACTATTCAAACCTGTGCAAATGATTTAATTTTCTTTCAAAATGAATTAATTTGCGGGAGGATTTTGAAACTTGACGACCCAATTAATGCGAGAAAAAAAATAGCTTATTTAACTGGAGCCAAGACATTCCAGTGTGTTTTGTCTTTTATCCACTTTCTCTCCGATTTTGTCTAATACCCATTTAACTTGATTTGTCGTTAAAAGCTCCGTTAAAAATCGATCGGTTTTGTTTTGGCGCGTAGAAGACAAATTGAAAAAGAATGGGTAGGAGAGGTATGAGTGTCACTTTCAGCTTTGAACAGCCAGCACTCACGAAAATAAAAATCATTTTTCACAAGATAATGAGTTTAAAAGATTTATTTATCATCTTTATATTATTTATTTTTCTAAATAAAGTGTTAATCAGATAAATTTTATTTAATTTATGAAATTCAAACTCTGATTTTTTGTTCTAGGAAATTGAAAGATTATTCAATGCTCACTTATTAATTTGAATTTGAAAGTAGTGTTCAAATATGGTTACGGGGTGTTTTTCTTGCATTTGTAAATGCATTTTTTTTTTTTCTGATATGCATTTGTGCGATTTAATTTAATTTAATGTTTTCATAACTTTTTGTTCTTTGAATTTGAAAGAGTAACTTTTTGTTTGTTTCGACATTGTATAATTGGCTACAATAAAACAAAACAATAAAATTCTGTAAAACAAATTAAACGAAATGTTAATAATAATAATTATTATTATTATTGTTGTTGTTTTAGCCTTTTATTTTCCGCGACTAAATATAACAAAACTGTATAGAAAATCACTGAAACATATATGAAATAGTTTTCTATTAAATAGAATATTCGGTATGTTTTTTAAATACATTTACCACACAGATATTTAATGAAAAAGTACTGTAAGAATCATTTTTAGGAAGATGTTTGTAGGGGCGTTCTTATTTTTAGAACTATCTGATGGTGAAAAATATGAATTACTCAGATTTGTTTGTTTGGACCTTTCATCTTTTTCTCAGGAATAAAAATAAAGAAAAAGTTTCAAAAGTTTATGTATTTCGAGATGCACAAACAAATTCATCACAGGAAAATGCTGACTTGGTAAGTAAAGAAAAAAGTGCTCATTTTGCAAATTCTTATATTATAATTTAAGTTGTTATCTTTTTTTCAGAAAAAGGTATTGATAGAAAACACGCTGTAAGAATTTTTGTCTATTTTTACATACAACATTATTAAATACTTGTTGAGAAATTCAAAGTTTATTACTAAAATTGTAAAACAATCTTCAAAGATTTAAAAGTAAAGACAATATAATTTTTAATATAATCTTTTTAAAATTATATATATATATGTATATGTGTGTGTATACTTTAAGTAGTAGATTTAAGCTATTTATTATGCCAAAATTTAAGAATAGAATACCTCTAAAAATTTTATATGGAAATAAAAAACATTATTACAAAAAATTTTCTTTTAGAATAACTTACAATTAAAATATTATTAATTTAAATAAATAAATAATTAATTAATTAATTTGACCCTATAGTATTAAAATATCGACTCATTTCCATATTATACTTAAACAATTATTTTTATTCAAGTATCTTGAATTTTATCTTGAAATTTATCGTTGATAGAAGGAACTATGTACATACAGATAAACACATATAATTAGAAAAGTTATAACTTTTCCAATTATAAAAAATGAACTGAATTTAATATTGTCTTCGTTGAATGTAAATAAATATTCATTATATATTCTATTCACCATTAAAATACATATATTTATCTAATAAATTAAGAAAATAAAACTTTGTTTAATCTTGCGCATGCGCAGTTAAAAGTTATTTAGTAGGTATGCTCAAGTTAATTAAATATTAAATATTTTTGTATTCTGATTCCTGTATGCTGTGTCTAATGTAGTATGCAAAGTGTCATAAAAATGACTTCACATTGGTTTTATTATCCTGCATGTCATAATAAAAAATGGACAACTCTGTGTAATTTTTTTTCAGTAAGTCTTTATGCCTCCACTAATATATATGATAGTATCATATAGATAAACACATGTAATTAGAAAAGTTTCATAATCACATGCTACCGCTAGAACGAATTTGAAGAATTACTTTTCTCAGAGTGACCCTAAACATTGTTATATCTTTAATTTTAATTGATCCTCTTTTAGCTTTCGGTAGAAAAACTTCACGGGAAAATATGAGGTTTAGTATGTCTTGAAGTTTCTAGACAATTCGTCAAATTCTTTTTGAGATATTTTACAAACCTTCTGAAATTGAAAAAGCGTCCGGTCGTTCATGGAAAAGTAGTATATGACCGAATGCAGTTAGATATATTTTCGCCCATCTGTTGCGTAATCACGCATGTAATACATAAAATGGAAAAATAAAATTTTACAAAAAAAAAAAAAAAAAAAATCGTTCAAAAATAACAATTTTATTAAAATTTAAAATTCCGTATAAGAAAACAGAATTACACTTATTATAAGTATTTAAAAACATGATAAAAGTATAAGTATTATTTCAGTATTATATACGTTTTATTTACTTTTTAAGTATTATTTCATTAATTATTTATTTATTTATAAACCTTTTGATATTATTTTAATAGGAAAAATCCAAATGTACTGTTATTATCTTCATTACTCTCATTCCTTATTAATATTGCTTCATTTTAAAATCCATTCACTTCTTAGTTAATTCAAAATTCGTAAATCAAAGACACTGTCATAATAATGACTATTTTGTAAAACTGGTGTACCGTTAAAGAGTGAATAAGATGTAATTCAATATATATATATATATATATATATATATATACATTTTTTTTTTTTTTTGCTTATATTTTCAGCGTAATAATTTTTTTTTTTATCTGTGGAAAGTGTGTTGGCATTTAAAATTTAATTCAAGCAATAACAACCTCGATTTGTATTATCCAATCTTTAAATAACAATAGGGCAAAACAAATTAAAATAAGGAATACATCTTGTACGAAGAAGAAGTATAGTGTATTTCCGAAGTTATTTTTAAAATTTTACACTTAACTTTCGTTAGGCTCATTAAATTTATCTTCATGTATACTTCTTAATATTATCTGTAAGGTTTATAAATTTAACATGTTCATTATGAAGATGAGAATAATAAAGTACAATATTAAAAAAAGTTTAATATAACTGCAAATGTTTTACATATGTTTCACATTACCACACGTAAAAAGATTTTAGATCAAATTGCAGTTTGACAAAAGAATCTCCGTTTCAAAACATTCTTAATTGTATTTCAAATCAAAATACTATGTAAATAGTTCATGCCAATTGTTATTCTATTTATATAGCTTTAAAAAAGCTTAGAATTGGCATGTATCATTTTGAAATTCGGCAATATTTTGGACATTTTTCCCATAAAAGAGGCCTTTTTGCCTCTCTCAAAAATTACTTTATATCATTTGAAATATCCTATATTCATAAAAATGATAGATTTCATGGCAATACTTTATTTTAGAAGTAATAGAATGTAAAACGAGAATAACTTTTTTTCAACATACATTGTCCTTTGAATTTGCCTCCTGGAATATGATTTTTTGTATCTTCATCCAATGAGCCCAACATCCACCACTTTACCTACAATTTTCACCATAAAAATCTTTGTAACCGGTACGACTTTCACCTGCTAATCATCTACCATTTATCTTGATTCCCTCCGTCAGAATTTCTTTACAATCATAAACCTAGATGTAAACAGAACTATAACTTTCTTAAAATATGGACTTTGTATTTGTTCTGCATACGCACTTTTATTTGTTTCCTTTTACGATATTCCTCAGAAGTTTCAAAACTAGAACTGTGTTCAGTGAATATTTTTGTATATATATACTTTAAATGCTCTGTACGTTTTAACTGATGATGTCAGGGTTTGATGGCGAAAAACTTTGCGACTTTAATATTTTAGCATATTAAAAGTTCTATCATTTATGCATATTAAATTGTCTTCTTTAATTGTTAACAACAAAAATAAGAAAAAAAAAGCATAAGACAAGTTTTAGTGCGCTTCGAGAAATTTCTAAATATTGCTTATAACATATCCTATTTCTTTTGTGCGGCCTTCTAATCGAAATCTAAATGCATATTATGTATTAAATACACATTTTACAAGTTTTTGTGCATATAAAAACATACATTATTCTTTATGAGAAGTGTAATCTCAATATAATAAAATGTACCAGCGCGAAATTTAACCCTTAAACTTAATGTATTAGAGTCCTTTCGAGCGTCCCTATGCATGAACCTTTATCCTGTATAATAATATTCCCGTATGATACGTCATAAATTGCAATTTTTTTTTCTTTTTTCAATTCATGATGTTTGCTTACAAATATCTTAAATTTATTATCTTTCATAAACATAAACACGGTTTTGTTTGAATTTTACAACCTCAGATCAATAACTTTATTTACTTATGCTTTTATTTTACATTCTTTTCTTTTTTTTTTTAGCTAAAATAAAAATTCATATACATAAAGAGACTTGAGTTATGAAAAAGATTTAATCAATCTCTACTTTCGCCTAAACCATAAACAATTTTTAATCTTGCAGAGTGTTCAATTTTTTTTTCTTTTCTTTTGCGATTTCTATAACTTTTTCCTTAAGCATTGCCTGTTAGATTTTTATAAGAATTGATTCAGTGATTATATCTCCTAGATTTAAAATGAAATTTTGTTACTTAAAAATTCAGCATAGCTAAATTAAACGAACTCTAGAAATATGTAAATTTATTTTACTTGTAGAGTATTATGCAACAAACAATTCGTTACATTGTTTTGTATTCAGGTAAAAATAGCCACCTTAACTTAGACTTAATAAGTATGTGGTATTTGTTACGCCTAAATGTTAAATTAAAACAAGTTTTGAGTAAAACCAGATTTAATATGATTATTGATTTTATAAAATAGTTAATGCAGTATAAATAAAAATGTTGTAACGAATTGTAAAATAAATACAATTTCAGCTTTAACTTAAATAAATACAAATTTTGAAACACATATGTTTATTATTCTCTGTTTATGATAATACTGATTGAAACAGGTCTTTGAATATTCTTAAATCAAATATGAAGATAACATATGTGAGATAATAATAATTCTCTTTTATTTATTTATTTATTTATTTATTTATTTATTTTTTTTTTTGTAAAGGAAAACTATTATCCTATTATTTACATAATTTTCTTTAATACTTCTTTGCTTGCGTTTTTTTTTTTTTTAAATCATTCCTTCCTACATATGTTTTAAATTTAAATTTTTGCAACAACCAATGATTTTTTATATTTCTTTAAGTTTTACTCAATATACTGAATATTGAAAGAAAAATCTAACGATAAAATTTCTTGCCAGATAAAATTGATTAATGAATTTCTGAAGCAGTTCTCCAAATACCTCAATCGTAATTATCTGAAACAGTAGAAATAAACTTTAAATCACGACATAAATAATTAATCTGTTCTAAAAGATCCAAACTCTATCATAAAAGAATTGTCGTGAAATTTAGTTGTATTTAAATATTTTATGTGGAAAATACTTTTTTATTATTTTTTAAAATGTGGTATTTAAGGTATGCTACTACTAATAATAATTTATCGATACGAGGATCTAACATCAAGAAGGATAACTAGAATTAATTAATAAACAATTACAAATGGAAGTGAAGCTATATACAAAGCACAAAACATTGAAGAAGTTATATATATGTATAAAAAATATCCTTATTTATAGTTTGACGAAATTTTGACTATGTGGTCTCTTAAAAAAAAAAAAAAAAAAAAAAAATATTTGAATAGGTTTTAAAGGATGACATTGAAGAACACAATTTTTTGCATACGTATACATGCATATGTGAAAGTTACCACTGCCTCTCTGGCGTTTCTTTTCCACGTGTCACTATGTTTTTCTGCTTAAATAAAAGTTTTTTTTTTTTTTTGTATTTTATGTTTGAAATAACAATTATTGTATAGATGTAGTGCGTAATTTACAGTAGTTGAATGTCAGCATAGGTCTAGATTGTAATTAAAAGATTAAATCTTGAGAATTCCAAAGTTTCATGTAAATTTATATTTATAATTCTCTTTAATATTGAATGATATACTATTTTTAATTATAATAGTATTATAAATTATGTATAATATATATATATATATTAATTTATTTACAATGGTGAATTATGAAAGTTTATGTCAGTGTAGAAAATCTATAATATTAAAATAACTTAAAAAATGGAGAGTTTTAAATAAAATTTATATTAGCATTATTCATGTATTAAGTATATTAAACATATACTTTTAAATTGCTTAATAACTAAAACAATGATAAGTAATTTTATCTCAGTATAAAGATTTAATACAGTGTGAATAAGAGTGTATTAATCGGCTTGTGTAATTGATTTTATAATATGAAATTTAAATTTAAATAATTCTGACGATTTTAAATATGAATTACAATTAGTTAATACAACTTATTGGGATTAATAAAATTTTCTGTACTATTCGATAGAAATAAAGTGCATTTTAGCAATATTGTAATTTATTGGTATGAATATAAATATTGTACAATGTACAATGCACCTTCCAATCTTTCAAAATATGTTTTAAAGAACTCGTTTATTAATGTTGCCTTTTATTTTCGTTTCTCTTACTCACGTGTCACTGTGAATGTCAAATATAGCAAATCAAAATGACCGATTTTTTTTTTAATTATAGCATTTAATTTGACTAAAAAAATATTTCCTTTTCTCTTTATCGATTAATTATCCACGTAAATTAAATTACTCGAAATGTTTTTACATTATTAGATTCCCTGTGAAATTAATTGATTAAATAATAATAATAATAATTATAATAATAATAATAATAATAATAACTAATACATCTCTTATTTAGTAAATTTTTTTTGATAAACGATACTTTTTCACTAATTATGTTAATTTTAATTCATTCTTAAAATTTTCAATCTTAAATATCACTTTAATTTTTATTTTCATTAAATTATTTATATTCTTCTAACACTTCTACTTTAATCTTGTACTACGCTTAAACTTGCCTAATTAATACATATTTGTGTTTGCTTGGAAGCACCCAATATCTATGCTTAATGTCGTATTTTTATATTGTTATTTCCATTTATGTAATATAGGAGTTTAATAATTCATTTTTATCCTAAAGTATATATTTTTTATTTATTTGTAACATTGTCGATACTCATAGTGAGTTTTTAATAAAAGTCTTCAATGTTACAGAAAAAATGTTTTTATATTCACCCTAAATGTCCTAACTGCCCCGACGGGATTTTTTTTTTTTTTTTTTTTTTATTAAGGAGGGGGTGTTTCGCACTTATTTTCATGAATTCCCATTCTTCCACCATTTTTAAGTCTTGCAATTTAAAGAATGTATTCGGTATAAACATAATATAAAACACCATATGTTATATATCTACTAGACTACCTACAAGCATTTGGACACTTTCGAATTTAGACGTTTTGTCAAATATCTAGAAAAATTCTCCAGGAAATTATCTTGAAACTTTAGAGGTGTAAGGAAAATGTTATGCCTCATATATTTCAGCAAAAGTTTTGTCCTGAAGAGGAAAACAGGACCAGTAAAAAATTAAACAAAAATAAAATATTTTAGATCACTCTGTAAAAGGTAATGCTTGAAATGTATTTTGGCTATAATATGCAATTATTTGCATGAATTTTTATGGAGCTACCACAAATATGTATATGATACATGTAACGGTTTCTTTAAGTAATTGCGAAAACAAATTGCCACTTTTTAAATTGGAACACGTACGTATTAAGTCACGTACGTATTAAGTACGCAAAGCCATACACAACATACTGCAATCAGAATGCAAAAATGTTAAATATCTCACAAAATATGAGCATTTTTACAAAATAATTTTAACTATGCATGTGCAAGATTAAAAAAATATATATATATTTGCATAATTTAATATCCAAAAATGTTGAGCTGCTTATATGAAAGCCCTAAACAAATATGTAGAAAATCGTAATTGTAGAAAGAAATATAGAAAAATCGCAAAATTTGATGTTATTTTAAAATTTAGTCCTCTTCCGCAAGCTGAAGATAATGTTCCAAAAACTATTATTTTGCAAAAATTTTCTTAGGACAAAGCCATAAGTATTAACAGGTACCCATTTCTTAAAGACGAATTTCATTTTTTTAGATCCATCCTATTTAAAAATATGCTATATTTTAAACAGGTATACAGAGCAACAATATCGTTATTATTTAGTCTTCGTAAAATCATTTGAGTCCAAAAATAACAACAAATAACAGCAAATATGTCTCTGATGAACATTAAAAATTTCAGGAAGCGTCATGACTATTAATAACAAAATTCTGTCAATACTTAAAATTTTAATAGAATAATTTAATAAATTAAAACATTTATAATGTAAATGGTCTTAAAGCTTAGATAGCATTTTGCATCTTATGAAAAAAAGAAGAAAAAACTAATTTTTTGCATTATTAATATATTTTTTAACTGTTTTTTTTTTTTTTTTTAATCTGTTTTTTAAATTAATTTAATTTTTGCTTCAGTATTTCAATTTCATGATGAAAGTTTATAAGAATTCTTTTTTTAAAACATTTATTTAAAAAATATATTAATCAATACAACATTATCTAAGTTTGCTGTTCTAATATTTTATTATTTGAAAAGATTAAGATTCACTTAAAAAATAAATAAATAAATAAAAATAAAATAAAATCGATAGCACCAATGGAGGTGAAATATAATAAAACCTAATAACTAGAACAAAATCTGAATTTATTGTTTTTATAATCTTTATACATACATACATATATATATTTCCTTAGCTTTTTACCTTAAAACATCAGGATTTTACTTAATTTGTATGCAATCTATGTCAAAATCAATCGCTTAAAAACTTATGAATACCACAATCTGCCTCTCAATGATAAGTCTTTATTAAAAAAAGTAAAATATATTTATAAATTTTGTTGCAAAAATAAACTGTTCGACGGTGTCAATTTCTTTATAAACATACTAAAAAATTTTTTTCTTTATATTTTTTAGATTTTTCCTGCGCTTCAAATTCAAAAACAAAAACTTACGAATTTTATAAAAAAAAAATTTGTTATTGATATAATCTTAATACATAAAAAAGAAATATATATATCTTTTTTTTTTTTTTTTTTTTTTTTTTGTACTGAATGCTCAGTCTTAAAGTTCTTAACAAAATAACGTCAAAGTAAATATATGACATTTATTTAAATGCTACATCATATAATAAGCTAATTTGACTTACTAGAAAATTTTGGTTGCTTTTTTAGAGTTTATTTCTTAGCTACTTTTCTTTTTGCCGATAAGCAATGAGACAACTTAAATCATGCATATTGGCATAAATGAAAAATATATAAGTGATTTCCTTTTGTTAAAAAAATATAAGAATAATTTTTTTAGAGTTGTTAAAATTATTAATGCACACTGCATATTTTAGAGATAGATTCTCGGAACGGTTTTTATTTATTGTATAATAATAAATAATATTAAAATAAACATACTTTTAATTATATAACACAGATTGATATTATTCTTTAGTGTGCCTAATCATAGATTTGGAATTAATTTTCAACATTTTGTCTTATTTTTTTTAATTTTATATACACTGTATACTCTAATTTCAACGTTGTTTATAGTAAATCAAACCTACAGTTCCAATATATTTTTCGAATTTTCGCCATTTGTCTTAAAAATGAAAACTATATCATAAGCAGTTAATTTAAATGTTTTTTAAATTGAAAAATGCAAATCATTGACGTAGAAAGACACCTTCAGAAGATATTTCACTCATGAAAGAGACAATTCACGAGTATACAATTGACCATAACACCACACACCATATTATTAACAACTTTATATAAAAAAAAATAAACAAAATTTATATATACTATTTAAAAAAAATCTTACGTATATTTTACCTCATTTTACAAAATAATTATAATAGTAAATAAATCAATATATTCTCAAGAAATCAACTTGCTTATTTAACATACAATCAACAACAAATATATATCTCTTTCAAGCACGGCAAACTATTCAAAAGTGGTAAATTTCACGATCAAGTTTAAACTACAATATTAGTTCACATCTTTTATTTTTTTTGTGATTACTATGTATTAAAAACGAAAAAAAGTATTTTTTTTTTGCTACAAAATAAATTATTAATATTTATTAAAGTGGTATTTGCTTTGAGATTCTTTTCTGCAACAATATTATGTTTTTATACTTCCTTCCTTACAAACACTAATTCTCAACAACGAAGAATCAAACTTGTTTTTCTCCCTACTTTTACGGCTGCGATAGTTTTTGTGAGTGAAACAATAAATGCGAACTCTTCTAATTACAAAAAGAAAAAGACTGAAGCATTGCGACGATCACTTCGATGGAAAGAAACTGTAAATATGTAATTGAGAGAAACATTTAATGAAAGGATTAAATAGAATGTTGTTTTTATTAGGAAAATATTGCAAGAGAAACAAATTAAAATTCATCGCTTCTTCAAAATATTTCAAAATTTAATTCTCCTCCTAATTATATGTATTAAAATGAAATAAAAGAAAAAAATATGTTTTACATTTTTGAGAGAATGTGATATACTTTGTTAAATTAACACAGTGTTTTCAAAATAAAGTGGTGAATTACGAGGAGAGGATAAAAGTGTTTAATTATTAATTTTTATTTAAAAACCTTTGTAAAATGTTCTGTATTAAATTATGAAGATACTTTTCTTTATAACTTTATACAAAGCGTTCAAACCAGCGTTGATAAAGACACATCACCAAAATGTGATTTCACTCTTTTATACTTCTTTCATTCTAACTCGATTTTATACATACATGAAAATAATATTTTTTTTCTAAAACACTATCAATAATTTTGTTGGTTTATTACAATATAAACTCACTAGACTCATTTTTGTCATAAATTTAAGCGATACATCTTTTTAAAAATAAATACAATTTGAAAATATAACCCAACGAAGTGATAATAAAATTTCTTTAAAAGTATACAGTCAAATAAAAAGCATTTTATAATAATCATTTTTTTAAAGACGCATATAAGTCTTTATACTGCTTTTTGGAATATGTGTTTGAAAATTTAAAGGTTTAATTTATAGTTTATTTATTAATCGCTCGTAAAAAACAGCATTTGAATATTATTACCCATTTTCTAGAGGTAACTAGCCAGTAAATAATAAGTACGAAAGTTATAAAAACACGAGAATTATGAGAAGTTTTTTTTTTCATTAAATAGTTTTTGCGAATTCTCAGATATTTTATTGACGCAAACGACCAGAAAACCACCGTCTAAAAAACTTCGAATTATAATAGATAATTTATTGTTATTATTTAATTTTTGCTACTAATAATTTCACACTTTTAATGAGCAAGAATTGAATTTTATTAAGAAGTCGTGTTAAATTTTTCCTCTTAATATTTTCATTTATTTATTTATTTATTTTTTTAGCATGATATAAATTTCTTTTCTTTTTTTATTTATTAATTTCTTTTTCAATCTAAAACGTATAGAAGCTCTTATATGGTACTTTATAAATTAAGATATGTTTTAACAATAAGAAAATAATATTTTACAATCTTAAGTTTTAGCTTTTCGAATAATGTGTTTTTTATTTAAAAAAAAAAAAAAAACTCATTGTGAGCGAGGTAAGGTAATTGATTTAAGAATATTAAAATGCATAAGAACAGTAAAATATAATGATTTATGTTTATATATATATATGTATATAAATGTCACATAATGCAAAACAAAATTTCTTTAAGTTTTGCTGCAAAGTTCCTTACAGAAGCTTATTTAAACATTTATCAAATATTGTTGATGTAATTCGATATAATAATTTTTTTTAATGCTTAATAATATAAGAACTACATAATGTATATTTTATACAAACATTAGTTATTGATACATTACAAAAATTATACTAATTTTAAATTGCATAAACCTTTGATAAAGTAAAATGTTTTTATCAATATTGAAACAGGGAACGTCCAGCTATAATTTTTTTAACAAAAATAACCAAAATGTTCTTTTTAGAAATATATCACCTTTTAGAATTGAATTTTAAAAAATGTGAGAATTAAAGCTTTAAAAAAAAAAAAAAAAATCTTTGTTCTCATAAATGTGAAAGTAAAAACGTTAAATCTATCTATTTCTAGGCTAGAATTTAAGGTTATCCTAAATTTCTGGTAAATACAATAATTAAATCTTATTTCTAATTACTTGTAATCCTTGTTATGGTGTTTGCATATTACACACACAAGCCAAAAAAAAAAAAAAAAGTTATTACTTTATGGATTGTAGATTTAAATTTTAACATTCTAACTTCTAATAGATTTTAATACTTCATTATTAACTAACAAATTAGTTAATTTAAGATTGGTAATAACTATCAAATAATAATAATAAAAAGAGGGGGGAAAGACAGCTGAATGTTGATAAGAAATGAAAAATAAAAATGGAAATACTATGTAATAAAATGTGTAAATAATGGGTTAAAAAAAAACACTCTTTCGATACTGATTATTATTTTTTTCCCTCCAAGAAAAAAAAAAAAAAAAAAAAAAAAAAAGAAAAAAGAAAAGAAAAGAAAAAGAAATTCTGGCAAAAGCAGAATTTAGGAGGATTATTAGTTTTTTTTTTTTTTTTCAAATTATAACATCGCTTTCAATTTATTCTATTATATTTTCGATAAATTTTCGATTTCGATAAACGTCCAACTATCGTATAACTGGTATCGTAAAAATCCGTAGATTGAAACTAATAGTCCTCCGTTCTGATATATATATATATATATATATATTAAGAAAACCTTTATTTAATGCAAATATTTTGGAACATTTTTATTCTTTTTAAAATTTAGCACATAAATTTAGAATTCAGATAAAACGTCTCATTTCTAACAAATAGTTAAATTGTATAAAGAAATTATTTATTTTATGTATATGTTAGTTGTTTCGTTTTAAAGATAAGCTTATAACAAATTTCGTGTAGTCTTTAAAATTGCATTTTTTAATAGCAATTCTTTACGTAAAATAAGCCTATAAATTTAAATAGAACTTCATGATTAGATAATATGTAGAAGTAGTAGAAGAATCTTTCTAAAGAAGGTTGCTCCGTGCGAGTCCAGTTATGTATTTTTCTTACGTTAGTTTTTTTTTTTTTTTTTTTAAGGGAAATATATATTTTTTCGGAGCAACAGTAGACATGTTTGGACATTTATTAATCAACTGCTGGGTGTTTAGGAAAGGGCAGCTAAAAATAAATTTTCGTGAAAGCATTTAAAAGATATATATATATATATATATAGGTAACTGTTGTAACGAATTTATGAGTTTAAAGATAAGAAAAAGAAAAAAAGAGAATTGCTAACCAATGCGCAGAATTGCTGCAAAAGGAAATGCAAAACTGAAATATAGGAATAGATTATCAATGAATAAAATTTGTTATAATTGTACTACTTTTGTAATTTTGGTAATTTTATAATTGTTTTTGGAATTTTTAAATTATATGTATGTCAGATTTCTTCTTAGTTAATGGTGGTTTTCTGTTTGGTGAGAAGTTGGGGGCTAAGGATAGTTATTAGCTAATTGCTACTGTCCTTTCAGAAACTTCTCTTTCACCCCTACACTGAGGGGGCTCCCTGATGAAGATCTCAGTATTTTTTGGGATTTTATTTCATTTCATTCACTGATATGTTATTTTATTCATTGATAATCTATTCCTATATATATATATATATGTGTGTGTGTGTGTGTGTGTTACGAAAAAGTTCGTGGATGTAAACCTTCCATGATTATTCAGTTAGTCCCTTTACAATTAAAGTCTTAGAACATAAATTTCTGAAGGAGCATGGTTTTCTCATCAAGAATCTTACATAATATATACTAGAAAAGTTTTACTACTAATAATAACACAAAATATTGAAAAATATAAATAAATGAATAAATGAATAAATAAACAAGTAAGATAGTTTGCACAAATTTTGATTTTTTGCAATGTACTGTATTCAGGATTAGCATTGTGTTCAGCTTCCTATATTACTATTTTGGAAAAGAAAAATTTTTATTGCTTTATTCTGAGATTAAATTAGATAAAAATTTATATTAGAAATTAGTAGTATTAAATGTGAGCACTTTGCGAACCCATATATTTAATATTTTTCTTATTATGCTAAATGTATTTGTTTTTCTGAGAAAGCTGAAGGATTGTGATGCTTCAATCACTCGCTCAAAATCTCTCTGAGGTTGTAAGCTTAAGTTACCCAAGGGGAGTTTGGTTAGATGAGGGTAAAGTGTCCAGTCAAACTTCGTTTAGCTAGTGTTGGTTTCAGAGGAAGTGTAGCATACTAAGAAAAGTAGAGTTAGTTAAAGGTAAGTTGTCCATTCTATTTTTGTTTAGTTGGCGTTGGTTTCGGAGGAAGTGTGAAAAGTACTCGGAGCAATGTTTTGGATGTTGGGAAGATTTAAAGTTCATTTGTATGTCAGTAATTTCAGTTAAGATGTCTACGAAGTATTTCTCCAGTTATAATAATATATAATAATATAATAATATATAATAATATAACATATAATATAAATAATAATATAATATATAATATATATAATAATATAATATATAATAATATAACTAATTACGTGAACTCCAGAAAATCTTAAGGTTTGCTTTTGGAGAATATTAGAGTGAACATGCTATCCATTCTAAGTGAGTTCTAACCGATAATCTATCATGAAATTCCTCAGTGAGTAATATTATCATTCATACACATTTACAGTAAGCCGTGCTCCATGTTAAAGTTAAGTAAAAAGTAAAATAATGGTGGAAGATCTCCCCACCCTTTCTTTTAGAGTTGTAAAATTAGTTTTTATGCAACCTGTTATTGTTGACTTTATACATTTACAGGAAGCAACACGGAAAGAAAAAAAAAAAAGCTGCTATTAATCTGCCCTTAAACTTTCTAAAAATTCTTAGCTCAAAGTTAAAGTTTTACAATACGAAATCACTTCATTTTACTTTAATTATCTGTTTTTTATTGTTAATGCATTGCGTTATTTTTTATCCTGCAAAAACATACTAAATACAAGCTAAGCTTTTAAGGTTTAGATTAAAAAAAAAGTACAGCGTTATTAGATTGACAGCGTTATTACATTGAAATGGACATTCTGAGTATCACCATTTTAAATATTCGTCGATAGTGCTTAGAATTAAGTAAATTAAGTTCTTTTTTAGAGAGAGATGGTGGCTTCTTTTGTATCACAAACTTATGGGAAGATATATTAATAATAATAATAAATTATATCTTGTGTTGGTCCTAGCTAATGGATTACATTTAAAATTTAAAAATGATCTCAGAAAATAAGACATGTTGAAGTACCCTAACCAGTTCATTTTCAGTAAGTTATACCTCTCTAATTATTCACTTAAAATCTATTAAAATTTTAATTTTTCTATTCTTTTATTGGCAGAATTGAAAGTAACAAACATACAATGAAATTGTCATGAAAAATTAAAAACATTTTGATATCTTCAATTTTAACTTCTAGACAATCCTTAATATCAAATTGTACCATGTGATTTTTTATGCATACAAATAAAAACTATACCCTCCTCCTCCCGTGGAAATAAAAATATTTTTTTTTGTGTTTTGCAGAATTTTTTTTTACGATGATATATTATTAGTATTTAGATTTTGGCAAATTAATAAGTTATTGTTGTCGTATAACATAGAAAATCTAATTTGTGTTTTAAGTTTTTAACAATAATATATATATATATATATATATATATATATATATATATATATATATAATATGCAAAATTGTTTCAGTAATTAACAAAATGATAGGTAAATTTATAATTCGATAAAATTTTATTCTTATTGGTCTATGGGAATTCTAAGGTCTAAAATGTTCTATTTCTCGGCTTTTACTACGTTTTAAAAAGTTTTTAATATAATATTCATATAATTATTGCTGTGAAACAATGTAATTGAATGACACGGATTAAGTGAAATTACCCAAATAAGTTATATTATAACTAAATAATCAAAATACATTCAAAATAAATGCGCAAAAGTAGCAATTTTAATTTTAAATGTAAATATATTAAAAATGGTAGTAAAAGTAATTTAATTTAAAACGTAGAAAAATAAATAGTGACAGACGATTAAATGCCACAAAAATTCGAAATATCCGAAAGCAAAAAAAAAAAAAAAAAAAAAAAAAAAATACTGATTTTTTTTGCACGTGAAACATAGAAGCTTTAAAAATATAAAATATTTTGGCATTAAATTTTTAATATAACAAATAAATGATTTCTTAATGCGAAAATTACAACTATAACATTTTAAGACTAAGTAAGGCACTTTAAGTCATAACAAGTTTTCAAACTTTAAACAGTTAAATTTTACATGCTTTTTATTTGCAATAAATCAATATCTCAATAACTCCATTTCTTCTTAAAAAATGAAAAAGTACAGCCATTAAAAATATGAGGTGTCACAGTAAGCAATAAGTGAAATATTTCATTCTCAAAATAAATATTTCCTTCTTACTTTAAAAATTACCTTCGACAGTAAATGACCGCGAATATTTTCAAAACTCGTTTCTGGATGCAATATATTACCTCTAGTCGTATTTGGCAGCGAAGGGTTATGACTTTTTTCTTGTAAAACCGTTATAAAACTAATTATTACTTTCAATTTTCTCGGTGTCAAATCACTGGATAGCATATTCATTGTTTAACAGTAATATCAAGAATATGTTTAAATAGTGTGTAAAACATCGATAGCTTAAAAGAATATTTATCTGCTGTCTGTCTTAAACGAATTCCAGTGGTTTACCACCGACAATAAATTAGGCAATTTAGAGTGCGTAAATTGATGAGTTAGAAAGATTGCCTAAATATATCAGGATGTTTTAAAATAGGAATAAATTCTTTGAAAGTTTCTTATTAATAAATATTTTAAAAGAATCTTCAAAAGTTTTCATAAATTATACATGAAATTATTAGATTAGAATCAAATATAGTATGGACATTTACCTTAACATTTTTTTAAAAGTAAATTATGAATATTTCTTTATACTAATTTTCTTTTCTTTCCTTTTTTTTTTTTTTTTTTGCAACTTCAGTTTAACCACTTTAAATAAAATTTCAAAACTAAATTAAATATGATCGAGTTTTATCGATAACAATTGTGTTTAATTATTGCTTAGAAAATGAGGAACAGAAATTAAACATAATATGAAGATTTTGTACTGCATTTTTTCTGTTACTTTGAAATTTTAAATACTTTGCATTATGAAAAAGCACATTATGAAAATCTACTTTGCATTATGAAAATCTACAAAGAAAAATGCCTAAAAATACAGCGTTGAAAGATAAATTAAACTTCGTAAATAAACACGTTAAAGTACAAAAAGTCTCAACAATCGTTTCGGATAGAAATAACGGAGTATGATGTATGACTCAAGCTATTCTCGTGCTCACTTTGTCACTTGTAAAAAAAAAAAAAAAATGAGTTGTGCTCATCATTTCCGATCCGAAACAACTTTTGCGAATCTTTGTAATTCTCAGTCTTTGTTTAGAAAGATTTTATTCATTATATGAAATATTTATTGAAATCCTAGGGAGAAAGGTTGGCGTGCCTTTGAGAATTGATATAAAACACTTGTTTAAGACATTGAATCAAACAGAGTCTTTATTATTTAGTTATTAAAGTCTTCTTTCTATTTTAAGAAATATTTAAGAACTTTTTAAAAATTACTTTAGGAAATTTGTTTAAGATTTAACCTTAAATTTCGGCCGACATTTTCTCGCACTTTTGATTGATATTTTTACTTCATGAAAAAATACCATTTCAAAAATTGTGGTTTATTTCGCGCTTCTAAAATGAACTTATATATTCATATGTATATATATGTATAAGTTTTTTTCCTAAGGAAAAGTCTATCATTAAACTGTTTTCAATGATTTCGATCTTTTAAAACTATCTAAATTTTTACATTTTTCTACTTGTTTTTATAAAGTTTGAAAAGTAACAAAAAACAATTAGACGACACTTGGAATGGTTTTTCAGAAAAACAGCACTTTTCAAAATAAATATATTTTTGTGTACAACTACCTCCTATTACATAAAGTACAATGTTGATACCTTACATTTTTTTTAGACTTATTGCTATTATAATGAGAGTGTAAGTCACTTTAAATGATTTTTGTTTTATTTATTTATTTATTTTTCATAAACGCTTTGATACAAATAAGTTTTTATAAAGATTAACACTTAACGTGCTGATGTATTTTTGATATACACGCCAAATAAAAGTTTACATAAATTATAGAAATAAAAATCTGAGTTTTATCTTACAACGAATTATTTTAATATTTTCATTAATGTCAGTTCGTTAATGTGATAACGATAAATACATAAGTAATATGTTTAATACATAACTAATACATATTGATAGGAAACTAATAAGCATAAGTAATATGTTTGTTACATGAAACATAGTATGTATTATTTTTATTTTCATACGTAACTTGTTAACAAATATTTTTGAAAAGTTTTTTTTTTTTTTTTTCGAATTTTTCCTGTCATATTGTTCAACACCAGAAGCATATAAATGCAAAAGAAAAAATACACACTAACTACATAAATAATATATTGGTAGATCTTATTGCTTATACACTTGTTACAAATCTTAAAAATGAATTGTTAGTAAAAAAAAAGTTTTCATTTTCTTTATAAAGAACAAAATTTTGTGATGGCATTAAAATACTTGGAAATTATTATTTAATTGATGCAGTTTTTCTGAAGTTTTTAAAATGACTGTTTTTGATAATTAATAAAAGAAATTATAAATGATGCAGCTGATTTTAAAATATATACGGAGTTTTTGTTATTTATTTCTATAAAATTACGCAAATATAAAAATTAATTTGGTTAGTACGTTTTCAACCTTATAATTTTTTTTAAGATATGCACATATACAGTCAGTAACAAAAGTGTCCGAACAATAGCAAAAATTCCTATGTAAAAAAAGTACACTTCATACGGTTTTGTTAAATAAATCCTTGTCGAATCCTGTTCTTAGTCAGTGTAAGAACATGATTCTATAAGGATTTATTTAACAAAACCGTATAAAGCGTACTTTTTTTACATAGGAATTTTTGCTAGTGTTCGGACACTTTTGTTACCGACTGTACATACACACAAGAAAAACTTCAAAAAGTATATTCTTTAATAGCTGAAATGTAATGCATCCATTAACGTATCTTTTAAATTATTAATTGCGATTTTTATATTAATAAATATTTAACATATTTTTTAAATATTAATTAATCATTTAAATTATTAATTAAATGACTGACACAGACATAAAGAAAGGTATAAAACAAACAGATATAAATAAAGATATACGTTAAGTGATTTTTTTTTAATTTATAGACTTTCAAATCCAGACAATTGTGGCGTATGATGCAGTAAATAATATGAAAGAAGTTTAAATAACAGATATTCTAATTTTTTTCGTACATTTTCCCCATGTGGTTACGTAAATAACCGCTTGAAAGAACCGCTGCTCCTTAAAAATTTCCAAAAGAGGTATAGAATACTTCACACAATTTTATTTTTTATACATAGAGTTTTTATCTAAAGGAATTCGACTGGATGAATTGAAGAAAAAATATGATCTGGAATAGGTGTTTATTATTAAATTTCCTTTTTTTTCAATTACTACAGAAGATTCATCAGTTTTTCAAAGATTAAATGATCACAGAGCAAACAAGATATATATAGCCAGGAATAGAAAAAAGAAACATCAATTAATCCATAATACTCACACTTTTATCATTAAATAATTACATATGAAAACGAACCTTCATATAAAGGAATAGATATAGAAAAAGTTAATATGAGTTGGTTATGAGACACTGACATATGGGATCATATATAACAAATATGAAAAAAGTATAACAGCATATATATATATATTTAATAGTAGGATGATAATCTGTAATAGTGCGATAATGCGTGTATAAAGTAATTAGATTTTATTTTATTTAAATAGACGGCAGGAAAGTTTTAAACTATAAATAGATGCATTTCTTTTCATTTTACTCCTATTAAAAACAGAAATATTTTATAAAAAGTGTTCTTTGGGTTCTAACTTTTGAGCTCTTCAGTCAGCGATTTTTAACTTATGCTTGTTTGCTTGATTTGTCATCGGCAAAACATAAACATTAATCTATTATGGATTATTTTCAAAGGAAATAAATGTTAAGGTATGTTAGATTTTTTATTTTCTTTGTATAAGTTACAGTAATTACCAAACCATTATTGTAACAGCATATAATCTTTAGAAACATTCATATTATCATTACAGTTTATGTTGAGTTTTAGAATTTTGAATAGAATTTTTCACTTATGCGTCTCTCTCACTTATGCGCTTTTTTCTGTTGGTCCCTTGAGCCGGCGCATAAGTGAGATTTCACTGGATATTAAAATTTCAGTCAATAAAATTAACTTTTTGTGAACACATTTATTTCACATTTTAAACTAGGGAATAATTTCATTAATGTCCGAATAATACTAAAATGTTTTGACTTTTCAATTATGTATGAAGTGAAGACTGCTTAAGTATAATAATAATAATAATAATAATAATAATAAAAGCTTCGAACCTAAAAGAAAACTTAGACATATTTTTTACATTTACTTCTATATTTCCTTTATATAATACTATAATAACATGTTTTGCATTTTTTTAAATGTATATATACGTTGAAGTAGAAAAGTACAAAATTATTGTCCAACAAAATTTATTTTTATTATTTAATGCTTGGATATTTTTTAAATACAGTAAGAATAAATTGATTTTCATAATTTTAAAATGCTAATCGAAACCGTTTAACCTTTTAAAACTATTACAATGAAACATTTAATGCAAAAACCTCCATCATTATTAATACAAAATTTTTAAAAGCTATTTTTGTTTTCAGAATATGAAAATTAATGATAAAATCATAAGGGTAATTTAGCTTATCAATATCTTCAAAGCAGTTTTCTATCAATAACTTTTAATAATATTTATGTTTACTCTCCGATAATAAAGAAGAAAAGACTTTTCCTCTAATTTATAAATAAATAAATTTATGCTATTTTCTAAACATGTGTTCTAGCAAAACAGAACAACATTATTGATCGTTAAATTTATCAAGTGTAGTTCATTAACCAGAATATAGGTCAAGGCAAAGAGGAAATAAAAAGGGTAGATGGGGTGTCACCCCTTAATTGTTTTCTGCTTGAACTCATAAATCCTGTTCCACGAAGAATCACACTAAACATAAATGGCTTTATTTACACGTAAAAATAAGTTATTTGATTCATACTTTTTCATGATATTATATTAATTTCTTGGTTTTTCAAATGAAATTCAGTAACTGTGGTAAGCATTTTAAAACTACTTTTTTTACTTTAATTCGTTTCCCCACTAAATTATTTGTAGGTTATTAAAAAAAAAAAAAAATACGAATTTTAATTTTGTAAGTATTTATTTAAATTTCCGTAAGTATTAGGTGTAAGGGAAAGTTCTGTCGTTTTTAAACACGTGCACTTTTAAGCGTTGTCGAGTGTCGACTGCAACCGGTTTAAACAGTTAGGTTAGAGTATGATTGATGATTAATACACTTTGTTTTTGTATTTTAGTCGGTTTTTTCAAATTTGCAGATCTGTCACTATGGGTGAAGAAAAAGTACACTTAAGACATTGCATACTGTACGAGTTCCAAAAAGGGAATAACGCGATGAAGGCAATAAAAACTTGTGTGACGTGTTTGGACAGGACGTAGTAACAGCTCGAACTTGCCAAAGATGGCTTGCGAAATTTCTTTCGGGTGATTTTTCTTTGAAAGATGAACCCAGATCAAGAAGGCCATCACGTGCCAATGATGTAGTGCTACAGTATAATCAGGACATATCCCACATTAAAACCCGAATAAACTACTACGTCAGAAGCGCTAAAAGAAAAATATTTGCGATGCGTACAGCTGTTTCGGTAGCCTTAAGCGTACCGTCTTCAGTGCAAAAAGAATTCTAAATCTGGAGAAGTGCTCGTATATATAGGAGAGGGACCGAATTTAGTTCAACCAATAGGATTACGGGAAAAGTGGAGTGTGTGGCCAATCAGAATTTAGGAATAATAGCTGTGTAAGCAGTAGAAAAATTAAGAAAATGTGGACTGAATGTAAAATTTCCAACAATCAGACAAATAGGGAACAGCGAAATCACAATTTTCAAGGTTTTTATAATTTTTATAAATATGAAAAGCTTCAAAGAAATCGAGTTCAGGAATGGATTTAGGTCTGCAAATTATTTTAGCTGAATTAAATTTAAAATTATGATTTTCCTACCAGCAATGTTTAGATATAGCCGATTTATTGGTTTCTTGTTTGCGGATTTCTTTAAAGCTTTTCATATTTATAAAAATTTTAAAAACTTGTAAATTGTGATTTCGCTGTTCCCTATTTGTCTGATTGTTGGAAATTTTACATTCAGTTCGCATTTTCTTAATTTTTCTACTGTTTGCACAGCTAACATTCCTAAATTCCTATTAGCCACACACTCCACTTTTCCCGTAATCCTATTGGTTTACCTAAATTCGGTCCCTCTCCTATATATACGAGCACGTCTCCAGATTCATAATTCATTTCGCACTGAAGACGGTACGCTTAAAGCTACTGAAACAGCTGTATGCATCGCAAATATTTTTCTTTTGGCGTTTCTGACGTAGTAATTTATTCGGGTTTTAATATTCCAATGTGAAGTCTCCTGTTATTATATCCCACGTTAACTTCCACAGAAGTGGGCTTCAAGCTTGGAATTCATTAGACTAATGCCTTGGATCACTTTAAAGGCTTGGTTTTGTGCCCAAACTCTGTATTTGGGTGCCACACAACGACAGAACTTTACCTTACACCTAATATATACAGGGTGATTAGAAAAAAACTACCCCGATATATGAGACCATAGCTATCATACTGTTCCGAGAAACTGAATAAAAATTTGGTGGAAGGTATTTTGAGGTATGTGCTCAAGAATTATATAAAAAACAACAGTTAAACTCTAACAGTTACGGTTACAGTGAGATAAATTCGTAAATTTCAAATGGCATTGTTTTTTTATTGAAGTGCATTCTCCATAGCAAAAACCATAAATAGCGTTGGAACGGTACCTCTAGCACGAAAATCGGCAGCGCTAGCAGGCTAACGAAAAAAGAAAAAAAAAAACGACTGTTACGTGCCTACCAGAGCACCACTTTCATTTTTTCAATGACGTCATATTTCACACTGAGTCTTTGGTTCAGACTAAAGTCCACTGATTCTGCTTCGAAACGAAAAGAAGAGACAAAGGTATACTTAATTTCGTGTAAGGCTACTGAATAAAGGCTTTAATTTCGTTGTTGGTCATAAGACGCTGTCATGATGACGTCATCACAGTACGTGAAAATCAAGGCATTGTAAAATAGCAATAAAAACCGATTTTAATGATGATAATGATGTTTCCCAGTAAGCGGCATATTGTTCACAGAGCAAAAAAGCAAGATACACATCACGCATTTCACAATGTCTTATTTTTTACTTAGTGTGATGACGTCACTCATGACGGTGTCTTCCAACTAACAACGAAATTAAAACCCTTATTCAGTAGACCTACATGAAATTAAGGATACCGTGGTCTATTCTTCTCGTTTCGAAGCAGAATCAATAGACTTTAGTGAGAGCCGAAGACTCAGTGTGAAATGTGACGTCATTAAAAAAATGTAAATCGTGCTCTGGTAGGCACATCACAGCTGTTTTCTCTTTTTTTCTTAGTATGCTTAGCGTTGGTGATTTTCCTGCTAAAGGTACCGTTCCAACGCTATTTATGGTTTTTTGCTATGGAGATTCCATTTCAATTTAAAAAGTAGGTGTTGCCATTTGAACTTTTCGAAATTTTGTCACTGTAACCGTAACAGTTAGAGCTTAACTGTTGTTTTTTATATAATTCTTGAGCGCATACCTCAAAATACCTTGCACCAAATTTTTATTCAGTTTATCGGAACGGTATGGTAGCTATGGTCTCATATATCAGGGTAGTTTTTTTTCTAATCATCCTGTATATATATGTAACGTTATAATTGCATCATATGATTAAAAGTGAAGCAATGTGATTATTCCATAATGAAAAAGCTATACAAGACTAGATTAGGAATTTTTATGTATGTCATGATAAACATCTGATAAATTTATTAAATTATGTATTTTTAAAGTTTTTTTTTTTAGCAACTCGGAAAACATATCAGAGATTATATTGGTTAAAAATTCTAATTATGAATCTTAGTAAACTTTAAAAAAATAAAAATTAAATCATAAAATACCACATATTTTTCGATGAAAAATTAACTATTTTGTGTATTCTAAATGAACAAACGAAAGAAAAATTCTATTTTTAGTTTCACTTTTGCTTCTATTGATTAAAACATGTATCAACATTAACCGTTCTTTATTAGAAATATAATGTTGCAAATCATATCTATCTTAACAAAGGACTATTTACTAACTTACAAATTGCGCATGTCCATCAACGAGTATTTTTATAAAGCAAGGATTTTAACCACTGTTTTTATTAAAAGGTTTACACTCGAGTTAAGCTCAGCTAAAAATTTTATGCCATTATGAAATGTATAATTTGACTTTCAAATTTTAATGTTTGTGGCTTCTGTTTTAATTACCTGTGTTGCATAAAAACAATATCTACGTATGTATTTTTTTTTAATATATATTTATGTGTTCTATATCCTAAATGAAAACCAAATCTTTTGTTGAAGTGCGGCTCAACATAAAATTTAATATATAATTTTGAGCTTAACTATATATCGCTAATTCGTCACTGTATATTCAGCTATGCCAGGGAGCTACATTCATTTTTCAAAATTATCAATAATTTTTAAAATTAATTTATGTTTCGTATTGTTTTTCATTGTTTGTGTTCGAACATTTGACCAATATAAGTTTTAAATTTTAAGAAATTTCTAATTTGGAAATAAACATTTATGGGGGGAAGGTAAGCCAAAAGAAAACAAAATAGCATGCATTTTTATTCAGTGTACGTCACAGGCAAAGATAACAAAAAACAAAACAAAATTTAGGAATGTATGTCACGTCATTCTATATAGAAATTAATGTTTTAAATTACTGGTATTGCAGTTTCCTAAAATTTATTCTTCATTTCTTTAATTTAGTTGTTTTTATATAACTTTAAGTATGGTCTTCCTAGCTGCACAGTATCGTACTTCATTAAACCAGTTTAAATATAAAACTGTTGTTTCATTCTTTTAAACTAATATTGTGTCCTATAAGAAACTCCAGATAGTAGCGAGTATTTAAGTTGAAGTTAAATTTCGCCTCTTCGCGTAATAAAGTTTAAAACCTTTCACTAAAATTCAACAATGTCAGTAAAGTAAATAAGTCTTACGTTGAAGGTCGCTGGAAAGGATTTGATATTAAAATTTACGCAAGCTTAGCGAAGTAACACTTCAGAGTAATAAAGTTTTATGTAAGACTCAGAATTATTACTTTTTATAATAAAAAATATCTTTAAAAAAATATCATTTATAGCAATATACGTTAATACATACTCCTTTATGATTAATACTCATATTCGGAAAATAGACAATAATGAGAGATTTAATTAAATTTAATAATGAAACATAATTAAACTTTCAAAAAATGATAATAATAGATAAAAAACTTAAAATTTTAACAGTACAGAATTTACAAAATGTTTTGAAATTGCAGAGGTTTAATTGCTTCGAGTCAGTAATCCACTCTTAGATATTATCAAACTAGAAGTAAATAAATAAATAAATAATAATAATAAATAAAATTAAGTAATTTAGATGAAATTGATTAAAATACTAATAATTTTGCATGTCCTTAAAAAATGCTGCGGAGAACTGATGTGAAAAAGTAATAAAAAATATCTCTGTGTGTAAACACATTTACAATGTATAATGTTTATATTTTTTGCTGTATATGTTTTATCTTGTTTACATATGAAGTTTTTTGTTTACTTATTTATTATATTTTTTTATTATTTACCAAGTACTAGGATTTTTTAATATCACCTTTTCTGAGTAAATATTTTCTTTTTATTTAATTCCAAAACGTAGATACAAGTTTTGTAAAAGATTTCTATTAAAAATTACTAGTGAAAAAAAAAAAAAAAAACAATAGTAGTTAATAAAAAAAGTTTCATTGAAATCGATAAAACCTCGTTTCGATCGAATAGATAAAGCTTTGGACTTCGAACCTGTCATGCTACCGCTGGTTTTATTTTGTCGTCCAACCGCTTCAGTCAGATGTCGCTGATGTTGGCAGGCATTTATTTAGTTTGCAATACATTGATATTTCGTAGTAAATGTATTTTTTTTAGAGTTTAATGAAATCACTTGTTCTGATTGAATATAAGCTGTGGTAAAATGCAATTAAAAAGCAATTTTTAAGATTAAACTAGGTTAAAGAAAAAAGATGAAATTTTGGATAAAATATATTGATCTCCATGCATTACTTTCACAATGAAACTGTTTCATTTTGAAATAAATTTCATAATATTGTAAATTTTAATTTTATAGTTCTCTCCCCATCCCCATTTTTTTTTTTTTTTGAAACGGATGAAAAAGAGGCAAGAAGTTTTACAAATTAATCTAGCTTAATTTTTCTTCGAATAAATAATTATAATATTTTGATTGCTGTAGCAAAACTGCATTACGTATAACTCAATTCATAAATTTGCAAATTTATTACGAGATTACTTATAAAAATACCAGAAAAGAAATTTAAGTCAATAACCTGTATTAATTACAAATAAATAAAATTATCTGTCGTTTGATAGACTTTATAAATTAGAGAACAGAATATTTTTAAGCTATTCAATTGAAAAATTCTCTTCAAAGTGTGACATTTCATCGTATTTTATATATAAATTTACAATCTTCATTATCAGTATACATTTTGAAAACACTCATTAAAAGTAAAGCTTTGCAAAAATTTATTGCAAGAGCACATATAATATCCAGTGCATTGTTTATTCACAAAGCATCATTAAATAATTAATCATTTGATTTTTTAGCTTATAGTGACTTTAACAGATAACAAAAAATAACCTTAATCAATTCATAAAGTTATTACTGAAATCTTGAAGTTTTGAAGCGACATAATATTAGATAGTGCCAGAAAATTTCCTTTTGAAAAAATACACACAGTTTTTATTTGCCAGTACTCAATCAAGAATTTCATACTTTTTGTGTGTTCGCTTTAGAACATAACCGAGGAAAAAAAATGCACACAGCCAATAATTTTTTTTTTTTTTTTAAATGTTCAAATAATGTTAATTTTCGAAGGCTCTGCGTTTATTATCAATATTAACGAAGAAAACTCATACCGATAAGTCATCATTTCATGTCAAATTGTGTCTTTTCTGTTATAATTAATTCATTATTGTAACATTAAATGCTCTTCTTCAATGTTATCATGTGATGTTAAAACGACATTTAGCACTAGACATTTTTATATTAGCATAATTGATGCACTTGTTTAGATATTTCTTTCAGAACTACTTAAAAATAAAAATAAATGTTTACAGACTTATCTTATCTAATAAAATATTTAAAGTTGATTTAAGAAAATTCTCTTTTAAGACGAAAAAAAAAAAAAAAAAAAAGTTGTTTTCATCTCAATATTGCTAAAGATATTCAAGACATGTTTAATTTCTAAATTAATTATTCAAAGAAAGCTAAACCAAAAAAACTAAAATGTTTATATTAAAAAGAACTAAATGAAAATTTTATAAAATATTCTTTGACTGAGAAAAAAAAAAAAACAATTTATACTAAAAACATTTTTTGGTATATAATAAAATAATTCTTAGATTTTTCAACAAACTAACAAATGTCAATCAGAATTTTAGATATATTTTTTCAAAATAGGAAGTTAAGTCTAAATATTTTTTTTAAACAATTTCTTTTTTTCTTAATTCTTCAATCATACGAGATTTGAAGATAATTCCATTTAACTCGCGTGTCTTAAAGTTTACGCTTTATAACAGAATTCTCTTTTTTTTTTTTTTTTTTTTTTTTTTTTTTTTCAGTTTGAAGAACTGTCATTTATTATTCTTTACATATAGTTTAAATGAATCTCAAAACTATATCAAGTATACATAAAAAGCAAATATTATTATATTAATTATGTAGTAATGCAAGTTATTTAAAGCATGTGTTTATTTAATTATTTCAACCGCCCAAAATTCATCAAAATACTATAACTTCAAGATTAAAAACCTAAACTAATTGAAAAGGGTATTTAAAACTAAATTGTGATTGCGAATGCTTTTAAATAAATGTATTTTTACAGACTAAAAATTCAAGGTCGCTACACGTTCTATATAAAAATATAAAAATAATATTTCTATTTTTGAATAAAGAAAAATTCAAATATAAGGGAAATTTCAAATGCGTTATTAAATTAAATTATGTTTTTAATAAATTATATTTAATTTGAACAGGTGTAAAATCATATTATATTCTCTCTCTCTCTCTCTCTCTATATATATATATATATATATGTGTGTGTGTGTGTGTGTGTGTGTGTATGTATATATAAAAAAAAAAGGCCTTTTTTTTATTCATCACAAATGTTTTGTTAGCACATCAAAGACATCATTGTAGCACATCAAAGACATGGTGGTAATTCTTTTTACAAAGCGGACATGGTGTCCTTTACCACCAGGTTATAGAACTATTTCCTAATCAATTTAACCAAAAATTTTACTCTCGTAATACTTTCTTTAATTATTCTATAGACAAACTTTCCTAATTAGATGCAAGTCAATTTGTTGTATTTTTCATTTGTTCTGTATTTTTATATGTAACACTGTATTTTTTATTACATGCTGTCCAGACGGGGTAGTAGTTAGCGTCCCTGACTCCTACACGGTTGGGACTGGGTCGAATCCTGGAGAAAGTGTGGATCTTTTTTCTCTGTTAGGGGTAGCGATGACCTCCATTGGTTGCCCCTTCACAAACGGCCATCATATCGGCGACCCACCTGCAAATGCCGTAAAGTTGCAAGTGCCGCGCCATAAAAATTATACACACACACACACACACAGACACACACACACACACAGACACACACACACACACACACACACACACATATATATATATATATATGACATTTGCGCACACAATGTGCGCATCAGTCATGCCTTTCTCAAGATAATGAAAGTGCTCGAGAGGCTAAGCTGATGTACGGGAAGTTCTGGGTTCGAATCCATGTCCTTCTAATCGGCTTAGCTGTTCGCAATTTTCCATGGTTATGACAAATACTCGGGTAAATACGAACTAGGATATTTTATGCACCCCAATGTAGGATATTTCTGCCTGGACCAAAATTCCATATTTCTTTTTTTAAGTCTAAGGAAACTCAAAGCAAGTAGTTGCAGATGTTGAAAGACCCATTTGTGCATATGTGTGTAGGAATACACGTTCATTGGCACGAATAAATGCATTCGAAATATTCTGACTAAAAATTAAGAATGTACGGGTACTTTATGGCTGATATGTTATGCATAGATACTCAGGAAATTCATGAAAACTTACATTATATAAATATATATGCACATAAAGATTATTTACAAAAGCTACCTTCAAAGAGTGTAAATAGAAGGAAAATTAATTGAGCTTTTTTAATAATAAAAATATCATTATTATTTAAGAAAAACACTTTTTATAAATTTCATTTACTTTTAACTATACAATTAAGTATATATAATTTAATAATGGTATGTTTAATAGTCAAGTGATATGAGTACTTTGAATATATCAGAGTGTAACACGATTTCTAGTTAATGTATTATGCAGCTAAAAATATCAGAACTTCTCCTATGGCTTCTCCTTCTTTCATCACAGATGTTTTCCGATTGCTTTTCTAAGACCCAATTCAAATTTTATGCATTTTAATTAAATATTAAAAGAGTGGGCAGTTCTAGAAAATATTTCTGCAAACATATGTCTATAAATTCAAGTTTTATATTCAAAACCTCAGAATAAATTCTTTCAGATAAAAAGGTTTTTATTTCCTCTTATTAATAGTAGCTAAATTTTATAAATTTCTAATGATTTTTTAAAGGAGTGAGATGCTTCATCATTATACTGTCATTTACAAAAGTTTAAGACTAATAGCCGATTTTCAGTATTTTAAGACATTGCATTATTTGTGCAGATTATTGCATCATCTGATGTGCTGATTTCATCAGACGCATGCTACTGCTATAAATAAAGGTGCCCGGCACGTTTATCGCCAGTTGTTTGTTGGATTTTGTCGTAGATAGTGCTGTTGTTTAATTATTGTAATGGGTAAAAAACCTTCACTTACTGTCACAAAAAGGTCAGAAATATTGAACCTGCATAAAATTGGATTTTCTGAACGTTAAATAAGTTCGAGTGTAAATGTGAGCAAGACAGCTGTGTATCAAACTATTAGTAAATTTAAAATCTCGGGAAAATTTGTGGACCTTAAGAGAAGCGGTCGCCCTAGAAAAATGAGTGCACGTGATGATCATGTTATAAGAATTGTCGTACGAGATCCAAGAACCTCCTGTAATACGATTAGACATTCTCTGGCTGAAAAAGGCACCAACGCCAGTTTGAGTACTATTTCAAGACGTTTGGCTAATGATTTTGGTTTATCATCCCATAAACCTGCAAGGAAACCTCGATTTATTCTAAGTATGAAAAAGATACGACTCTTAAGGTCCACAAATTTCCCCTAAATTTTAAGTTTACTAATAGCTTGATGCACAGCTGTCTTGCTCAGATTTACCCTCGAACTTATTTGACGTTCAGAAAATCTAATTTTATGCAGGGTAAATATTTCTGACCTTTTGTAACAGCAAGTGAAGGTTTTTTACCCATTACAATAATTACACAAACTCACTGTCTACGACAAAATCCAATAAGCAACCGGCGATAAACGTGTCGGGCACCTTTATTTATAGCAGTAGACTGCATCTGATGCAATCAGCACATGAGATGACGCAATAATCTGCGCAAATGATGCGACGTGTTAAAATACTGAAAATCGGCTACTGGTCTTAAACTTTTGTAAATGACTGTATAAATATGTATGTGATATGCCAATAGGCAACAATAAAAAATTTGTTCAGTTAAAAATCAATTTATTTTCGAATGGTCGCATTCAAATAGTATTTTCACCAGCAAGTTGGGTAAAAGACATGCAAGGTAAAAATATTGTCTAGTTTTTTTTTTTTTTTTTTTTTTTTTTTTTAATGACTTAAGACTCCACCCTAGCCCTTCCGTCCGGTGGGTTAGGAAACCACCAAAGATTCAATAGTAAGAATTGTAGCTTCTTTCAAATCTTTTTCCGATTAGTACATTGCCCTCAAACTACCAAGTAAAGAAGGGGTAAACATAGAGAGAGAAAAAAATTAAGCTACCCCTTTTTAGGGCCCGGCCCAGCTGCACGTAATGAAGTCAATGAACACTAGGGCCAGGGTTCACGGGCACTTGCCGTGTGACGCTATGTGCCCGTACCTATCAAGGGCCTCAAAAACCACACAGCTGTCTGAGTTTGGCAACAAAAAGGGCGAAAAAACTACATCCCGAAGCAGCGGAGATGTTCATAAAAAACGGAGGCGGAAGAGGTAGTTTATTAAAAAATAAAATTAAAACGTGGTAGTTGACCCCTTGCCTACACATGGCCCCGCGTTGTGTTGAGGACGGGTTAAAAAATAAAAGTACCCGAAAAAATTGCTTCTTTGTAAAAACGCGGTCGTTACTCTTTGCCTTTCGATGACTAATTTTTGCACAACACTTCTTAAAGGCCTGGGAAAAATCTTAAAGGAGGCAGAGCCTAGAATGCTGAAAATTTTGTTTATTTTTTACTTACGTTTTGGATCTTTAGAAGTTTTTTTATACGTTGAGCGATGGAGCTCCAAGTTTTTTTTTTATATATAAGTAACGCATGCAACTAGCTCAGTAACTTTCTTATCTTACGTTCTTTCGCCGTTGTTTCAAAATTCTTTTTCTTTTTTTCAGTCATTAAACAAGGTAGCATTTTTTTTCTCCCTGTACTGCCATGCGTCGAGGAGATCGCTTCTGCTTTTGATACCGCCATTTTTTTGTATAATAAATCGTTTTTCGTGGCAAGCATTGTTTTTTAACACGAATATGCGGGTTTTGCTTGAAAAATAACCTCTATTGTTCTTTGGGTGATGGTTGGGTTTGGGCATAGGTCTCGACTGAACATATTTTTTTATGCAGCAGAAGATATTTAAGGCGTTATTTATGTAAATAACTTTAAAAAAAATTTTATATTAAGATTAAAAAAAAAAAAAAAAAAATCTGAAATTGACGTTTTTTAAGCTTAATGATAATTTTATATTAAAAAATATACCTTGTGGTAGTTAGAATGTGAAAACTGGTAAAGCTGAAACATGGTCAAATTGAAAACAAGACGCTATTGTAATAAATCTAATTACAGGTAGCTAAAAATAAATGTATAAATAAAATTAAAAATAAATAAATGTATAAATAAAATTAAAATAAATATATAAATAAATAAATAAGAGCAAAACACAAAATTTAAAAAGGTAAAGAAAGTTAACATTTGAAAACGATTATAAAAAATGTAGTTATTTTTTCTTTATATAAGTGCTTTATTATATACGACATTTTGGTATGAAGTATAGTATATACTTAAAAAAAAAAAAAAAAAAAAAATTCATAATTTTGATTTTAATAATTGTACATTTAATATGTTTGCATCTGTATTGTTTATTTTTGTAAAATACATCTGCAATATAAACTTCTATTCTTAAATGTATCGCTACATATTTATTTATTTTTATATTTATTTATTTTTATATTTATTTGTTTGTTTCTTGATTAATTTTCGGTCAATTTTTAGGTTCTTCTATAACTCATCATTTACGATTATGCAATTTTTTTTTTTTAGCAATATATGAATTAATGCTTGCTGTGAGAACTAGTATAATATTCAGAAATAAAATTTTATACTTTCTGAGAAAAAGTTCGATCGCTTGAAATAAAAATTGAAATAAATTTTCATACAGAATAAAATTGCCTAAACATAAAAAAATTGTAGCATTTTTCGCTAATAATAAATGTACCTAATAATAGCAGAAAATCTATGTTAAATCTTAATTTAAATTTCAAATCCATAGTTTAATTGTTTTTTCTTAATTTACTAATTACGATATTTAAGTTCAGTAAGGGAAGAAAATTAATGAGAAGATTTACATTCATATTGTTTTTAACAGTGCATTTTATTTATTTTATTTTCGGATTTCTTTATTGATTAATAATTTATATATTCGAAAGTGTTCATCTATTTGAAATTGTTGGATGCTTTTGATTTTTAGTTTGGCACACTATCCTATAAAACAAAATTAAAGAGAATTATTTGACTACATAAATTATTTTCCAAGTTAAAAATAAATGTATTCAGAATTTACTAACACTTTTTATTCTTAACAAAAAGTATATCTTGCTAACTAATTTGATGTAGTTTACTGCTATTTTTTATTTATAAATATAATATTCATTAAAATTATTGGATTAATAAATAACGTCAAAAGTTATTTTTCATTACAATTTACGGGCTACCTCGTATGATAAATCGAATAAGCGGCACTTATGACAATTTTTTTAAACAAAGTTTATTTGTAAATGAAAATGGTATTTTTTTTCTCACTGTATGAAATCACGTGAAAGCTATATTCAGTATTTAGATTTTGAAGACATTTAGTATTTAATGAATTTTGGAATAAAAGTTATTATAAAATATTTTTGTGAAATATTTATGAATATAATCAATTAAGCATTTTACTGTCATAAAAAGGTGATTCTTATATTTAATAAAAAAAAAAAAGATATTCGTGCATGTACATTTTTTCTATGAGGTAAACACATTTTTGAGATGAGGTGCTACAGACTGTAAACTCTCAATGTATTTTTTAGTGGAAGTTAATAGTGCCTGGGGTAACATGGGTTCTAGGTCAAAATGATGGGTTAAACTGACGATTTATACTATTTTTAATTCCAGCAATGGTAATCTGTCTATGAAAAGACGTGAGTTAGTTTATCAAATCAATCCATATTTCAATGATTTTTTTTTTTTTTCAAAATATTCTTAAGCTGAGAACATAATTAACTTTTAAAATAGTATTCTACGGCATGCGCACTATTTGGGTGTCAATTTTACATATTCTCTAAAGATGTAATTAAAAAAAAAAAAGAAAAAGAAAGAAAAGTTTATCGTTTCATTTATTAATTGTAATAAAAATTCTTTATGACACGTGTATCATTCTCATACCTATGTGCTGATTATGCCTTTGGGGAAAGTATTTCGTCCAAATGTCATTTCTATTGATTGAACGCTAGATAGAAATATATTTGAGAAGTCATTTATTGAGAAAACATCTTAGGGTCAATTTTTTAAGGAAAACCTTTAAAAAGCATAACCACCCTCATAATGTCAGCATAGGAGTTTAAACATGTTACCTTCATTAACATGCTTCTCTTTTTCAAAACCTCTACTGTATATGAATTTTTAGTTTATTTATCTATAACTTAAAAAAAAAAAAAAAAAAAAAAAAAAAACTACATTCAAAAAGTTTTTTTTTAATTAACAATAATTTGGTAGAAACGTTCTGTAGAATATCAAACTGTTGTAAATAGCCAATATTTCATGTTTTTAATAGCGTGTCAAAGTATTGTTTTTTTTTTATTTTATTTATTTATTTATTTTATTTATTTTATTTATTTTACTTTTTAATTTTTTTTCTTGAGTTTAACGACTTCATTTTTGTGTTTTTAGGGAATTCCAAAAATTTAACTGATAATTTGCTAAATAATGTGTAGGTTAGTTTTTTGAGTCTCTAAAGGAATTTCAAAGCATGTGATGGCATAAAAAATTTTCAGTATTTAAATTAAGTCATAAAGAACCATCTAAATTCAGTTCATTATTTAATTTGCAGGACAAACAAAAAATATATAAAGCAAGCGGCATTTTTGTTTTAAAACATAAACTTTGTTTAAAAAACGCATTTTTTGACCTTTAAAAAAGGCTTTCTTAGAAAAAGAAGTAATGCATATCATCTCTAAAAATTGTAAAGTAACATTAGAAAAAATGAATTATAGTCCTTTTTTATTTTTCTAAAAGAAATGCAAATGTAGGCTGGGAGCATTAACTACAACTAAAATAAAATACATCTAGCTAATGGATAGTAGATGTTTATTTTTTTCAACTCTTTTTTTCATCTCATTTTCAAAGGTAAAAAAAAAATTATATTGCTGAATCTAAATTCTCATTTTTGCCAGAGTTCATGATATGCTTACGTCTTAGAGAAGGAGAGGCAGCACTGGGATAGCGAAAAATAAATAAGGAAAAAGAGGAAAGGGAGAAAAAAGGAGAGGTGTTGTCATCTTTTCCCTCTACACCGGGGAATTTTAAGACCAGGCCTTTATTTAGTTTTATTTTTCACTAGGTGGCGCTATGACTCCTTGTACTCATCTCTATGCCGGCCTCACAGTACGGGTTGCAAAATGATAAATACAATTTTTTTTTTTTAATCACTCTAGCAAGAATCTTTTAAAAAATATCTCAGCGCCAAGTCTTTTTTTTTTTTTTTTGAAGCTCTTTTTAAACAAAGCGCTGTTAGTAGTTCGCAGTTCATTTTTTTCATTCCAGTTTCCTCCGTCTTTCTTATTAAATTTACAATTTAGCAGTTTTTACGTTCTTACTTTCTTTACAGCGCATCCTAAATGAGACTAAAGAAGAAAAAAATATATATACATAGAAACTGAAATCAAATTCATTTCCCAAGGTTGTATAAAAATTCTTATTTCATCATATGTGTCACAAAGTATGATTTTATAGTTTAAGTGGAAATAAGAAAATTCTAAGATCTTTTTTAACATTTTTTTTTTTTTTTTTTTTTTAATGCATGATTAATTTCATAAAGTTGCATCAGAAAAATACACCCTCAAAAATGAACAGTTGTATAAATACTTATAATAAAATATTTTTTAAAATGAAATATAAATCCAGTTGTACTTTGTATTAATTATCTCGATTAAAACCTTTCTTGCATATTTATGCCTCTAGTACACGATTAACACATCTTGTTCTTTATGCATTTAAGCGTAAATCTGCTGAGATAAAAAATATATATGTTACCAATACCTATTTTCAAGATCTGTGTACATACATATCCGTTGTTCTGATATATTAATAAATATATTTTTATCTACAAGATCATTTATAGATAGGCAAATAATAAAGAATGTAATTAAAAAAAAAATATTTTATATGTTTTTTTTTTTTAATATTCAATTACTGTGTCTTTATTTAGGATGCAAAATAACATGCTACACGCACAAGTAATTATATGCATAATTATTTTTTCTAAACTTTTATTTTAAGTTGGCCTAATTTAACTGATAGTTTAAATTTACATCACACATGAAGGTATCATCATAATTTTTCCACAATCTCAAAATTCAAAACTTATATGTATCATTTTCCAAATATGCATTTTCAGAATATTTAGTAAATTGAGGCAAATCAGTTAAATATAGATAAATTTTTAAATTCTCCATAATAAAAAACAATTGTCATTTATATTAACTAGTAAAATGACGGTTATAAACTCAAAAAATTTATCATTCTTTAAAGATTTTGCAGTGATAATGTAAATAATAATGCATAATTTAATAGTTGGCTAAAACATATAACTAAAATGAAAATGACGCTATTTTTAGGAGCTTTAAATAATAATATTTTAAAAAAGTTTTTAAAATACAAATTTGTAATAAAAAAGTTATTTACGATGCATTTATATATATATATATATATATATATATATATATATATATATAAATCATTAATATGGTTTGCCGCATAATGTATTCGATACACCAAAATTTCAGTAAGTGTTTATTACAGTAATAAAAGCATGTACTATAGCTAGTTTATATACACTTATAATATATGATAGATAGATACATGCTTATGTTTACCTTTTAGAATCAATTCTTAACATTTTGAAAATTAAATTAAACATTTTTATTCATTTGATTAGTTGTATTTGGTTATATTGTTATATTTATTAAAACTAAAAATTTGTGTGTAAACATCCATTTTCTTAATAATTAAAAAGCAATTGATAACAATAAAGGTATAGATTTAAAAATAAAATAGCCAAAAGATTAAAAAAAAAAAAAAAAAAAAAAAAAAAAATGAACTTAAATATTAATATGGACGAAAATAATTTTGAAAACGAAAATGAGAAAAAATGAATTTTTTTAATTGACTAAATTGGTCATTTTGAAAATTTCTTGTTCGTCCTTGAAATTATTTAGATTTTAATATCATTTAACTATATATTTTATACGTTCAAAACTAAAATTTATTATTTAATCACGAGTTTCATTTCGTTCATAAAAAAGATTAAAAAAAATAATAAAATAAGAAGAAGAAGAACCATTTCCCAAAATTTTTATTTTAAATATTGTGTAAAAAATATGTATTACAGAAATACCATATCTTTTTTTTTTTTTAGCTACTTTATTCTAACAATAGCCTCTAATATATTTAATTGCAAAAAATTAGTGTAAAAATATATTAAAGAGAGTAAAAAAATTACAGAAATCTCACCACTGATATTCACAAATATCAATTGTTAAAAAATACTTTCAAATTTATAAATTTTATAAATAATATCTGGTTAATTTCATTATTCATCTTTAAAAAAGACGTTTTACTATCTTTTTGGGAAGGTATAAATTTAAGACATGGAAAATGAACATTTACATCTTAAAATTTTGATACTTTTTACCACTATAACGGTTTAAGATGTAAAGCATAAATAACGAATTTTTTAGGCAATAAAAATTAAAATATATCTTAAAAAAATTAATAAAAATCTGTGTTTTAAAGTTCATCACTCATTTAAAAGGTGTTTTATATGGAAATAACTCAATATTCCGAATTAAAATTACTCCTTTCTAGCTGAAAATTATACACAAACAATGACATTAATTGATAAATATGAATGTGCATAAACACTTTGTACTAAATTATATATCCATTATCTCTCAGCATTAAACATTCCTAACGATGTTAATTTTCACATAATGCATAATTTAAAACTAATTCAAGATTTTTCGATCTATATTCATATTGTTCCAAAATTTTGCATCGTTTTGTTTATTTAAAACAATCTTCGTAATATTTAATTAAAGACTGTAATTGTTTACTTTTTTAAGTGGTAATTAAAATAACGCTTTTTTTTTTTTTTTTGGCCAGCATTAATTTTTTACTCAGTATTACTTTCGTGAACTTTTAGTTTGAAAATTGTTTGATATCGTTACAACAATACAATAAGGGTGCACACTATATGCAACAAAATATAAGTTTAAAAGATGTCTGTAAGTAGTTTTTCTCTTTTGATAATACACACATATGTAGGTATATAATTTTTAAAATAAAAATATTTTTTTAGGTTAGTCCTTCAAAACAAGAAGTAGAAGTGTGTTATGAGTTATGTGCAACATTCTACATAAAAACAAAGTTTAAGAAGTGTCTGAATGTGGTTCTTTTTTTTTCGATAATACATACATACATACATACTATCTGTGTGTATATATATATATATATATATATATATATATATATATATATATATATATACAGAGAGAGAGAGAGAGATATATAGGTAGATAGACAGATATATAGATATAGATAGATAGATAGATAATCAGAACGTACAGCTGAAATGTAAAGACTATTAAATAATATCAGTACGTACAGTTGGAATTTAAAGATGATTAAATAATTATCAGTGTTCAAACAATTGATATGATTAAAAACAAAAACCACCCAAATCAAACCAAAGATGAAAAAAAGTCAAAGCAAAATGAATTAAAACAAATTGGAATAAGATATCTGCAGAACTACATATCTGCATTCTAATTTTATCAAAGGCCTGGTAGAATACAAACATACTAAATGAATGTTTTTTTTTGTCACAAAGACAGCAAAAGCTAAGTATTTCTTTGTGCCAAGGCCCAAAACATTTATTGGAGCCAAAATGAGAAAATAAACATTAAAAAAAAAAAAAAAAAAAAAAAACCTCACGTCAACATGTGAAAAACCAATAAAATAATTTAAAAATTATGAATGAAAAAACACCAACAAAATTTTGTAATTACGCATCAATAATCAAGAAATAAGCGACAAAAATATGGAAGATATATATATATATATATATATATATATATATATTTAAATAAAAATTATTTTTAAGTTAGTCTGTGAAACAAGAAGTAAAATATATATATATCTTTAAATCTGATTTTGTTAACTCAAAATGTAAAATTCTTAATAAAAAAGAAATTCAAGTGGTGGGTATTTCATAATTATATTCAACATTCCTAACAAAAAGAAAAAAATATATACTTATAGCAATACGTTTAATTTTTAACTCCTTTTGTATATAGATTTGTTTCTTAAAAATAATAATTAAGCAAGATAAATATATTGAAAATAAGAAAACAGACTGGAATAATATATTTTTTTAAAATTAAGTATGATTAATTATTTTATTAAATATGAAAGAAGTTTATTAAATATGAAGGAAGAACATAGGAATAAATGCTTTCATAAATTATACTCATTTATGATTAAAAATATTGCTTATTTGTATAATTTTTAAAGTTGAAAAAAAAAATACTCTATTGGGCAATTTTTCATAGTTTAATACATTAAGAATTACTGTTATGATAATGCTTAAAATGCAGTATTTTCATACTTATTTAAATATATCATGTTCTAAAATCGTATAATTAAAAATTAAGTAGTTGTAAGTAGAAAAATGTTTCTTATGTATTACATTGAGAAATAGATATCTTTTACGTTGATACACATTAAAAAATAACATGAAGTTTTTATCATTTAAAACATTTTTTTATAAAATGTATTTCAGAATTAAAAAATAAATAAATAAATAAAATAAAATAAAATAAAATAAAATAAAAGCTAAGAATACATTTTTTACTGCATAAATTCGAGTGTGAATTTTCATTTTCTAACTTTTTAATGAAAATACATGTACGCAGTACAAACACAAAGTATTTAAATAGATCTGAAATTTATAAACATGATACCTTTATCCATAAGATAGGGAGCAATATAGAGAGGAATTAAAAAAAGAAAGAAAGAAAGAAAGAAATGTTTATAGGTTGTTTTACTGAAAAAAAAAAAAAAAAAAAAAACTTTTGATATTTTAAATATTGATTCAAGCCTTTTGAAAAATTGGCAGATATTTAGTGAATTAAAAAAAGAAAAAAAAGTTCAAATATCATGCTTTTCGTAAAATTAAAAATAAAAAAGGCTAAAACTTGTTTTACACATTCATGATTCACAGAGAAATTTTATTGTTTTAAATGCACAGAATATGATTTAAAATTCGTTAAATATGTAATTTACACAATTAAAAAATAACGGATTGAAATAAATTTACACTTATCTTTAAAAAAATTCAAATTCTTTTACATTTTCTCTTTAAATTTTACATGGTGAAATATATTTTTATTATAATTTTTAGGTATCTGAGAGTATACAAGAGAAAATGTAGATTATTCGATTCAGTGTTTAGAATCGAAAGAAAACTGAAATTGAAATAGTCCTTTGAAAATGTGAGTTCATGTAAATTAAAATAATGGAATTACATATTTCAAGATTCACAACATTAAATTTATTTATAATCCCATTTTTTTAATTAAACATAGAAAAACTTCATGTAAAGCTTATAGCTTTTACTTGAAATTTTAAATAACTCAAAATATATCGAAAATCTGATTTTATTTATACACTTGGCTAGTTACATAATTGTATTACAATACCCATTCGGATAGGTAACCATTCCAGGCTTTTACCATTCTTCTTTGTAAATAATTGCATCACTTCCAATGTAATAAGTATATATATGTGTGTGTGTATCCTTATTATATATACATATATACTGTATATATGTAGACATACAGGTATAGATGACTAGTTAGATATAGATAAACAGATAGATAATTAGATAAAACTGAATATTCGTTAAAATATCGGTAATTGTGTTATTTAATAACAAAGAAATAATTAAACAATCTATATCCGGGACATTTTTCAATATTTTTTATGAAAAAAGCTGTATGAATAACAATGCATGCTTGATATATATATATATATATATATATATATTTAATTACAGTGTTTAAAAACAAATATCTTCAAAAAGACATTTCGGTAACTGTTATTATTATTATTATTATTATTATTATTATTATTATTATTATTTTCTTTTTTAAATTTTAATTATGATATTTCAAGGAAAATTTCAAGAAATACTGTTTTCCGTTTTTTTCCACATTTTTCCCAAAAAATGTCGGTCTAAAATCAGAGTTCTAGCATCAGTTGGTGTTTATAAGTTTTCAGATTTTGTTAAAAAATTTTCATAATTTATTTGTGAATTTTAATTTGTAAGTCTAAAATTTATTTTCCTCCAACAGTCTACTTTTTTTCTTTTTTTGCCTTATAAAGGTTTAAGCTTTTAATTAAACCTAAGAAAATTGTTGAGTATTTTTTTTTATTATGGTGTTTGTTTGAAATTTGTGTTTATTAATTACATTTTTCGAAGTGTTATACTGCAGAATTTTATATTTGTTGAATTTAAATAACATTTACTTAGTTTGTTGTTTATATCAGTGGTGCCAAATTCTGTTACTTTTCTGTTCAGTAGTCACTAGTAATTTTAAGAAGGGATATTAGACATATAAAACAGACGATTAATCTTTGAAGTGATTAGGAATCAGGTACATTTAAAATTTATTGGTGGATATTCAATAAAAAAGTCGCAGAATCAGGCAATATTGTTTTATATACATTAATATTCTTGGATTTGCATAGATTTTGGGTTTGCTTAATTTAATTTAAATCTGTTATACAGGACTATATATTAATTGAAAAGAAAATTCTTATCACTTGGAGTCTCAAGCGCAGTAAAACAAAAGTTAAATTATAGTTGTCAAAGTTGTCGATTTTTGATAGATGATAGAATATAGTTACTATTGCAAAATTTCGTTTTATTATTATATTTTTAGTTATTTAGTCCATTTTTTTCTGAATTTAGTTTATTTAGGAAAGGCAAAACTTGGTTTTTTTTTTTCTACTAAATACTTGCAGTACATATTATTTCTAATTATTATTGTTCTCTTAAAAAGGCAGAATTTTGTCTAATGCTAGAACAATAATAATAATAATAATAATAATAATAATAAAATTTTCAAAGTAAGTAATAAAATGACTAATAACTTTGTTGGCATTTATTAAGATGAAACGAAAGTAGGAACACGACCATTAAACTTACAAACGAAAATTTCAGATAAAGCCTGCATTCTCTCTTTCTATATCTATGTTTAGTTTGGAACAGAAGTTTGCAAGTTCAGGACTAGGAAGCGACGCTAAAATGCATATTTATATCTAATTTATAGCTTGTTCATGTCAAAATACACTTTTGCTTTAGCAATAAATTACCAAATTTAAATGGATTTATGTTGAAATAGACATTTCGGAGAAATGGCCTACCTTCAGGGTTGAAAATACCAATGTAGACGTTTTCTGTGTGCCATATAAAAGAAAATACTTTCCAAATTCATACCCTGTTTACATCTATTGATAGATATACATAAGATTTCAACTTTAATTAGTACGAAAACATTCATTAAATATTTTCTGTTTCCAAGTAACTCAAATTACTTTTAGTATGGTTATTAGTAAAAAATGCAAGATTTTTAAAGTGTTATTGGAGATATAAAAAATAAATATTCATATTTGTATTACAGATGTCTAAATATTTTGCCTATGACAAATATAATTTAATTTTAATTAAACTTACTAAGTGTTAATATTGCGGTATATTGCAATAAATATCCAAAAGTTTGAGCACTATTTAAATGTATGTAATTTTAAATATTTTTTATTGTGTTTACCTTTTTTTTTTTTTTTTTTTTTTTTTTTTTTTTGTTATTAGAAATAAAAAATGGAATTTTTAAAATAACAGTTTCATTAAAAAATTAAGTGAAAATCGTTGTTTCTTGCAATAAACTTATAATAAATTGTACTAAATAAATCAAGTCTGAACCAATATTAAGGATTAAAATAAACTTTTTATAACATTAATTTTCACAGTTAGTTGTTCAAAATATTGACTAAAAAAGATATAATCATAAGCCTAATATCAATACGAAAATTCTTACACCCTATATAGTTCTTTAAGTTAAGGATATTTATGTTCACATGTAGTGGTGCATACTTTGTTAGAATCTACCAGAAATCTTGCATAATAAATACTTACACATCTTTTTTTTTTTTTTTTTTTTTTTTTAAATTCTTGATAATCGTTTTAACAATAATTCACAAAATATCGAAATAATAAGAGTTGGTATTTCTATAAATTCAATTCATAATTTAAAATGTGGAATTATATATTTTTTTAAATAATTAAGAATTTTTAATAATGAAGATAATAATCATGTTAAAGAATGATGTTTTTAACATAAAAGTTTAAAAAAATAATTGAAGCTAAAACATGTGGCAAACTATCTACTTCATTATTTACAATTTTGTATTTTATATTTTCTTTTATATGCATTCATATCTTTTATATTCATTATATATTTTATACAATAAAACTGGAAATTTAAACAGGAATAACTAGAGATGTGAAAAAAGTTCAAAAATTTCTAGAAGAAAAATATAATTACCGAAATTTAGTTTAAAAAAAAAAAAAAAAAAAAAATCTTTCAGAGACTTTAGTTGTACATTACTAATATATAAAGATCGTGCAATTAATTTTTGTACGTTTATAAAGATACCAGTGGTATCAATAAAGATCACCAACTGATGAGAACAGCTTGTGAACAAATATAACTTTTTTCATACATAATATTTTAAGTTGGAAATTTATGTATGTATCCATTTTTTACATAGAAAAGTATACCTGTATACCTATTTCTCAAAAATATGTTCAATTTTCTTCCTTTTTTTATGGTGAGCCAAATTTAATGGTTGCCATAAATATCGAAAAAAATGTTTGAATTTTGGTATATTTTAAAGCGGTTGCTAAAATATTTGAGACATTACTTTTCTTCTTTTATTTATTTTTTTTTTTTTTAGGTGAACAACTTCGAAATGATATAATAATATACAATTATTGTTAGCGACAAAATATAAAAAAATATAAAAACGTCCTTTATTGTAAATATTTCTCTTATTATCATAAATTACTCTTTTAAAGGCGTGAGATAAAATATTTCATGCGATAAAATCATAATGTTGTGTGCGAGGAATCATAAAAGGGATATCATATGTGATTACAAAATGTAGAAGTTTTGTGAGATAAAATAAAAACATTTTGTCAAAGCAACGTTATCTGACGGTACTTAGTACCAAAGATCATATATTTTTTGAAATAATTTATGTTTTTGATACATAAAGCAGAACGAAGTTACTTTCAACAACTAATATACTTCTTGAAATTATTTTTAATAAAAAAATTTGAATTGTATAATAGCCTAAATAAAGCTAAAAGCATTTAAGTAATACTGAATATTTAAGTTAAATATCATCTGGTTGTAATAAAGGATGTTTATGATTTTTGTTTCATTTTTAAACATATTTTACATAAATAGTATTGAATATTGTACATATTGGACAGTAAATATACTGTAAATCAAATATGATACGATTAAAATGAATGGTATGAAAATACTCAAATAGGAAAAAATGTATATATATATATATATATATATTAAAGGTTTTGATTTATATGAAATCACAAAGAATTTATGTCACCACCACTAGAAATAGAAAATTCTGATAGATGTAATAAAATAAATTTTCAACAAATACATAAAGTATGCGGTATGGAAAAGTCCCGATTTAAGAATTGAGGAAGGTTGCAAAAAGCACAGTTCACATCGTGGATGTCACAGTTTAAGGTTGCAAAAATTACAATTCATATCGTGGATGTATTGAATTAATAAAGATATATTTTATAATTTAATTAATCCTACACGCAAAATTATTGCTTACGTAGCAACAAAGTTTATTATTCGAAATTCCCAATTACCTATGCAGTTCTATTTTGAAGCTATCCAACTTTCATGGTAAAAAACATACTCTTTATAATTGCGCAATAATCCTGTTAAAAATATATAGCAATATTTAGGCGCCAATGAAATCAAATTTTGTGAAATGGATTACTTTTAGTTGCAATTATATAAGGATTATAACAGTGTTAATTGATTAATGTTTTCCAAGTATTAACATTTGTGGAAACAATTTAAAAAATATATTTTGTGAAATGTTAATAAAATTGTGATATTATCAATGCCTTGAATTTTTTAAAACCTTAAATCATTTTCATGATAATATAGGATCTATACCGCGACCTTTCAACCATTATATTTGTATAATAATCTTCTAAAGTAAGTTTTCACGATTAATTAAGGGGAAATTACTATATGAATATAACAGTAGAAAAAGAAAGAAAGAAGGCAGCTCGCTTTTATATCATTATTACTAAGAATAAATAGCATTTATTATGGTTAATTTATCTGAATTTTTCGATTACGAAAAGTTATATATTATTTACCTAAAGGATAATTATAACGTATAAAAAAAAAAAAAAAAAAAAAAAAAAAAAAAAAGTGACATATACTTATTTCTCAGCGCCTTGACTTATTTAAACAAAAAATGGCAAATACTTACTTCTCAATGCCTTGACTTATTTAAACAAAAAATGACATATACTTACTTCTCAATGACTTGACTTATTTAAACAAAAGAGAAATTAGGTAAATTATTAAAGCATGTGATATAAAAAGCGACATACACCTACACGCAGTTACAAAACAAAGTAAAATTCTGTTATGCTGCTAAATTAATTATAATGCTTTTAGAATTAGAATTTTAAAATATGCTAAATTTTGATGAACTTTAAACTTAACTCTTTGTTTCATACTAAACATCAGAGAAAAAATAATTTAATTCTTACATAATGTTCTTTATATCCTTAAATTAATTTATTTATTCAAAAAAAAAAAAAAAAAAAAACTGATAATACCTTAATTGACAAATCGCTTTTTCCCCCCTAGATAAAATTTCTTCGATAAATGTTATTGAAAAGTCTAAATTTTAAACACTTAAAAAAATATATATGTATATATATATATATATATATATATATATATTGATGATTTTTGTTAGTAAAGAGCATGTTAGACTGAATCACAGATATTCAGGGAACAAATAAAAAAAGAATTTTTAAACAGTCAATTCGTCTGTAAGAAAAATGTATTAACGCAATTCAAAAAATAAAGCTTTTGAACAAATAACTTACCTCTTTAAAACATGTTGCATCTACCTTCATTCAAAAAGCCTATTTCAAACGCATAGATAAAGAATTCAGACTATATTTTAGAGTTCTCCATTCCCCATTTAGTAATTTAAAAAATACTCAATTTTGAATTCATCTTTATTTCTTTCCGCACATGCATTTTAAAATGTACTTAAGAAAAGTTTTATTTATTACAAACTTATTTTTAACACTTACCAACAACACGCTTATAAAATACTCCAAGCCACTTATACACAACATATCTTTTTGAATCAGTAAAAGTTTTACATTTGATAATATAATCGTGAACATCATACATTAAGCTTTCCGATATGCTGAATATTGCATAACAATAGTTACGTTGGAACGAGGGATGGGGGTGGGACATTGCCCTCAGTCAAATTTTAGCTATAGAACTTCCAGAGAAGAGTTGAATGACATTAGCACATTTTTGTACACAGACAATAACGAAAGGGAAAGGGTAATGACACGGGTTCAATATATTTACCTATATGGTATAGTATTATTTATACTATATATATATTATTTATTTACAAGTAATTTCGAGGTGATATTGTTTAATGAATTAACCAAATCTTAATGTGTAAAAGACTTTTCAGCCCTAATATTTATAAAAATAAGAAATCGACAAGTACTATTAAGCATACAGTTATAAAAGGAAAGAGGGTTAATGACACGTAGGGGTAGGGACAAAGTAATAATTTGTGATATTACGTTACATTATTTATAACTATTTTAGATATGCAAAAAAATTCACTTCTCTTCGGATTAAATGCTATAATTATACTTACATGTATTTATTTATTTATTTATTTATTTACTCATAAATATTTTTAAACTCTGACATAAAAATAGGAAAAGATCTAAACCCGTACGTAACATTTCCCGGGCAATAAGAAGAAACAGAAATCTATTTATACTCCTTATGAAATATTTAATTTTATTTATTTAAATTACTTTACGTAAACAAACAGTGGTTATATAAAGGTAATTAAAGATTACTTTTTACTTTTATACTTGTTATTAAAATATTATTTATAACTATATTTTTAAAAAGTCAAATAGCATGTTATATTGTTTTTTAAATTACCAAAATCTTAGGGTTCAAAAGGTTTTGTGGGTCAATACTTCCAAAAACATCAAGCTAATATGTCATATTACATAGAAAATTATATAAAAAAAAGGATAATTCTGTAAAGGAATACATTCACCGTGGTACAGAACACCGTGACACAGAAAATTATATAAAAAAGGGTCATTCTGTAAAGGAATATATTCTTCGTGATATTATATATTTTCATTAACTTGTGTACCATCGTATAAGGTATGAAAGTGGCTAGGATAGTTTAATTGAAAACTAATTAGTTTTTTGCTATATATTTTGACACAAAATAAAGTGAAGATATATTTGAATTACTAAAACAATAAATAGTTTTTTCCAATAAATATCAGCAAAAAGCAATACATTTATATTTAGTTTTTTTTTTTTTTTTTTTTTTTTTTTTTTAAATATTTTATTACATTAGCTAATTTTTTATAATAAAAATTTAGAAAAAAGCAATTACGTTTATACAGTTAAAATTTATTTATTTATTTATTTCTATTATAAATGCTTTCACTCAAAAAAAAAAAAAAAAAGTTTTTTCTTCTCCTTAGAAAGGCAGACCATACTTGTTGGAAAAACTCATATATATATATGTTTATTTACATTATGACTTACATTTACCAGAAAATGTTTGCCAGAATTGTAATATTTCATTCAAAAATGTATAAGTCAATTCAGAAGTAATGAATTTTAAACAATCACAGTTTTATTTCATTTTGTTTTATTTTTGTTATGAGGAATTCCCTTATTAATAACACTGCGCTGAAAAAAAAATCGACCCTTGATAACATTCTTGCTGATTCGTATGTAAAATGACCTCCTGAATCCGAATATGACTCCCATTTTACCCAGCCACCCACGTTTTCTCGGGACACCCCCCCCCCCCACACACACACACAATTTTTATAAATGTTCGGTCATTTTATGGCCATGAATTTGATTTCGAGAACGAAAAAGAATTAATTTAGCACTTAAAAACAATATGTATATATAATTTTTAACAAATAAAATTAATAATAGATTAAAAAAATATAAGAAATGTAATACATAATTTCAGTGGCAAATCCCCCCTAAATTTTCCCCTTGACGCAAATAATGATGTTTTAGAATTTTTCAACTCTGTAGCCCATCAGAAAATATTTAAATGTTAAAATAATCCCCCCCCCCCACCTAAAAATCAAATTTATAGCCATAAAATTATCTAAAAGTGATATAAATAGGGGGCGGTCCCTAAAAAACGGTTGGTGATAGGGAAAATGGACGTCATATTTGGATTCAGGAGGTCGTTTAACATAAGAATTTGCTAAAATGGTGTTAAGGGCAATTTTCATGCCGAGCAGTGTAATTTAAACTTTAAAATAATCACCTAAAAATTAACTTTTGAATTATTTTTTGTGCATTATTATTTTGTTTCAATTTAAGAAAAAATGTAACTGCCAAGTCATACGCTAAGGAAAAAAATTCCATTTTTCTGAATTTATAAATAAATTCATAATATTAATTTCTTATTTCTTATGTAAAAAAAAAAAAAAAATGTCTTTTATGATAAATTAATGGCAAAATTTAAATAAAAATTTTTTAACGAGAATTATTGTAAGTTATCTCTCGACATAAAGTTACATTAAAAAAAAAAAAAAAAAAAAAAAAAAACCTCAAAACCTTGTCTAACAATTTATAACACTTTTACTTTAGAAAATACAAAACTAAAGTTTAATTAAGTCTGAACATCTTTAACACAGTTCGTGCAAAAGGAAACTTTCTTAACAATTCTTTATTATTTCACTCATTAATATCTAATGAATAAATTACGACGAGTTTTAACTTCCGAAGACGATCCGAATGTAATATTTTTAACTTTATCAGATGTTTATCCCTACGGCATTTCATGATAAAATGTAAAGAATATTCAATAATAAAATTTGCTAACTGCGATGTACACCACTTTTAATATTAACTTAAAATATAATTTAATTCAGATGCTTTTAACATTTATGAGATTAATTTTCAACACGTCGCTTCATTAATTAATTTTTTGTCGTTTTTAAAATATAAAAATTTTTAGATGAAATTTAAACAGTTTAATTACACAAAATTAAAATTTGTTTCTTAATCTGATTTTAAATAGCAGTTTTTTTTTAACTCTAATATAAATAAATAAAAAGAAATAATTTACTTTGAATAGGGCTCAACATAAAATATATGGCAATTTAAGGCAAACACTGATATAGTTTGTACGAGTAATTAGTTTAACGTAATAAATCTACGACTTAAAACGTTAAAGGCCAATGAATTGTAGTTCGATAATTATACACATGTGTATATATGTATATATGTATCATCTTAAAGATATTTTTGTTAATAAAACAATTATTACTTAATAGAACATTTAATATTATTTATTCGAAAATATTAAATACGACGAAAATGACTTAAACTTAAAAAAAGAAATTACAGTAAAATGGAAAGTAGTTTTCTTATTTCTGTATAAACGTTAAAAAGGTTATTATTTTACATTTTAATATTTATGTAATCTAATTTTAAAAACTTCGATTTTATTATTTTGGTAAATAAGAAACAATGGTCATTATACATGAATACAGTCGGCAGCAAACTTATTCGAGCGCTAGCAAAAATTCTTATATAAAAAAAGTACATCTAATACCGTTTAGTTAAATAAATTCCTGTCGAATCATGTTCTTTGTCGGTCTAAGAACATGATTCGACAAGGATTTATTTAACAAAACAGTATTAAGTATACTTTTTTTTTTTTTTATAGGAATTTTTGCTTGTGCTCCAATAATTTTACTGCCGACTGCAAGCTCACCAAATGTCCCCATTTTCTGGGGACAGACTGTTTTTTTAAAGGCATTTGTATAAGTTTTGAAAAATTGTAGAAAATACATTTTCATCATTAGTATTTTATTTTTACTCTTTATTTATTAAGAATGAAAAATACATCCGCAGTTGGATAATTGTACTCGAATATTGTCAATATACGTGAAAAACAATAAAAATATTTTTTTTAAATACAGACTTTTCTTCGATTTGAGTAAGTAATTTTTACGAAAAAATAAATAAATAAAAGTGACCATGCCAACATTCTATTCTGGAATTTTAGCGTAGTATAACATCACTGTACCTATTCAGGTCAGTTGGTAGAGCGTCAGTACATTGGCGTAAATATAAATAAAGTGTGGGTACTAGATTAGAGTACCTTTATAAATTAAAAGTGTTAATAATTATTACAATTCCCTAATTAGGAAGATAGTTTTATGTTCTTTGTAAATGGGGTCCAAAAAGCTAAGAATTATGATAAATAATTTTCTTGTAACAATTTTTTATAATTTAAAGAAACGTCTTACAAAAAGCAACTGTCCTATAAAAAAGAGGACATCTGGTCACATTAATATAAAGTGACATTTCAGACAATTAATGTGCAAAACAAGTGCACAAATAAGCATTCTAACAAAATTAAAAATATAAGCACTACACGTTAGAAAATTATACATTGTGACAGAAGACATAATCTTTATTAAAATGAGAAGGGAAGTGAATGTAATATTATCCATAAATAGCTGAATCTGTATTTTTTGAGATAATAATAGAGCAAGTTGTTTCTGAAACAGCAGTGGATTAATGTAAAGTAATTGCTGTTTGTGCCCGGCAACTAACATTGAAAAAGTAAACTGGAAAAAATATATTGACTAATAAACTATACATTTAAAATATTAAAAATGAATAAAACTATAAAGAATACTTCAAGTTTATGATTTACTAATTCACGTGAACTGAGATTTATAGAAAGCTGAAATTTGTCTAATTTTCAAGTTTTTTTTTTTTTTTTTTTTTTTTTTTTTTGTTTAAGAATTACTTCACAATCTTTATGTTTTGCAAATAAAGATAAATAATAATATCAATAATTATAAAAATAATAATAAACACGATTAAATTTTGCTGAATTTTGACAGCTGTATTATCATGGAATTGAAATAGTACATTACTATGATGTAATTATTTAATAGAAATGCACCTTAAGCACCTTAAGTACACCGGAATTTTAAAATACATATTTTTTAATTACATTTTGTTAATTAAAATAATGTTAATTTATATTTAGCCTTTTAAATCCTATTTGTATTTATGATAAAAGTGAAAAAAAAAAATGATGTTTGAAACTGATAACAAATCGTTGACTAAATCAACTGGAAATAAATTAGGTTTCAAAATGTGTAACTGGAGTTCCTTATTTTGAACCTTAATTATTCATGAAATCAAAAGACAATTTTAAATGAGAAAGAAAAAAATATATATATCTGAAAATATTTAGTTAATGAAAACACTTAAACATTCAGCAAACGGAATTTCTCTTCTTAAATATAAAGTGATTGGAACTGTTAAATAAAAAAAAGTGCTGAAATTAAATTTGTACTAGTGACTATTGAAAACATTTTGTTCCAAAGATGAAATATTCAATCATATAAAAATTTTATTTTTGATACAAAATATTTTAAATAAAAATATTGTACATTATTATACACTATTTAAATATATATTAAAAAAAAAAAAACATGTTTAACTTATATTTTGGATTTCCTTTTTTCCTTTCATCTCTCATACAATATAGTTGATTTTAAAATGTCAGATAAATGCTATAAGTTTTAAGCATCATTTTAAATACATTTCTTATTTGTTTTTACGAATTTATTAATTTGGTATTAACACACTTTTAATAGCAATAATTCTAAATTTAAATAATGAAAGAGTAGAAAACATAAAAATTTATTTTTACTGTAGTATTAATACAGAAATTATTTGATTAAATAATTTTTTCGCATTTGAAAGTTTAGAATTATAAGAATTTGTTCCATTTTTTTATAGCATCAATTAAAAAAATTTATGTAAATTAATGTTTTATTCACAAACTTCACAAATTGTTAAACAATCAACTAATTTATAATATTTTTAAGTAAAATTATTTTGTCCATTTAATTCAATAAAAAAACTCTTAAATTTAATTTTAAAATGTTAGTGTGTTTTTTAAGTGAAATATATATAAATATATTTTAATTCAGTAAAAAAAAAAAAAAAAAAGAAGTAAACACTGCGAAAATACTAGTAATTTTAAAGTAAAAATTTGAAAATGTAAACATTATAGCTATAATAGCTTAGTATATTTAAAACTTTTTTTTTTTTTTGGCTTTGAAAAGAAAGAATACTTTATTTTTAATTTATTTTTATTATTTTTTTCTTTTAAAGCTGGCGTATATCTTCAAATTTATAATTTTTGTTTTTCTAAAAAAGTACGAAATCACTTTAAAAAAAAATCAGTTCAGTCCTCCCTCATAACTCTTTTTTTTTCATAGTTACATCTACATACATTTTTCACACTTTTGAGAAAGCTTGAAAAATAAAAGCAAATTCTAGTAATTTTTATATGTTCAGCATATAATTTTATTTCTTAAAAAATATATTATAAAAGTAATGAATTATTCTACTTTCCACCTAATGTGTAACCTGTTGTTATACTTTAATAATACGAGAGTGAAAAACGCAACGATTGGGGGAAAAAAAAAAAAGGCATGTAATTTCACGTTCTCTAAGTTACTAAAAGTTGAACAGCGCATATATGAATCACAAAACTGATTTTAACTTTTTTTTTCTTTTTCTGTATTATAGTGATAATACTTTTCATATAATTCTTTAAAAATATAAAATGCGTACTTCCAAATATTACATAGTTATGAGTGTACAAAATATACAATGTATATTAAATATCTTAATAACTATTTGAAACCTTAATAAAACGTGTTAAATTATGGTTATTTGATTATTAAAATTCGATAATCTTTCTAACTGTTTACACATAAAACTCCAAAAACTTACTTAAAATAATCCTTAGTATTATTTTGTAAATCCTTTTTTTATAACTAACCAAAAATTTCTTTAAAATGTTTCACTAGATACTTTACTTAATTTTTTATAATTTTTATATTTAAAATGCATTATACGACAGTTGCTAAAACAAACGTTAAAATAAAAATAATTAATAAAACATATGCTAAAATAAAAGTATTATATTATAACTATTTCAATCAAAACTTAAAGATACGGAGGCGTTTGGGATGTTTAGGAGTTTTACGAAAAGATTTTAGACTGTAACTTTTAAAAGTATTACGTTTAAAATCACAAACTCACTTTTCTATGCAAATTATTATACATGTCACAAAATGTTTTATGTTAAAAAATAAAATTATTATTTTTAGTTTTTAATTTTGTGTTAATTATATATTTAAAAAAAGGTTAAATAAAAATATATTCACTTTAAAAAATCATTTAAACTCAAAACCGATTATTTTATCACCGATTATTTTATATGTTTAATTTTAAGAAAAAGAAAATGATTTTTAGAAGCATACTACATTTAAAATTAAAAAATGAGTACTTCTTTATTGTATTAGTTTTTAAATTAAGTATTCCTTTCAAAATTTTGTCATTTAAATCTCTTTTTTGATGAAACAGCTTCGAGGATATATATATATATATATATATATATATATATATATATATATATTATGTAATATAACTGACTGCAAAGTAATAAATCTCTTAATAACATTTAACTATAAACCTAATATTCAATAACACTTGAAAATAGTCTCTGCATTCAAACCATTAAATTTAAAATAAAAATACTTATTTGAATAATACCACTGTAGATTAAATTTCTCAGCCATTAAAAATACTTTATCCTTGTTACAAAGGGGCCCACCAGCGGCCGAGCGGTTCTGCGCTCAAAGCTGGTAGATGGGAGGTGCCGGGTTCGATCCCAGGTCGCGCTCATCGACCTAGCCGTTCGGAGTTTTCCGTGGTTTTCTCCGAAACTCGCGTAAATACGGGCTAGGACCCCTTAGAAAGACCCCCACGGAGGGCATTCCCCCTCTAGGCCTAAGACACATCAGGAGTCAATCGGCCTTAAATCCTACAACCAACCAACCTTGTTACAAAAACTTTAAAATAAGGAGTAAAATACTAGTCTAACTGTTAAAATTGTTGTAAATACAACTCAGATTTCTTTACACTTTTAAATTTATTTTTCAATTCAGATATTAGATTTTCATCATCATACTTTTTATCATCACAGACCTTCAAAAATTATAAAATTTAGAATTCAGATATTTTAGTAATTTCAGGTATTTACATTTCTATGTTTGTTTACCCATACTTCTGGTAAGAGAGTAGCGAATATTATTCAGTAATTTTTATGTTAAATTTGCTCGTAAAGTCAATTATATCCCGTATAAAGATTATTTTATAACTATGATTTAAAATATATTGCAACAAACACGTGCAGTTGGGAAATGTTAATAAAATCTGCAAACAGCATGGTTTTTCATTCTTGTTTAATATAATTTTATTTTATATGAACATTTTAAGGATTTTCATCTTAAATAATTTCAGACACTTAAAAATAAATAAATAAATAAAGGTTGATTTAGAAATTCAGTAATAAATTTGGTTTGTCATATTTCTTTTTTAAGATTATTAAAAAATAACTTTCATTTCAAATATTTTTTTTTAATGCAATAATATTAGCCAGATAAAAAAAAATAAAATAAAAAAATAAATTTAATATAATAATATATCTGACAAATTTCAAATTAGTTTATAAGAACCCGCATCGGGAAAAAAGGGGAAAAGGATGAAAACAAGGGCAAGAAAAGACAAAACGTTCAGATTTACCAAGGAAAAAAAAATGTATTTCACAGGATTCTGAAAGTTTCCTTTTAAAAATGCGTAATAATATTACCAGTTAAAATTATTGTAGTTTTAAAATTATAATAGTTTATTATTTCATCTTAAATCTATTGTTTCAACATTTCTTCATTAAAAAGTTATTAATTGCCGAGTGTAATGATTTCATAAAATGGTAATGTATTCATTATCATATTTGGACTATATAACAATTTTCATGTAATACCTTTTAGAACGAGAAGCAATATATGAAGAATATTTAATTTAATTTAATGTTTTATTTACTATCGAAATTTTTATTTGCTATTCAAAAGAAGTGAAAATCTTATCTCAAATGACAAAATTTTAAGAATTATATTGAATGAAAAACTATCAAGATTTTTTCCTGGTAATATGAACGATATATAATGCAATTTTAAACATTGAGATGTAATAAAACTTTAAAAGGTAATGAATTTAAATAACATTTTTATTTTTCGTTCTATGCACTTTTTAAAAATCTTTATACATTATATCATAAATTTAAAAAAGAGATAACAATCTCAAATTATTTAAATTTTAAGAAATATTTAATGTTTGAAACTCAGAAAATAAAAGTTTGAGAACCAATGTATTTAAGTATTTTTAATCATTCTACTTCAAACTGATATGATCGTAGCCCCAGCGATTCTGCTGATAAATATTTTCCCTAAAGGAAAGTGCTCTCTAATAGAGGGCGCTGACACATGAGCCCAATGAAGAGAATTGATGATTCTTTCAAGTGCATTATTAATGCTTTAAGCATAAACTTCTGTTTTTCTTTTCTTTTTAGTTTTGTTTCTGAATAGAAACCTGTTACCTCTGAAAGTGGAAGTAAAGCGATCACATTAATTTGCTTCGAAGCATCTTTATCTCGTCATATTTTTTTTTTTTTTTTTAGAATGTGTTTAAATGGTATAAATAAAAATTAATATGAGAGAGAAATGTAAATCTAATAATAAAACAAGCTTCAATTGATTTATTTTGAATTAAAACAATTTGATGAATAAATGTAAACATAGTGACACTTTCGATTTGTTGCTTTGAATCATCCAATTTTGAGTAATATTGATTTCTGTCAAGTTATCATGCATTGATCTGGTCGAAATAATATTGATTTTGTTGCTAGGAGTGAAATTTGCTCATTTCGCAACACAGTAGATAGTGAAGGTTAGTCGTAAATAGAATTTCTCTGCGTTGAAATATTTTGTCATTAAATTTAATAAATTCTATTCGTGAAACCGTTCTAATTAATACGAATCTAGATATTTGATATAAAAATTGTAAATCTCACACTTTACGGACCAAGCAATAGTAATTTATAATAAGAAAACCAGTAATTTTTTTTTTTTTTTTTTATTTAGGCTATATTTGTATTATTTAAAAAAAATACAAAATGAAAGATGTTAATTTTTTAACATCTCAATGGAAAATACTTTCTCTTGAAAATTATATTTGTTTGATTATAATCAGGCATCAATTTTATTTAAACAATAGTAAATAACGAAATAATAATTTGTAATAAATACCGAAAAACTGCGTGCTGGAAACATCGACAACCACATGTGTTACATTTATTTTAGTCATTAGTTTATTAGATTAAAAGTTTAAATATGCCTTCTACATTTCATAATTTTATGATGAATTTCATTTCTTATGGTTGCTAATTAGCTGTTTCTTTTTCGATTCAATCCCAATGATTTAATATTTTAAATATCTTATGGGCCCTAATTTTTCACATTTTAGATCAAAATAACGATATTGTTCTTCTAATTATTTTGTTGTGAAAATATTCCTATTCAAAGAATTTGCAAGTTATCACGAACTAATTTTAGTAGTGAATTTTGTACTTTTCAATTATATCAAGATGTCTACGCGTATGTTTTATCTAATTTGTAAGATAAGACAAATATTGAATGATAATATATTTTGTAATAGTTTTTGTTAATAAATTAGAATTTTTTTAATAATTTAGAAATTTGTACTCTTTGGAATCTTTCAAAAGTTAAATGCGTAAATTAATTGTTTTATTGCAATTTAAAACACATTATACAGAAGGTGAAGATAACAGTAAATTATTATTTTCTTAATATTTGATATATAATAAATAATTTTTACGTTATTTGTGTGTATGTTATCATTATTTTTCGAAAGAATAACGAAGAGAAAAAAAAATAATCTATTAGTATTTGATTACATCGGAAACTCTTAAATCAAGTACGTTTTTAATTAAAACAAATTATAAAAGTTAATGTTTAATATTTAGTTATCGATAAAATAGCGGTAATACGCAGATAATTAATTTAAATTATTTCATTGGTTAAAGTTAAAAAGAGACATCAATTAAGAAAGATTTTACAAATATTTAAATAAGGGAATATTACATAACTCATTTAAATGAAATTTATTTTCCACAAGTAAACTTAAAGCATTTTAGGCGTTTTTTGTATGTGGATATTTTCAGAAAATGAAAGTTTATAAAAAGGATAATCTTCTTCATATATATATATATATATATATATATATATATATATATAAAGCCTAGAACAAAAAGATGATCCGTATTTTCAAAATAAATTACACATAATATAGTTAATAAAAATGAAATTATTTAAGAAAATATAAATTAATAAAAGTAAAATGTTTGAATAATTGCACGTATGATTACTTATATTATTAAATAATTAGACTTCAGAAAATTTATCCCATAATGAAAACAAATCAGTCTGTTCATAATCAAAGCTAAATAAATAATATTATTAAATATTCTGTCAATCGTAAATTTAGGTATTTTGACTCTTATTTATTTGTCAAAATTTTAGAAATATCGAGATGTTTCTTTTTTGTAAAAATATAAAACTTGCAATCTAAATACCTGAAATTTTATATAAGTAATTGATTAAAGTTTTAACTTTTTCTGATAAAGCATAAATTTTGGTGCAATGTATGAAACATTTCTGCAGTTATATTCTTGATCAAATGAAATAATTCGTATGAAATTTTGTTGTTTTCGCATCGATGCTTTAATTTTTAATTATTTTAAAGTTAAGTTTGTTAATATTATTATTAGGTAAAAATTAGTTGAGATTAAAAAATAAATAAATAAATAAAATAGCAACATATCATTATCATATATCATTAAAAATTGAAAATTTTTTCAACTCGTTTCTTTGCTGTAAATTTCAACAAATTCTATTAAATGCAGAAAAGTATATAAAGTAAAAGCAATAGTAAAAATTATATATATATATTAATTTAATTCTTTAATCTTCTATAAATTAATAAAAGAAAATGTATAGAGAATAAGCGTGATTTACTTGATTGCATAATTTTTATTTTACTTCTGGTTTAAAAAAAAAAAAAAAAAAAAATCTAACTATATTAAAATTATTGTTCTAGATGTATATGTAGCAATGTAAAATGCATGCAAGTTTTCGAATTTTATTATTTTTATAACCAGAACACTGCATTTCGTTATTGTAAAAATTCATATATTAAAGACACTGTGATTTCTTCGTCTTTGTCGAAAATTACGCTTAATTTTTACAGCTTTAATAACAAATGAAAAAGTTTTCTGAAATGATAAACTAAATGTATAATTATTTTAACTATTGCTGTTATTGTAAATGAGAAAAGAGAGACAGATATTTGAAAAAATATGTTTTAAGTATCTTTCATATTTTATTACTATTTTATTTATTTATTTATTTTGTAAGTTTCAGACGAAAAAAATAATTTTAGTGAATTACTTTTATATTATTAGTCTCCGGACAACCCTTGCAGGTAAGTTTCAGACCGTCGCCTATTGGCCATAGAGTAGCACTAGTGCGACATAAAAACCCACTAAATTCACTCACTCTAAATATTATTGGTCTTCAAAAATAAATTAATTATAATTGCACAAACTCATTTATTGAAACATTTAAAAAATTCATTTTTTTTTTAAATTAAAATTTCTAACTTATTTATTATTATACATCTGTCATTTAAGCGTTCAGTTGCATTTGGAATTTTCAAATGTTAGTGCAAATTAGTTAGTTATCGGAGCTTAAAAGTTAGCAAAAATATTTAACAAATTTATGTGATTCAAATTATTTAAAATAACTAAATTGCCCATTCCACTTACGACTAAAATGAATTTATTTCTCTAAGAAATTACCACCTCCACCAGTTTGACCAAGAGGTTTTATTTTTAAAGTTGGTATACAGGGGATTCTGCGTTCGAATCAATGTTGCGCTCGACGTCCTAAGATTTTCTTAAATTTCCATATATTTATTTTCAATGTGCATGAATACGGGCTAAGATCATTTAGAAACACCACCGTCAAGGGCATTCTATGTGTTCTTAAATCCCTCATGTTGATAATCGATCCTCATTAATCGACCATAAATTGTTGTCTGTTTAATTTTGACCTATGTTAAATGTACAAAATAACAGATGATTTTCTGAATATATAGTTATAAATGCATTAGAATATAGCTGCAAATCTATACACAGCCTCGCAACTGAAGAAAATAAGCATTGCTTAACTTAAACTATAATCGGAAATCACGGAAACTCCTTTTGTATTATTAATCGGAGAAAATGTCACGATTTTTTTACACTTAAAAGAAGCAGATTTTTGATTAGATAACTACTACAGCTAAATTCATTAAATTAATGTTCTTTATGTTATAAATATTACAATTAAATTACAAATGTAATCATTAAATAAGAAGTACCGCTGTCCTTTGCTGGGAATAGAAAAGGAAGTTGAGAATGATTTCCTAGTTCGTGAATATCTACGTTTTCTTATTATCTATTTTCTTGTTCTCAAAGAAGAAGTAAGAAAAACTTAACACGCCCAAAGCATCCCAAACCTATAATGAAATTCGACTTCACCGAGTTCATTCCGGGTTTCTAGGTCACTCTGCTCTGAGTGTGGTTGAGTAACCTTTGTTAAACGTCTGTCTTGAATTTTTATTTCTTTATTTCTTTTTTTGCTTTAGAATAAGTGTATCTTAGGCTTAAAAGTTCTGACGTAAAGCTTGAATTGTGATCATTGTAATATTGTAACTTTCGCGAGTGCTTTTAAAGGTATGACGTTAATAAGAAAGTGTAAAATATATTACTTAAGACGAAAAAAAAAAATGAAAAAAAAAGATATAATTGTCATAAGATTCGTAATTTATTTAACTCGCAGCTTCCGCTCGCATACAATTTTATATTATAAGATTAAATATGGTCTTTATGAAATTTTATAACTACTACTATAAATTAGAAAAGTTACCTCCTTAAATATAAAAATTATTGATTTTAATAAACTTATTATTTATATATATTTTTTATGTAAACGACAATATATATATACCTTTAAAAATTAACAAATATGCTTCTTCATGCATAAGCATGTTTGTACCGTTAAATATATGCATATTATTGACGTAAAAAGCTTTATGAAGATTTAATTATTCATCTGGGTTTAATCTTAATTTTTCAATAAAGAATTAATTATTTCATATCTTTTTTTGTGAAAATGTATAGCTCCCATTCTCGTTAAAATGTCCAAATACAGCCAAAATACAATTTTATTGCGAGTACAAATTATATAACTTGTTCTCGATCACATGTCTGACTATTTTCTCAATAAATTTGGAATGTGCACGTGCTTTTATATCTCATGTTTGAAAAATATTTTTCTTCTTCTTTTGAATAAAACCATATGCATAATAAAAGGAATATTAATTTCATATTTATTTATTACTCTACTGTATTTAATTAAAACAATATCTTATATACTTTTCAGAAATGGATGAAAATATATAAAATTGAAAATTTTTTATTACAAGTGTAGACATATATGCACTTAAATAACATAGTTCTACGGCAAAAGCCACTAAAGCGTTAAAATAATTTAATAACATTAACCACTTAAAATATCTTAAAAAAAAATGCAATTATCTCATTAATAATTATGCATGTATAAATATCTGTATCTATTTATCAAGTATTTCTCAGTATAAATCTTTAAAACGCCTTAGAAAAATTTAAAAGCTGTATAAATAAAACAATTAGAATTAATAAAATGACTAATTAAAATTGAGATCGGAGTCAAAACAAAATAATAAAGAAAGAGTGAAAAACAATTAAAAAATTCAAACACTTTCACGTAAAGCTTAATACACAAGGATAAAGAGTTGAAAAGTTAAGCAATAGTGAGAAAGGTATAGTGGAGGAGCAGGAGAGGTTCTCGGCGAAAATAGCGAGCGATTTTTGCTTTTATTTGTAATTTATTCATTGTAGTTTGGACTCTTTTATGAAAACTGTGAATGTTAAGTAGAGTATTTCCTGGGAAGGAGAGTTATTATTGTTATTTGATTACACAGTCTATGTTGAAAATGGTATACGTGAGTTTTTATTTTCAATAATACAAACATTCATTTAGGGTCATCTGTTAACAAATTACTTGATTTTTTTTTTCTTATTTTAAATTTCGCTTATTAATCATAAAGATGCTTCATTACTTGCATTAAAATGTAAACATTTAAAAACTCGATATTTTCACGGTAAACTATTAAGAGTGAAAGCACGAAATTGGTGATTGCTAATTAATTTATTTTTAAGGTTTGTATTTATTTACACCATGAATAATAAAATGTAAAGAATAAACAGGTGATTTTTTTTTTCTGTTTAATCTAATAAAATTGTTAATAAAATTTGAGCGTCAAATGTAAGAAGTGTAAAAGAAAATTAAATTACATGAAGTGTAATAAAAATAAATAAAAGTTTGCCTGAAAAATTGGATTTAAATGAATGTGTTAGATATATTTCGTTTTGTTTATTTATTTATTTTATTTATTCATTTATTTATTATTTTTTTTTTTTTACATTTCATACGCATATTAAAATATTGGAGCTAATGCGAATTATACGAAATTATATAAAATTATTTTCTCCAATATTGTGAAATATATGCGTATGAAAATGCTATTCAAAGCAACATGCCCAAAATCGTACATTATTTATTTTATTATATTTGAGGAGTTCCTTAATTTAAAAAAAAAAAAAAAAATTAGAAATAATTTTGTAACAATATTTAATATCGACCATATCGTGGTAAAGAGTGGGACATTTCACATTTTAAGATGCTATAAATTTTTAAAAGCAAAATTTGTCAAATAATCTCTTAAAAATATTTAGTATAATACCGTGTATACTCTATAGTAATAGCAAACCAATTCTAATATTTAATTTTCTGAAATTATGTTTAAATTTTGTGAAAAGTGAAACATTTTTGGACAGGATTTTCGACTGGCATCGTTACAAGTTAAAATTCCTGAGAATTTTACAACGATCAATACTTGATTGTTTTATCATGTTTTAAACAGATTTATTTAAACTAAATAATATCATTTTTAAGTGAATTCCAGTTACTAAAATGTAAAAATTTAAATTATAATTTTACGTATGTGACAATGTGCAATATATATATATATATATATATATATATATATATATATATATATATATATATATAATTAGATAATAAAAACCAAATGTTAGATTGAAAATACAGTGATGCATTATCCAATAGAATTTCCTTGTAATTTTCGATGTCTGCAGATTGGTTTTAATTTTTTGTACAACCTTTTTCGGGTTTACGCTAATAAAGGAAATTTATACGAATGTATTTTTAAATAATTTTCTTTTCTTTTTCTTTCTTTCTTTCTTTTTTTTTTTTTGTTCAGAAATTTTTTACTGACAAAATTTTTCCAGGAAAGTTTTTGTCAGTAATGTGCCCAATATTTACAAATAATGTTTCTTGAATATATTAGTAACCATCAAATATTTCATTATAAAAGACTACTAAATTCTGAAATCAGAGACGTTCAGGAAGAAAAACTTATTATTCTCAGGCACCTAATCCAAACTTATAAAAACCATGAACGTATCCGACATATAATCGCTAAGTAAACAAATTTTTTACAGTGTACCATTTTCTGCTTCATTGTTTGATGCTTGTATTAATAACAGCTAATGCATTCAAAACAAAACTCCAAACCATAGAATCCTCTTGTTTAATTTATGTTTGAGAGCTTGTAATTTTCTCTTCACTAAATTTAGAAATTGGTTGAAAATTATCAATAATTTCTTTATCATTTTTAGAGACAATGACTTAAGCTTTTATTTATTTATTTAAACGGTAATCTTGAAATTATCCCCCCCCCCCATAGGCGATTGCTTTCAAGCATTTTAAAAGGGTGCTTTTAATTTAACCAAATCATGGACTGGGATTCATCGTAACTTGCTACCAAAATTGTTAGTCTGTTACTTCATATTAGATATAAAAGGATTTTATTTCAGTGACATGATTACTTACACACCTCCAAAAAACATTTTCTTAATTTTAGTTAATCTTCTAAATTTAACTTAAGTTGATTTGATTATACTGCCTATCGTGTTAAGTGCTTCTTTTACAGAGAAGGTGTAAAAAAATTTACTATAAAAACTATGCAAAAATATTTTTTTAATAAGCATTTACGTAAATCTTATAAAAATGAAAACAAACTACTTAACAACAGTTTAAAAACTTTGTTTAAATTAACTATATTTCTGTTTCCTGGAGGTAAAGGACATCATGTCACAAAAAATTTAATTTTTTACATTGTCATGAATAAAGAAAATGGACATGGGTTTATTTTCTACTGTCATATCTTCTTTATAGTAACTGGACAATTTGCCTAATACATCTATATACATCAATATTTACAATCACAAATAGTAAAAAAATTTTGCACAAGCAGTATTTTATATTAAGTAGAATGAATGAAAGGACCGTGTTTTTAAAGCTTAATAATTTCAAAGATTCTTCAACGATAGAAGTCAAATTTGTACAGTTGTGTTATACTAACAAATTTTTTTTTAAATTTATTTTCTATATAAAATTAGCATTAATTTGATGTATGAGAAGTGATTATGCAACAATATTTACAATTTAACCTATATGTGCACTTTTTCATGGAATGGCCTATGTAATAATAATAATAATAAATCAAATATCTTATGGATTTTATGAATTTTTAAAATGAAAAATAAGGATACAACTTTTATGATAGAAAACAATAATATCTTATTGTAAAATAATTTCTTTTCTTATAATTTAATACTGAGAATTGTTTTTTTACAAAATAATTCATTGAAGTTGTGTTTGTATTTGAAACAAATAAATTCTGTATGTCTTGAAAATAATTATATATATATGTATAAAGTTTTAAGAATTATAGAATAATCTACGTTGTTGTTTTATATATTCTAAAAATAATTATGTGTTTTTTAAAATAAAGCAGGAAAAAAAAAAAAACTTAATTGTATTGCTAGCTTTGATCTTAACTATGACCATAACTAAAAACCCTGTGTATACTAGATACTTTTGTTTATTATTTTACGTTGCTTTATGTAAAATAATACAATACAATAAAGTAAATAATATACTAATAAAGTAAAACCATAATACTTATCGATGATCTAACATTAAATGCTCCATACATTTCTAAAAGCATTGAAATGAAAAGCAATGGTACAAATAATATAAATACCACATGTGTAACATAATATAAATAGTTTTAATTTTCATTTTGCAATCTGTAACATTAAGTTCCATTAAATATTTCATTCAAGTGATTTTTATATTTTTCAAATAAATTGAAAAAATAAAATCCGCAAAAATTTAGGTGGTAGGTCGAAATAATTATTCTAAAAGGCAGTTAAAATTACCCTTTTATTTATTTTATAAATTAAAATCCGAGAGGAAAAAATGCTTTACTAAACTGCTTTGTTTCAAAAATAATTCTTAGTTCCTTTTTAAAAAATAACAATTTTCGAGGGATTTACTTTTATTATTTTAAAGCATATTTAAAAAATAAGTTACGTATGAAATAAAAGTCTCAAAGTATTTTTTGTGAAGCATTAATGATAAAAACAAGAAAGAGAAAACTTTGAGATGGGAAGAGTAATAAAAATAATAATAAAAAAAATATTGAATATTGAATATTGGTCAATTTTCTAAACTATATAGCTTTTACAAATTTGAAAGTATTTGAAAAATATAATCTCACGTGAAGAATCTTAAATACTGAGGAAAATATATTTATATATTTCAAACAATATTCCAGTCTTTAAAGAAATATATGAACAACATTGATAGTGACAATAATAATAATAATTTAATCTCTATATGAAGTTTCTCTTTAATAAGTTCTCAAAAATCTAAGTATTAAAAAGTTTTATTCTGAATAAATAAAATATTCTGTTTTTATAATTTATAAGAAAATAAAAATTATAATAATATCACCGTATCTTTTAAAGTCCGTTTTATGTATATTAGTCAAAATGTTAAAATAATATCTGCAATATCTTAAACGTTCAAATACCATTTAAGAATTATTTTTAGATTATACTAAAAATATTCGCATAATATACACAAAATGTTAAAATTTTCCACATGTATGCTAAATGAAAATGCCTTATTTGTTTTAAAATTATTCCTGTGTGGTTTTTCTTTTTTATAGGTCCTGTAATATGTTTTACAACTGTGATTTTTGCTACATTATTTTATTAAATGAATTTTATAAACATATTTTATTATTATTATTATTATTATTATACATATACACAAATATTTGAAAGTAAAAATTACGCCTAAAATTTCATGATAAAAAATTCAATTAATTTGAACGTATTACAGTTTCTACATTTTCTTCATAGATAAAGCTGGGCTGTTGAATTACTCTTTTTTTCTCTTTTTTTTTAAAAAATAATAATAAGGGTTAAATAAAGCTTTATTATATTTATTTATAACAAATGAATTGAAGAAAAGACTTGAATATGTTGGTCTAAAATCATAGTTAAAAAAATAAATAAAAATAAAAAAACTGGTCATAGTCAGTTCCTACATATAGTAATAATAATAATAATGAAAATAACGATATTGTTGACGTATCGATGACCCAATTTCATTTGCATTTAAAATAGCATAAAAAATTATTTATTTCGATATCCTTGCTCTTTTGAACAAGTGTTTTTATCCATATGTAACTTTACACGTAATCCTTGTGACAGAATTCCGTATAATCTGTTACCCTGTAGGTATTTCCTGCATAACAAGAATGCCTAGTAGATATGACATTCAATAGTTTGCTCTAAATAGTGAACAAAATCGAACCAAATGATTTTAAATCTATTTTCATGTTTAAAAAAAAAGTAAAAATCAATTTAGATAATATGATTTCTTTTGATTGCATGAATATAGGTATCAAATTCCTCAACCCTTTTTTTTTTATTCACAGCTGAGAATCTTTTTTACTTTATACCATTATTTACCAATGGGAATATTTCTTTTGTTAATAGTAGAAAATTATTACTATTGTACACTGATTAAAATTGTTATTATAAAACAAATTTTAATACTGTATTGAATTATATTATGAATAGAAGAATAGAAAGAAAAAATAATAATAATAAAGATAGTCTTAAGAAAGCTGTTCCGGAAAGATGAAATTCTTTAAAACTATGTATAAATTGAATAGCATATGTAAAACTTTGACTATGTTTAATTCATAGTTAATTAATTTTATTTATTTCACTATTACAATTATAACTACATAATTGTCATACCGGTACAAACTTCATTTTGAATATAACAAAATTTGAAAGAATATTTTATTTGAAATTGCGTTCTTTAATGAATATAAAATACAACATATATAGCATTTTATTCTATTATGAGAATAAAACACAAAATTGAAAACTGTGTAACGGTAACTTCAATAAATTTTTATATCATATAATAAAAGTAAAACCATCACGCTTTTCTAAACATTTTAAAGTACGGTGTTGCAAGTGTTTCAAACGTGCATTCAGGACTCACATGGTCTCGATTTTAAATAAGTAATAATAATACAGAACAAAATTATCAACCTGAAATTATAGAAACAAATTTAAAGACTTTCTAGAATTGAAATAAATATTCATATTGAATTATACGTATATATATATATATATATATATATATATATATATATATATATATATATATATATATATATAACGCAGAAAAAAATCTATTATTAGCTCTTTTATGAACGGAAATTTCTTATTTAGTTTGCATATTTAGTTTGTATATCTATAAAATTCTAAACATCACTGGAAAATTTTTCTTGAGTGTTAATATGACCTTTTCTGAGAAAATTATACGAATTTTTATATAAGCACTTTGACGTATTATAATACATAATTTACTGTTACTTATTTTAATTAGAGTTTTTTAATTAGAGTTTTTTATTACATAGTTTAAATTAATTCAATGAAAAAAAATATATAAGGAAAAAATGCATCATAAATGATTAAAATCTAAAGCAAAATAAAAGAAATAAAAATTCATTTATTTAAAAAAAGCAATGTTCTAGTTACATATTTTAGTTACTACAAAAATTTTTTATGAATATTTCAATAACTTTTGCCATATTAAATTTTATTTTCTCTTTATTTTTTTCATTAAAATATTCGTAATTAAATTTTAAATATAATTTACATAAGCATGTAATTTATCTTATAAATAACTTATGGAACACAATTAAATTATACCACATAAATAATAAACATATTTCTAGGTGAATACATTGCACACTTTTGTAAGCCCAATTACATAAGAATTTTTTGAAACAAAAGCAAAATAATTCATAGACACCGATGGATTTATTTTGAAGAGGAGAAATTTAAACAATTTAAACAATGTTAAACACAATTTTCTTTTTCTTTTAACGATATGTTTTACACAATGCACGAATAAAAAAAAAAAGGATCTAACTAGTACGAGACTATTTTCAAGAATCCCACAAACTGGCCCAGACCATAAAAATAATTAAAGAAAAAAATATGTTATTTACTGCAGTGTATTAAAAAGCAATAAAACTATTGAATAGAAGCCCAGAATCTCCAAAAATAAATGTTTTTTCTTTGAGCCACGAACTATAAGAAGCCTCTCAATTCTTGCAAACAATACTTCCGTCTAGGAGGTGTTTTATTCCGTTTTATAGGGTTATACAATAGACGTCTACGAAGGGGAACAGAATCATGTATGCCTTACAAGAGGTTATTGACGACTTACCTAGGGGGTAAAGTTATTGTTCGCGCAAATCGAGGAAAGCCTGAAAAGTGAGAGTTTGTATTATTATCTCTTTGAATAGAGCTGTAGATATGAGACTTTTAGTTAAAAAAATGTTCCTCTTCATATTAAAAATAAATAACTTTAAGGCATTTAAGCTATCCTGTTTACTTTCAAGGCTTGAGTGTAGTTTTAATAAGAGAACATGTGCATGTATTGTAGATTTGTAAGAACATTTACTTTTTTTTCTTTTTAGATTTTTGAATTTTATTTAATCAATTAAAACTGAATGTGTCAAGATATTAAAAAGAAGTCACATAAACACATTATTAACATTCAACAAAGCAAAAGTAAAATACTAAAATCCGCAATATTAACAAATATATTTCATGAAAAGGAAAATGACTTAAATACAAATTTCCGTGTAAAATATCTGTGTGAAGCATTTCCGTAAGTTTGACACAATATTTTTATTTTTTATTAGGTGAGTAGGATATAATATATGTAAGTATTAAAACAAGTTCTAACTTAAAAATATTTTAAAACATAATAAAAATAAATATGTCATTGATAGTCTAAGGTTGTATTTTGAATGAAAAAAGTATTTATATCACACATATGCATGTGTGTAACGAAGTAATTGTACAATATGAAACATGATGCATTACAAATATACTATTTAACAGAAAACATAACGAAAGTTTTCTTTCTTTCTTTTTTTTTTTTTTTTTAATCATTTCATTCAGAAAAAGCTTCTAAACTTGATGTTGCTTCTCGAAGATAAAATTTTGGTGTTATTAATGTTATTATAAAATAAAATAGATAATATATCGAAGGAGAAAAATGAGGTATCTTAATTGTTTGTTAGATAATAGACATTAGTGATGTAATGATGTAATAACTCTTTCTTCATATATTTTCGTGTTAAAAAAAATAATAAATATTTGTACAACGTTTATGATGGATAATAAGTAAAAAAAAAATAAAGTTAGATATTATTTATACTTTTTTATATTATAAAAAACATTCATTGAAATAGTTAAAACATTTTAGCTATTATCTTTTTAAGAAATAGCATTAAATATAAGCTATATTGACATAAGAACTAGCACTAAATGCCATGTTTTATTATAAATAATTTCTATAATCAAAAACTATACTTGTTTTGAATTATGAGAAATAACTAATATCAATAAATGGTCTAAACAATGTGTATTCAGCAAATTTTATTTGGTATAATTTAGCAGTTCTTCTAACGAGCATTATTTCCTAATCTTAACATTGTTTTCCAAACAAAGACGCAATTTGCATTAATTTTTTTAATTTGTTAAATTTATTGTTTTTTGTTCTGTAATTCTATAAAACAATTTTTGGTAACTGAACCATACTACTATTTATACGAGATGTTCTGGGAATATTAAAAGTAAAAAGAAAAAAAAAAAAACTATAAAAGAATTTAAATTTTAATACTGAAAACTAAACTGCGTTGAAAACGTATTAAAAATACATTGAAGTTGCTAATATTCCAATGATATTTATTTTGAATAGGTACTCTTACGTATTTAAATTTAAGTATTTGTTATTGAAAGATGAAATATTCTAAAAATTTACAGAAAACTTATTGATACGTTTGTTTAATGAATTTTTAGTGAATTATAGAAACAAGATTATTGTAGATTATTTTAAATAGGCTCAAGTATCAATACCAAACAAGGCATGTTTTCTTAAATATCCACCTATGAGTAAATAACGATAAATATTTTTTAATTACATAAAACTGTGACAGAGTACTTACACATAACATTTCTTGCATAATAACATAACTGCCTGAAAAAGAAAAGAAGTATATTAATAAACCTTAAAAGAAATAACAATAAAGAAAGGTTATTAATGGTAACATAAATATTTTGCAAACACTTTAAAATTGATTTTGAGCCCATTGTGCATGAAATTATTTTAAACATATCAAGTAAAACATGGTATCTTAAAGCACGTTGGATTTAATTCAAATCAAGCAATTTGAGATATATCAGCGAATGACTCAGTGGAAGTTGTTTATAGAAGTACAGAAGTAATGTGAGAATGTTACATAAGCAAATAAAAGTTTCTCCTAAGTTACATTAGATAAAATCAAATAAAATAAATACGAAAGATTTGATATTTTGTAGCTTTAAAATAAAAAAATTTAATAAAAATAAATTTAGATGTACATAGTATAAATACTTATAAAATATTGCATCAAAAACTTTCTTTGGTACTTTTAAAACGTAACTACTATTTATCCTCGTTTACTAGAAGTTAAGTGTAAAATAATTAATTATCCCCCCCCCCCCCCCCAAAAAAAAAAAAAAAAAAAAAAAAAATTATCAACAAAAACATTTATTTATTGATTATACTGAAAAAAAAAAAAAAAAAAAAAAAAAAAAAAAACAAGGATGATTAATTTACTGATCATACTGAAAAAACAAATACTATTCGACCCTTTACTAATTATTAGAGAAAATATATAGAGTTACAGAATTACACATAAAGATACAATCAACCTTAAAAATATTATGACTTATTACAAATTAGGCAACTAGAACGGAAATAAAATATTCCTAAACTATTTTATACATAAAATGGGAATTTCAGTTCGTTACATTGCGGTTGTAGCATAAATGCATTCTTTCTCTTTTGCAATAAAACAGTAAAATATATTTTAGTGTATATATATATATATATATATATATATAATAGATAATATAAATTTTTCTAAGCCAGCATGGCGACAATTGTCTCGAATTTACCAGCAAATGTTGCCGAAACAAAAGACATGGGCAGCAAACTTGTCACATTAATATTTTGACAAAATTGAGTTTCTCTATTTTTTATTTTAATTGAAACAAAAATATATTTTGATACATTTATAAAATGCATTTTTTTCCTTTCTTGAGACGTTGTAATCTATATGTGTAAAAGAAGATTTTAACTCCAATTTTCTTGGTTTAGTAAACAATGATAATAGATCAAAAGTTTATTTTGAGGATTTTGACAGTTTCTTTGCAATGAAAATTCTGTTTGAGTGCTACTTTGAATCAGTTATATAACGTTTCTTTTATGCTAAATTTGTTATTACAATCATGCCTGAAGAAGGGTCGTATTTAATTATTTCGACTTGAAACAATGTTGTGTGTTTTTGTAATTTATAGCGTTTCGTAACTTTCTTCATTCTTCAACACCAGATTTCGGCATATTTTACTGCAATATTAAAAATCAGTCTCACAAAATGTATACATCTAAATCAATTGCTGAAATTAAACTTTTCTATTTTTTTAAGATATTAATATAAAAAAAACAAAAGTTTATTGACAGTTTGTGCTTAAATTATCTTAAAGTGTTTGCATTGTTTTCGCATAAGCACATTAATATTAGTAAAAATAAAAATATGTATAAAAAATGTGTACGTTTGTCTACCATTCTAAATTTTTAGACCACGAAATAATAACGAAGGTGAAATTTTTGGACCACTAACTTATTATTGCAAGTGTGAAACCTAAATGTATAACAACAGAATATCGTATCACATATTTAACCACTTATTCTATATAATTATATTTTACTATCATATTTTCAAAAATATATTTTATGGTGCATTTATACGCTATGTTCTTTAAAATAGTAAAAGAAAAATCCTTAAAGTCACTACATTTTGTTATTTTGCTCAGAAGAAATATTCAAAAAGGTTGAAATTTTAATTAAAAATTCATTTAAATCTTCCTTTAGATGAATTTATCAATACTTACTTAAAATCGTTTTATTTAAAAAAAAATTTATGTAAAGTAGACTAAATCTACAGAAAATTAAAATTTAAGTCTTGTGAAATTTCATGTATACGAGAGTTACAACTGTGATATTTAGCATACAACATAAAATGAAAAATGTGAAATGAAAAATGAAAAATAACAACAAAAAAAGTTTTTTTTCAGCTATACTGCTTATATATATATATATATATATATATATATATATATATATATATATATATATATATATATATAATTAATTTTTACAATTCACATTAAATAATATATATTTGTATATTTACTAAGCATATTTCGAAATTCATATAATGTATTCAGAAATTAAGTTTATTTATTTATTTAATTTTTTAAAATTTTATACCATTTCTGAAAGAACCATATTTCAATGTAAAAATGTATTCAATAAAATTCAACATTTAAAGGTTTTTAGATCAACAATTTAATAACAAGCCCATTTCTTACGATATACACTTGCCAAATTTCGTAGTCTCCCATGTCATTCGAAGTACAATTTACTACCCATTTTATTTGTCTGTCCTACATCTGCATCTATCCCTAAACTGCACAAAATTTGTTGGAGTTTTTGGTAATTCTCATTTGGAAACAGTACTTGAAAAAATAAAAAAAGGCAAAATGAAAAGGAATATAAAATTCATAGAAAAAATACACATGCAAATTCGTTAATAAAGCATAAAAGAATAAAAAAAAAGTCTGGGATTTACAAAGAAAAAAATATAAAATTTAGTGTCAAAAAAAAAAAAAAAAAAAAAAAAGGTCTTCAATCGTATATTTAATCTGATGACAGACAAAAGAAAAAAAAAATTGGTGAACAAAGTTCACTTTTTTTTTTTCTATAGTCCATTTAAGTAGAATTCATATACGAAGAAAAGTACAGATCATCAAGTGCCTTGAGGCAAACGTTTGAAGAATCCTCAGAGGAGATCATTGTAATTTGTGAGCACGTGCTGTAATTTTAGAAATTTGTCGGTCATTTCCGCATAACATTTTTTTTTTAGCAAATGAGATTTTCAAACATTTTAAAAATGAAAATTATGAAGGAAATCTAGCATTTTATTTTGAATATTAAAAGAAACCAATTGCAAAAAAAAAAAAAGTATTGGTTTATTTTTATCTTTATTTTTATTTTAAAGGCTCCTTTAATAAGAATTTCCACTTTGATATATAATATAAAAATATTTGCGATTTTAATTTCATCTTGAAGTAAAATTATTAAATAAATAAAAATTGGAATACGCAAAATAAACACAGCTTACTAGGTAATGAATTTCTCCATTCTAGGCAATACCTCTAATCTTCTTCCTCTTCTTCTTCTTTTTTCTATTACCTCATAATATTAAATTTTAGTTCACACTAGTAATTTTTAAAATAATATTTAATTTCTGTTCAAAACTGTTTTGACACATTATTGTTTAATATTGTTACATAGCTTGTATTTTTGCATGTATTCTTCATATTACAATTATTGTTGATTGTTTCATATTAGATTTTCTTAATGAACTTTCGAATAAATATTTATATTAAGAAAGTTATAGAAGTTTTAGCTACTTAAATCAGTTGCTCCTGTTTAGATATTTGCCCGTTCAGTATTCCGGTACTGAGGGCTTTGACTTCTAGGGGAAAAAACCCAAACGGAAGTAGCGTTTATTTTCTAAAAGTGCGTTGATCGCTGAGAGGCCTGTAAAGGGTTAACCTGAAAGGTGTTTTTTATAAGGTAAAGAAGTACTAGTTAAATCTCTTGTTAATAGAGGGCGCAGTTTTCCTGATCGTAACATATTTAATATTTGTGTAAAAAATGAATGAGCTTTTGAACATAAAAATATTACAATACAAATATTCACAAATACTATAATACATATTTTTTCAGATTATTGAGGAAAAAAATAAAGAAAGAAAATTACATTTGCTTTACCCTTTATTAGTATAATTTACACTGAAAATTAATTTTTAGAACATTTTATTATCTTTATTATTATTATTATCATCATTGTTTTGAACTTCGTTAATTTCACCTGATTTGAGCTATAAAGCATTTTCTTTGTACCATGTATTTATGAATGTCTATGAACACCATTCTTTCACTTTTTAATAGTTGAAAATTTTACAAAGGTTCACTAATCACAAATTACTGAATATTTGTATTTAAATATAATACAATGCAAAAATTTTTTTTCTTAAAAAAAAAAAAAAAAAGCCATATTTTCATTTAGCTTTATAATAAAAAGGGATTTTTTTTTTTTTTTTTTTTTTTTTTTTTTTTCATGCTTGAGAATTATTAGTATAACATTTTAAGCCGTAACGCTTTAAATTTACTAAATTAACATAAAAAACAACAACTTGTGTTATATTACATTTAATGTAGTTATATTTTTAAACTCGAATTATTTAATATTTGCCATTAGATTTGTCATTATGGTGGCACGAAGTTGCGGCACCCTTAAATTTTTACACCACACTTTTCTTTTCTTGTCTTTTTCTTTTTCTTTTACTTTACTTTTTCTTTTTTGTCCTTTTCTTTCTTTCTTTCTTTTCTTTTTCTTTTTTTTTTTTTTTTTTGTATTGTAAAATTGACTCTATGAAATTTATAAAAAAAAAAAAAAAAAAAAAAAAAAAAATACTAACGATTGCTATTTAAAAATAGTGGTGAATAAAATTATCTCCAATGGAAATCATGCATATTAATTTAAAGTATTTGTTTGTATCATGATAGACGATAACTATATGTGTCTTTTTTATTATTGAACTGCTCAAATATATATAGATATACTACTAAAAATATCATTGGATGTTTTAGAATACAACATCTTGGACAAGTTAATTTATTTAAGCAACGAAAATTAAATTTAACGAATATACATTCCTTTACTCAGTTTTGAATATATTTGGATTTTGATAAGCGTATATGAAAATATATCAATATTTATTTAATAATGATCCTATATGAATTATTATACATTGACAAGTAGACATTTAATCGATTAACGCACCTTAATCGAAAGGAAACTGAAAAATAATTAAATCATAAAAAAAATTTAAGAGTAAAATATAACCAAAAGAAAAACTACCATTGATGAATAGTTCTTAATGCATTTCCAATAACGAGATATCTATTTATGTTTTGACTTTCAATTAATACAGAAATTCATAAAATATTAAAAGAAATTGATTAATCGATTTTAATTTTAACTTTTAGTAGTTTCAATCGATAGTATCGTCTGAATGTAAATCTCAAAAACTTAAACCAATTCCTGCTTTTTGATTGATTGTTTGTTTGATTTTCAAAAGTGGTGCGACAGTAAGTTCATTTTAGAATATCGCAGTTTTCTTTTCTAGTAAATTTTTAGTTTCTCAGAGTATCTTTTTTTATATTTTGCCTCTTCCAAAAGAATCATAATACAGTTTCACCTTTCTTAATCACAGTGCAACTTAAAAAATGGATTAAAAACGTAAAAGTTGCACTTTTTTAAAAGAACTTTTGTACATTTACAATATTAAAATTATTTATAGTAATTAACTTCCCGTATGTTTCACGAAAGCAAACTTATAACGATGTGAATTACATAATTATTATTATTATTATTATTATTATTATTATTATTATTATTATTTTTTGATTCATATGCTATTTTGTGATGACCCCTCTCTTAAAATTTTCAAAAAAATATCTAAATTGAACCTAAATACTGGTATGAAATAATAATTCATAAAACTTTGTAATAAAACACCGTACATTGAGAAAACACGCAGCACTTATTTCAGGTCGAAATAATTAGAACCAATACATTATCAGGTAAAAAATATAGAACCAATTTTAGAATGAAAGCAGCAACAGACAATAACAAACATTTAATTGACACTGGTATAGAATAAACCTAAAGAACTTAGAATAATAACTTATAATAAACCTATACCTGAAACGTTAGAAAATTTTCGGCAACCTTATTTTGACATTTTGCATTATTTTTTCCTAATAATTATTTTAGTTTTAGCTTATTTTTTGTAATGAAACATTTGGGTTGTAACCTTTCGACTTTGTGCAATTTCGATCGTTAAAATTCCATAATCATTATTCCTTTTACCATTTTAACATGCTATGAGTTATTACACATCTATCTACCTAATAAACATATAATTTAGTCATTAATTACATATACACAAATGCACGAATGTACACATAAACATAAACGCAGTTACATTAAAAATAATAAAATGTTATTATTATACATATAAGGATATAAAATTAAGAAAACTTTTTAGAAAAAATGTTATAGTATGTAATACCAAAATTGTGCATTTTAGCACACAAGATAAGATACACACACCATTCTTATAATGTGACCTAATGAATAATATTTCATTTAAAAAATATATGAATGTAAATTTTATTGCTATGTTATATTTTAACTCGGTGTTAATATGCTTCTAAATCACTAATTGCCATTTACAGAAACGACGAAAAACATAACGCTCTTATCTAAATTACGACGTCTTAAATTTACAACATTATGCATATGTGTAGCAAATTATAGCAAAATCAATTAAATTAACTTTTTTTTTTTTCAAATCTATTAAAAAAAAAAAAAAAAAATTTAAAAGCTCAAATCCTGAATAATTTTTATTATGTGTGTTTCTAAACTTTTGTATTATCATTGTTTAAATATAAATTTTGGACATATTTGCACTTTATTTTGTGAATAAAGTGACAAGTTAATTTCTAAAAAATACTTTTTTTATGAATGATGAAATTTCTTAAGACTTTAAGGTTTTTCTTACATTAAAACTGTGTTTTAAAGTCCAAATGAACACGGAAACTATAATGGATACACATATAAAATTTAATGATTGTATAGGGTCCTCTCTAAAGTTTTATAAGAAGATTCAATCTAATTAGCGAGGATGGAGCATTAAAAAAAATTGCAAAAAATAAAAAAGTTCAATTTCATTTATTTATTTTTTAATTTCAATAGTTTTGATAAAATGTAATATGTTAATATTTTTGTATTTTCATACGCGTGTATGTAATTTTTCTTATTTTTAAGACAATAGTTAACAAAAGGGTTTTATAATGTCCACCCTCCGCTTAATAAACATTTTATTTTATGTAATGTGTTTTTACATTACTTTTTTTTTTTTTTAGATTTTAATTTAAAACTAATTTTTAGAGCGATTTGATTGCCTGTTTTAGAATATTTTTAAGTTAATATTTATTGGTGTTAATAAAAATTGTTTTAAAACATTTAAAATTAAATCTTATAATTAAAAAAAAAGGAAGAGTAAGGGCTTAACAATTGTACTATTAAAATTCAATTATGCTTGAATATCTTTCATATTTGTAATTATTTTTGCAGTATTTAATATTGTCAAAATAAAGTTATTTATAAAATTATTATATTTTTACAGGTAATTGATATTTAGATTTGATATATAACGCATTATTCATAATCCGTTATTTCTCATTAATATTTAATAAAAAAGTAAATTAAAACACAGTGTGCCCCTGATATATAATATACATGTTAAAAAACTTATGTAATTTTTCTACAAAAATTTATACCAGTGATTTAAAACAGTTCAATAGATTTAAAAAAAATCTTTTGATTTTTTTTTTTTTTTTATGTAGAAGTATTGGGAAACGTGGATTTGTAATCTCAAATCCCTAAAAAAGATTTAGCAACAATAATTATTGTTTAGAGTATTTAAAGCTTAAATTCTTTATGCAATAAAATTCACTAGGATTTTTCTTTAAAGTTGGGGAGAAATCAATTTGAAACTGAGCATTATAGTTCCAATTACGACTCAAGTTTTTATTTCAGCTCAAAACAATGTCTATATTAACTAAATAAGTCATTTACATTTTAAAGTTTTATAAAAATATTTTGAGGCAGAAATCATAAAGAAAATTAAATTATGAAACGCTGCAGGCAGAGGATAAGACTGTCTTAAAGATAAAACTTTTAGAAGAATGTGCTATGCACATTAAGTTTTGTGGAAAACTAGTCAATAGTCCATCAAATTCGGAATAAATAAATAAATAATAATAACAATAAAATATTATTTTTATAAATAATAATTTATTAATAATAATATTTTATTAATAGAAGGTATTTTATGTTGCATGAATAAATAAAAAAATGAAAAAAAATATATATATATTAAATTGTATATTAAGGTGAAAACAGATTAGCTCTAAAAACTTTCACAGTTTCAATAGCACAGTAAAATTTCAGTGATTCGATCAAAATCCTTTATATATATTGTGTTTTAATTTATAAATAACATATTAACTACCCTTTTCTTTAGTGATAATCCTAACTATACTTAGACTATACAGACTATTGAGATATCCGGTCATACCTTAAAAAAAAAAAAAAAAAAAAAAACTTTATATGAGTGTATGACGATATTCTGATTTGTTATTCAGTGCAATCGATTCACATTCAAGATTTTTGGAGAATACAAACTTTGTCCACTACTGGTTACCTCTCCTCAAAACCAAATGACCTAGTAATCGACAGGACTGTCCAATACTGGCGATACTAAGATGTTAAAGCACCAGTACCAGTAGTAGGCACTCATAAAGATATATCATTACAAAATCAAATATTTAACACGTTAAATAAATCCTGTATACTTATTTTAATCGTGTGAAAGCACAGAGCACCAGAAATCAGCTTGAAATAAGCAGATGCAAAGTAAACAAAATTTTACTTAACAAGAAAGATGATGACAAGGTCATAAGTAGAAAAAAAAAGTAGCCCATTTTCATTTAAATTTATGACGAATTGAAGTTATTGTAATTCAAGACATTTATAGTCTGTTGTAACATATGTTGTAACATCCATTTTAAATACAAGGCAATATATATGTATCATTTAGAAATATTATTTTTGAATTTTACTTTAAAAGTCTTCCCTGCTTTTACAGTTTACACCACTGGTACGTCTACATTACTGCATATTTCACAGTGCATATGCTTGTTTAAAAAAAAAAAAAAAAAAAAAAAAAAAAAAAAAAAAAAACACCGAGAAATGTGTTAGATTCTAAATTTCTATATTTCTTATTAAAAACTAGTATTTAATGATATAGTAGTAAAAAAACAAAACTAAAGAAAGAGGAAAAGAAGAAGTCAAGTAAAATTGTTGTTAAATAAGCAGGAAAATAATTTTGGGACGTTTAATTTTCTTTCGAATAATTATTTTTTCACGTCAGATGTTCTTATCATAAATTTCTTAATAATGGATAATTTATATTTGAAAATTTGAAATTAGATATAATTCTTAATATTCAAAACCTTACCTGATAAGTTTCATTAGGAATAGATTAACTAAAAGAAAAAACTTCTTCTTCCTTTTAGAAATTAATATTTAGCATTTCAGCAGGTGCACGTACGTATGTGTGAGATACGCCAGAGATAACTTTCGCATTCTATTAAGTTTGAATTGTTTAACTAAACTTTAAAAACTTATTAACATTTAATTACAGCATAATTTTAATACTTAAATTCTTAAACAAGTATATTTTACAATTGGGCATCTAAGAAATACGCGAGGCATTTCTCGTCGGTATAGGTTCTCTTGAGGATTAATTTAAAAAACTTAAATTAAACAATAATTATATTTTCGAAGCAAGCTGCGTTTTATTGCATTTATAATGATTTCATTTAATAATTTATAAAATATGATGTGCAATCTTACCATTTTATAATTTTCATTATAAAACGACCAATGGTTTATTGCAAGTATTCAGACTTGTATCTTCAGAAAAAATGCTTATAAATGACATTTTAACTGTTACCATCATTGCATTTTCTTAAATTAATTATTTATAGGTGCATATTGTTTTCCAAATGAGGCTAACGAGAAATTACATATATATGTTTAAAATTCTTGATAGTTTAAAGAAAAATCTTTAAAAAAAAAATCAAGAGTTTTTCATAAAAACTAAAATTATTGCAATCATACATAGTATTCATAAATTTTTTGAGGTTATTTACACATAGCTGAAGCATATTACGATTTCTGAATACCGTAATTTTTATAAAAATCTTTACCTAATTTAATAGAGAACTACTATAAAAAGTTTATTAAATTTTATTAAAATATATATATATATATATATGTTTATCTGTTACTTTGTTTATCTGTTTCTACAGAAAAATAGAAAATTTCGTTAAAATAAGTGTTTATTATTTAATTTTTACGTTATGCTTGGTAAAAATAGGTTATTATTGTATGTAAGTATGAAGATTTATTCCACATTTGGAGTATTTTTTTTATTTACTTTTGAACTTTCATATCTACTGAAAAACGTAGTAATATATAAAAATAGGACAAATTCCTTAACAGCATAAAAATATCTTATAAAAATACAGCATATAACCATAGTTTTTATTTTTCCCCCATTATGTCATTGAAATGATCATTATTGTTCTAAAATGAAGCATTATAATATTTTATTTTTGTATTTTTGACTATTTTCTTTCTTTTATATATAGATTATCTTTGTTCCCGACAAGAGAGAAATACAGAAGAAATTCAGAACTTACTGTAATTTATTTTAACATGTAATTAAAAATTCTGTTTAAAATATAAAGACAGTATTAGAAAGATGATAATGCCCTGTAATGCAATTTTTATTTAATGTATTTTAATGCATTGTTATACGTTATAAAAGAAGCTATATTTTATCATTTACTTATTTTTTATAATATATTCCTCATACGTATGAATTAATGTTTAAAAAATAGACAATCTTCTTCCACTTGTAAAAAGTATTCTTTTTGAAAGTGTTTCTATTTCAGATAATAAATCTTTTCTTGCTTCACTTTCATTAAAATTTTACTAATTTTCTCAATACAAAGTATAAGAAATACAAATATGTACTAATCAGCGGTCGTAGACTCCTATATTTTGAATACAAATATCGACATCCAACATACAGGTGGCTTTGACCTCTGAGTATTAAAGAAAACCTTGAACTTTTGCAGACTGATATATAGTTATATAATTTATATTTACATATACTTTGAGGTTAAAAAAACTGTTTATAAAACTCTAAGTGAGTTTTGCCAATAACATTTACACATAAATCTATTAAAAAGAAATATTTTAAAGAAAAGGTGATTTCAGAATAAGTTTATAAATTTTATAAAGTTAATAATATTGATTAATATTATAAAGTATTTTTAAGTTATTTAATCTAAAATTTATTATTTCACACGCATTATTTAAAAATAGAAAAGCAACTTGGATTAGCATAATTTAATAAATTGTCCTCTTTTTCTTCAAAACTCTGTTAAGAAACAGATTATAGTTATATTTAATAGGATTTTGGATTAAATTTATAAATTGGAAGGTATAAATTGATATCAGGATTAAGTAAAAACTAAAAACAGGAATTACATTTGGCTCCATTAATAAAAATTAAGATGATAAAAAAAAAGTAAAACATTTCAATTTAGCTAATATATTATAATAAAAATAGTTAACATATAACTTAAAATTCATTTTAATTTCTTTCCAATGTAATTGAAATACTTTAAAATTATTTATTAAGAGTTCAATTTGAAAAATGTTTTTCAGTCTTTTTAAAAAATGTTATACGTATATTCATATCATAAGTACTTATATAAAAAATTAAAATGACATGAAGAAACACAAAGTCTTACTTACTAGACTATTATTCAGTTAAATGTAAACAAGAAATAAGTTATAGAGTGTTTTATTATAAGTTATTTGAAACTGTTTACCTTCCAAAATATATTTTAATTCACAGATATATTTATTTATGTTTTTGCTATTTCTGAAATATAATAGCATTCTAATGTTTTATTAATTGCATCATTATATTATTTACTTTCCTCTGAGATGCAGAATAAATGTTAAAAGCAGAACATTGATTTTGTAAAATAATAATAATAATAATACAAACTTGAATATCACTTAATTTTTTTAATCATATATTGCATTTAATTACTTTTAAAACATATTACTGATTAAGGTATAAGATAATATTAAAAATTTTTAGAAGCAGTTGTACTTGGCGTATATATCTCCTAAAACGGCGTTCATATAACAGACATTCAGAACATTGAATTTCGTTTTCATAATATTATCTCGCTCCAAGTAATTGAATTTCAAATTTACGGACCTTAGTACAAATTTCCATGTGACATATTCGTAGCATATACATTTAATCTAATAAATCTTAATATTTTACTATTTGTTTTTAAGTTAAGCTGCTAGCAGTCAGGCACACATACTAACATACCAACAGCTAAAAACTTGATTTTCGTACTCAGAATACCTCAAAATAAATCAATAACTTAGCTTATAAAATTGGTGTATGTAAGTATATTTTGTGTATAATATGGGTAAGAGAAAAAAATTAATTATCTTAAGCCGCTTTCCCTGGATATGGTAAAATTTAGGGAAGGACTTCCCTCAATTTTGTCCAATACAAAAAAACGTATTTCGTTATAAATTGAGCACAGTAATAAAAAAAATGAATAACAAAACCTGAAACGCACTTAAAGATATTTCCAACCATAGTCCTTATTATTTTGTCTGACCCTGTAAACTAATGATAAATGTTTTCTTATGTCATATTCTGTGAGAAACATTCTTTTGAGTATTAAATATATATATATGTATGCATTAATGTTGTATGAATAGTGAAAGCTAAATATGTAAAAATGCACCTGAGAGAAATTGCACCCATTGACCGTAACGTATTTCAATTATTTATATGTTTCTACATTCGAAACATCTATCTGATTTCAATAAAATGTTTTAAGTAATATTACCGTACGATACAAATTTAAAATACGGAATTTGGACTTCGTACTAATATGTGATTTTTGAGTTTTGCTGATAATAGATATACAGAGAGAGGCACACAAAATCACACACAGACAAACTGCAAAAATACTGTTTTTCAGACTCATTGGACCCCATATTCAAGAATTTAAAATATTCTGTTGAAAATAACTTTTAGTATTTTTTTCTTCCTTTATAAGACAGAATTATGATGCAGTTTGTAAGAGTAAATAGATATAAGATTTTAATTTAGAAAAGATTTATTTTTAATAAATAGGGCTTTTACTAAGCCATTTTATTAAACCAGTATTACCCAGTATTATAATCTAGCCTAGCTAATCTATAAATTTTCTACACGAATTAAAATTTTCAATATAATAAAACAGAAGTTTCTTCCTTAAACTGAGATTTAATTGAAGCTAATGTTGTTTAAATGAAGCTTAAGTTTGTAAAGATTAGTTTTATTTCAAAGAAAAATAAACTACAACTATAAAAATAAAATTCTATATGTGAAATTCAATGTCTTCAGCTATTTAAGTCAAAGAATACTAAAACTACCAAAAATATGAAAGGTTGTCCAAAAAAAAAAAAAAAAAAAAAAAAAACAGAGTTTATAAAAAAATTAAACGCAAACATCATAATAGAAAAAATAAAGTAGCAATTCTAAAAATAAAAATTGAAACAAAGATCCAGGCCATTAAAATCATACAATAAATATTAAAACCAGTATTCTGAATTACTTCTAGTAATATTATACGAAATGTTGTTAAAGTAATAGCGTATAGATAATATTGTAGCTCTAATTTAAATTGTTCGACTTAGGCACAAAAAGTTAAGGGTTTAAGATAAAAAGCACAATTTACACAATCTCATACTACACGGACCTGCAAGTAATAGTAATATAATACATTTATTATTTATAATTTATTTTTTCTGAAACGAATATATATATATATATACAGACAAATTAAATATATGAACAAAACCATGATTTTTATATTCAAGTAATGATTCAAACATAAATGAAAAGTACGCCTAGTTTTTCTTATAGTCGCCTTCGTGTAATAATAATAATATGATTACAATTATAAAATAAATAAATAAGTAAATAACTGACAAAGTACTGGGCGCAATTTCTAAATTCAAATATTGTTTGCAGTACATATACTTAATAAAAATTTGTTTAATATTGCTATAGTGTGTGTCTTTTTCGTATGAATATACACAACAAGGTCTTAATAAAGTGAAAATAACTCTTTTTTGTATTTTTTTTCTATGAATTTTCAATTTTGATAAATGAAAATATTCTTTTTTCTTGGGTACCAGTCAAGTTATTTGACAGTATATTCTATAATAAAAAAAATTGTAAAGATGTACTATTTGCAGGAAGTCAATATTCGTATTTATGACACTTAATTTCTAATTTCAGGATTTAAAAAAAGAAGACTGAGAATAGACTTAAAAATGGAATTTAAAAATTCTTTAGTGATTTAGAAGTAAAAAAAAAAAAAAAAAAAAAAAAAAAACCAAAAACACCCATCACATATAATGAATTATGCTTTTAATTAAATATGGTTTATTCAAATTTGTCTATTTAATAGGTAATAAAAATTGACATTGTCAACAATAATTCATTTATCCTGTCCCAAGAAAATGTTTAGATGCTGTATTTTACATATTCAGAATTTCTATCGGTAGGTTTCAAAATTTAATATTTAAAACTGTTTGAACAATAAATATGTGAATCCAATTTAATGGCGTTTCTCTTTTATAGGAGGAATAAAAATATGATAAACTTAAAATAACATCCGTAATAATATATGCCTCAAATTTAATTCAGAAATCAGGAATTAAATTCGTTTCACAAAGTAAAAATTGAACGTTTACGAAACCATTTAGAGCTCATCCGGTTTCCTTCCTGAAAATTTTAAATACCCCCGATAAATATTCCTAGCAAAGTAATCAAAAAAAGATTCATTAATTAGATATTAGATTTAGAATTCTATTCAGCTTTCCCGTCACTTCTCACTTTGATACTAAAGCTTAACGTAAGTGGCTGAACCAAAAAATGCGATTAACTGCAAGATGAAGTGCTCGCGACTTTATCTCCTTTACACTGACACATATCTAAAGAATTTTTAGTCAGAAATATTAAGAATAATGAAGAGCAAACTGCAGCTGAAAAATTCGAATCCCTTCGCAGATTATGACTGAAAAGTGTCAAAGGATGAAAGAGAGGCTACTGTTCAGAGGAATTCGCCAGATAGATCCTCACTTTGTATTTTGAAAGAGAGGCAAGGCAAAAAGTTGCTGACGACAACGCCATCTGGCTGTCGTCATCAGAACTTATTACTGCGAATTAGGAGTGAGGATTTTTCTATGAGAAAAGGCGCATTTTTCGCACTTATGTCAATATTTTTAGTCACTTCTGAGGAAAATACGTGTAAAATGTTGCACCTGAAGTACGGATGCGTCGCTGTGTCAAAGCAAGGTGGACTTACATAATTAAGGTTAAATTTAGCAGAAGAAATCAAATTCTTTTATTTTTATTTTTATTTTTTTAGTTTTGCGCTTTATTGAAAAATCTTACTTTTAAAAGCTGTTTCATGATAGTGGGAATTAATTTTTGTTGTATGAAAGGGTATTTAGATAAATTCTTTCGCAATTGAAGACGATCTCGTTTATCAATTAGAATCGCTGACTTCTATGATTTTTCAAATTACTTTTGTGAAAGAAAGTAGAATGACACGAAATAAATAATAAATAAAGAGCAATTAACAAAAGTTTTATCCAGTTATATAATTTTGAATAAATAATAAATTCTTAATTTCGTAAACTTAACAGTTTTATTTTTACAGTTTTAAATGGGCATTAAACATTTCTTTTCTTTTTTTCCTCTTTCTTTCTTTTCTTTGATTTTCTTTCTTTCTTTCTTTATATCTTTTCTTGTCTTTATTTTATTTTTTGAATAGATAAATAATAAGTACTTTAGCATTTGTTATAAGATCTTTAATTGTAACGGAGATTTATTAGAGATTGAGGAAAATATAGTTTATATGATTAGAAATCTAAAAAACTATATAATACAATTTAACTATATGAAATTTTTTTCTGGATATACTTCAAAGATATGTTTCATACTAAACACTTTGCACCAAAATACATCAAATTAGAAATTAAATTTTAGATTTTCACTTAGTTTTTACCGTGAAAAGTTTTTATTTTATAAAAATAAAATAATATAGAACAAGTTTTCTTTAAATATTAAAAGAAATGAAATTAAAGCATGAAGCAACAAGAAAGAAAATTCATGTAGTACATATAGTTTATGAAACTCTTTCCGACATTGTGAGTTTTATATATAAAAAAGATGTCTGGGGGAAAAAACTAAATGCTTTTATAAAGGTGAAAATAAATATTTATTCAACAAATTTAGGGCAATCACATCATAAGTATCGCCTTTATAGAGCTCAAAGAATTTTAGTCAAATTTACGAATGCTAGTAAAAGAAAATTGAAAGCGAAAACTCCATGGCAAAGAATTTTAAATTTTGCTTATATGGTTTTAAAATAATATAAGTTACTAACGGCATGATTATTATAAAAGCAACAAAATTCATAATTTTTGCATCATAAATTCTGCAGTTATAAAATGTAGGCACATTGATTTTTAGTATATTTACGACATTTATGGTTAATCAAATATATAATGTTATTTCATTTTTTAGCAAGGTTATAGATAGCTGCATGAGTCGTTTATGCAAATGTTATTTCTTCATTTAAATTCAATAAAATCCTACTTCACATTGATAAACATTAATAAGGAATAAAAATAGTAATAAATTGTAGTGATAATAATAGTAGCAGTAACTATAATAAAAATCTAGCATCGTGCTATAAATTGCGTTTATATGTAAAAACATTTTCAATTAAGAATGTCCATAACAACACTTATTTTTATACAGAAAAAAAAAGTACTTAAAAAAAAAAAAAAAAAAAAAAACATTTTTTTTTTTCATTTTCCGCCCCACTCCCCCCCCCCCCCAAAAAAAAAGAAATGTTCTTTCTTTCTTTCTTTTTTCTTTTCTTTCTTTCTTTTCTTTTCTTTTTTTTTTTTTTTTTAATGAACGTCTTTATTTATTTTATTAGGGACAAATTCTGTGAAAAGGCAATAAGTAAAAAACAACATTTATGAATTATTAGTTGGGATATGTTTGGAATCCGAAAACATTACAAAACTTAATTCTCTAAAAAAATTCTGTAATCGTAATTTCTAACAATCAAAGAAGCGTCATTTTAAGTAACTACAGACCTGGTGTTCTTATTTATTTATTTATTTTTTGTAAGTTTTATTTTCTGTAAGTATTACTAAATTGGAAGAATTTAATGTGTTAAAACAATTATACACTTTTTCCTTCATAGTATTGTAAATAATAAAGTTTATTAAGTCTGCATAGTTCAACGATAGACTATAGAGAATCAGCCTTCTACTCCATTCTATCATAAATTGATTTCCAGAAAGACTATGCAATTCAGTTTTTCTGAGAAATTTTAACATTAATAATAATAATATTATAATTTCTTAAATTTCTTTTAATGTAATTGGCGAAAGTAGTTTTCATAAGAACTGCGAAATATTGTTTTATATATACTAAATTTATCACATTAACATTTGTTAAATAAAAATCTGTGCAACATAATATGAAATAACTTAGTACAAATTCTGAATATTTATAGTAATAAAATATTATTAATTTTTTTACAAAAATATTAATTACATTTAAAAATTATCTATGTAAAGGTGATTCCCTTTAAAGTCATAATGAATGAATCAAGACAAAGATTCTTTTTCTGAAAACCGTTAAAAAGTTAATAAATTGTTTTAAACTATTTATAATTAATTAATTTCTATACTTAGTCGATGAGTATCTGGAGGCATACACTGAGAAAAAAATATATATGAATAAGTGGCCATTTTCTAAATCCCTTAACTAGAAATATAGATTTCCGTGCTATGCGCATAAGGTACGCCAATAAACTGAATAGACGAAATTATCGAGAATTTCTAGTGTACACATTTCTAGATGGTGAAACAATATTCTGAATACTCTAAATATTCTGAATCATTTATATTGCGAGAAATTCTCGCTTGTTTTTCTAGAATTTGGTAATAAACCGAGATTATAGTTGCAGAAATCCGCCTCTTGTAGTCTCATTTATTTGCAGAGATTTTTAAATAACTTTGCTCTCGAGAATATAGGCAAACGCTCTAGAATTCTAATAGGGGTTTCTAGAATTCGCTTTCCAAGGGGACTAGAAATTATAAGGATGACATGGAACTATTTTTTCTAGAGTCACAATTTAGATTCTAGATGTCAGTTACAGAAATTTTTTTCAGTGTAGCATGTAATATATATATATATATATATATATATATATGTGTGTGTGTGTGTGTGTGTGTTACATGCATATTTATGTATGTTACATTTAAGTTACATTTGTAAGGTTTATTCACATTTTCCATTATACATTTTTTATTCATATTTTCCATTCAATAAAAGTATATATTTTTATAAGAAACTAGAAAGAAAAATAATTAAACTTTACAGTAAATGCTGTAAATTACTTAAAGAAATTTAAAAGATCACACGTTTTGAGTTAATAATATATATATATATATATATATATATATATATATCAATTATAATAACTTCAAGCATAAAATATATATGTTTTATAGAAATAAATAATAAAATATGATTTATTTTATTTTCTGACGTATGGGACAATGCACGAAAAAGATAATAAGATTGGAAATCCTTATAGTAAAATCTTAATTATATATATATATATATATATATATTTAATTTGCTTGCAGAAATGAAGTATAATATTGATCAGATCAATCAAAAGAAATGCACAATTTCCATTTTATTTTCGTAAATTACGTACTACTCATTGTTACTATTTTTTTTTTCTGCCGAACAAATATGAAAGGTATAATTTTTTTTAAATTAATTGTGAATATATAACAACATTTTACTTTATTAAATAAAAATAATTTAAAAATTTCATATGATATATTCTTCATAATACATAAAAACAGTTGCTATTACAAGTTTATGGAATATTTCTTGTAAAAAAAAAAAATAATAATAATCAAATGAAATAAATAAATAAATAAATATGAAATGTAGAGACAATGGTTCTTTTTTAATTTAAAAATAATAAACCTATACATTTAGTATGCTTGAGTTTGTTTTTGTTATAAAATTATTGGCTTCAAAATTAAAGATGTGTTTAGAGATTGGATTGATAATCCATTATATCAAACACATTTACAAATTACAAATAATATTGACGTTATGATATTTAAATTTAATAACTGATTGAGAATTTAATACATGAAAAATGTTTAAATTTGTAAAAAAATGATTTTTTTTTTTTTTTTTTTAATATATATATATATAAATATTATTAGAATTTTATAGTGATATTTTGACAAATTTACATCTAAAGGCTCAATTATCATATTTTAATTAACAAAGAAAGCATTGAGTTTTTACTTTATATTATTTTATTTTATTGATTCAGTATAATGGTATATATAAAGAAAAAATAACAGAGTTATGCATTAAATGTAATAGTTTAGCAGTTTGACCAGAAATTATTCAACTAAAAAACTAACATAAAAATTAAATTATGTTGTCATAAGCATTGGGATTATCTCAGTTATCTTTAGTGTTTAATATGATTTTAAGGATATTTATTTATAGAAATATATTCAAGCGAAAATACGGAAAGGAAAAGATTATTTTTCCATACAAAATTATTCATTAAAATTCTTCAGAATGATTTTTATTATTTTTAAGATCTATTATCTTTTCAAAACCCAACATGCGTCTTCTACGTAATAAGTTATTTATTTATTTATTTTGAAGGCCAAGTTAAAGCGGAAGTCAAAATATTAGAAAAAGTGTAATACTAATCTAGTTGAAATACTACAGAACATACGCAACCTACATATATTTTATAGGTCAATAATTTATATGAAAAAATATTAAATAAAAATAATTACATCTTTATTTAAGCTTGTAAACTTGTAATGTAAAAAGATTTTAGTACGTAGAAACTAATTACAGATTTTTTTTTAAAAGTAAATAATCCAAAATTATAAAATTGCCTACAAAAATATGTAAAGAATCACGAATTTTAGAAGTGATACACAAATTAAATTGAAATTAGAATGCACATGCTAAATTCAAACACTTTTTATAATTAACTATTTTGTAAGATAAAATTTTTAAATACTTTATAAACCTTTATTTTACAATTTTACAATTGTACATTACTTGATATGATATTATATGATTAAAAGAAAACATTGCGTTTAATTAATAATTGTTTAATTAACAACTAAATGAAGTATTTTACAGTTATATAGCTGTGCATTATTAAATGCTTCCTTCATATAGTTTTATCTGCATAATTATTATTTAATAATCATATACTTAAAAATGAAAGTGTTAGTACTTGGAACAGAATGCAAAGTTTCTTTCTTTATATTATGCATTGAAAAATATGTTTATTGAGATTTTTAGTTCATTTTTATCTTGTTCTTTTTATTATGAGAATATATTCTGAACGCACCTTTATAAGAGGAAGTATTTTACTGTTGCACCAGTAGAATATTTAAATATAACTTAATAATTCAAATATTCTGAATATACTATATAATATTTTTTATTATATATACTTGTTACATAAGAAATAATTAGAATATAGTTATTTTTCCATGCAAATATCTTCCTGATTTGTAAGTATTTTAGATACTAATTTATTATATTTACATGAAAATATATTTTTGTTTCTCAGGAATAAAAAATATTTATTATTTTAAACAATATATTTACCCATTTTACAGGATAAAGTTCTATATTTTGTTGTTTTAATGATTATGTAAAACATTATATATATATTAGATATGTTTATTTTTTGTTAATATGCATATCTAATCTTTTGCTTTTATGTGGTTTTATTTGTTAATTTATTATTTTTTTTCTTTTCAGAAAATAAAACAAAATACAAGAAATCTGCACATATTAGCTGAAATAGATCTATAAAAAAATGAAAAATAAAAATAAACATAATTTTTTTGTCTCTGTGTCTATCCAATTAATCTCTGTGCACTCACTTCTGTGTGCATATGCATAAATGACCAACTTTAAACTACAGATCAGTTTTGGTGTTTACATGCACATGTGAAATATGCATTTTAGAATTTTTATATGAAAATAAATAAATAAATATCAATAAATAAATAAAACATGATTTTAGATATATTTTATTTACAGACAATGAAAACACAGTATCAAAATTTATTTTCATGACAGAATATGTATGAAGAAATCTCATATACTAAATCTCTTATCCTTTTAAAAATTTTCTAAAGTATTTTATTTTATCCCAGTTTATTTCCTTATGAATTATTGTTTAAATTCAATAAAATGACTAATAGTAGAAATTCATACATTTAAATGAAATTTCAAATTGATAAAAAAAAATAAAGTTATCTAAATAATTTACAGTTTATTTTATTTTCATGCAAGATTTTTTACAAAGAAAAAAAAAAGAAAGAAAGAAAGAAGGGAAAGAAAAAGGAATAGGTAAAAAATTTAGGATTTTAGAGCTTAAATGAAAAAGAAAAAAAAAAAAAAAAAACTAAATTTAAGCAAATCTCAGGGCATGCAAATTTAGTGTATCAGAAGAAACTTAGATATTTTATACTAATATTTTTAGCTCATATATTATGTTGAAAACAGGAGAAATAAAATCATTTGTTATCGTAGCTGTGATAAAAATTAAAAAAAAAGAGAGAGAAAGAAATAATAATAATTAAAAAAAAAATCAAAACTATTCTTTTTACGTTATTAGATTTAAAGGATTCTTTTTTTTCTTAAATCAATCCTAAGGAAATCACATCAGTTATTGGCATATTCAGAAATATATATCATTTATGCATAGAAATGTGCCACAAGGGACAGTTTTCATCGGTGAAGTGTCAATACACAAAGATTAAAAAAAAAATCTTTTTCAATTTAAAAAAAAAAATGTTTAAAGAAAAAAGTAATATTTTAAAAGCAAACATAGCTCAGTGCTGATTAAAAGCTCAGATTTAAAAAAAGTAGAGAAACCATTTGAGTTTACTTTCTAAGGAAAGGTATAAAACAATTTATATTTCGAATCTCACACAAGAATCTTATATAATATAGTTAGTTGTGCTAAGGAAAATATTTAGCTTTAATTCTCATGCTTTTTAATTGAGTACGATGCAATTAATTGTTGCTAAAGACTAAAAAATAATAAATAAGAACTTATTCGTTGTTAAAATTAGAAATATAAATGAAATATATCTGCAACATGTTAATACTAGTGTGTAAAAATGGTTATACTTAAAAGTTTCTACTGATAACATTTTAAATCATTAATTTTGAACAGAAATTGTAAATTATAAAAATCAATTTTTTCCCAGAAAATTCCAGTTTTGACAAAATAAATGGCATAAATTTCTTTTTAACAGAACACACACAAAAGGTATGGAATAATTGATTTAAGAATTTAAACAATGAAATTATTTTTACTGTAGTTGTTTGCATTTTTGAAAGAAAATATTTAATATTCAGCATTTATTAAAAAAAAATAATAATAATAAAAAAAAAAGAGAGAGAGAGAGAGAGAGAAAGAAAAGAAAATATGAAAAGAATGAGTTATATAAACTATAAATTACGAGAGGTACCTCGAAGAAATGTTATTATTATTATTATTATTTTTAATCAGTTTGTGAAATCACATATGTACTCGCATCACAATCTGTTTTTTTTTTTTTTTTTTTTTTTTTTTTTTTTGTACACAATTTTTAAGCAAATAAATATATGAATGGGCGGTGGTATGTTTGCTACCAAATCATTAATAGAAATTCATGTAATTTTAACATAAATAATACTGTTTAAACTATTATGCAAGTGTATTGTTTAAACTATAAATCAAGTATTCTAAAAATGGATATCAGGAAGAAAATAAACCTAAAATTTAAAGATGTTGAAGGTATATTACCGTTATATGGATATACACATGCTTCGAAATGTTGAATGAAACACAGCTATTTTTTTTTTAAGTATACCAACGGACAAGATAACTTTATGGTATTTTCTTTATAAAATTATCCATTGACATTTTTATTATACTACGGAAGTTCATTGATTAAAAAGTTAATAATTAATATTTTCAAAATGTCTGTTGTGAATGAAAATGAAAGTGAATAGAAGAAGAAAATTTCGGTTTTAGTTTAACATTCAGAAGCAGATGTATCTTTACCTATCTTTAATGCAACCTTGACATTATTTCTCAGGAAGATTTCTTTTCGAAAATTGTTTATTTATTTTTTTTTCCAAAGTTTACTTTGAAGAAAATTAAAAACAGTTAAAAAAATGTTGTTTATGAATTTATATGAAAAACGAACATTCCATCAAAACATTTAAAAACGAACATTCCATCAAAATTTTAAGTTTTTTGAAAATTCTGAGAAAAGAAGAAAAGAAGAAAATAGCTTGAGAATGTTATTAATTTTGCACGCCAGAGCATCTATCTCTCTCTTTCTATCTATCGGTATATATATATATATATATATGATATTATAAAACATGTTTTCAGTTAAATAAAAGTTGAAAATGTGTAACAAAAATAACTAAAGATAAACTTACATGAAAATTAATAAATGTGAAAAAACCATAAGTAAAACTTACTAAATATATATATATATATATATATATATGTTAATACATATATATTGCTACATATATATATATATATATATATATATATATGTGTGTGTGTGTGTGTGTGTGTGTGTGTGTGTGTGCTTATTTGTGTGCATGTATGTATAACTGAGCATATTAAAATGATCGAACTGAATATAAATATGTATATGTATGTGTATGCGCTCTAATAAAAGGGATAAGTTGTGAGCGAGTTTTTAGGTAGTTTTGAAAATAAATCTGTTCTTTTGCATTTGAAATTTATTTAAACATATTTACTGTAGCATGCTTCAATAGTTAACATTTTTTCTGAAAGGGGACTTCGTTAGAATTTCGCATAAAAATTCACCTTACTTAAATCAGATCATACGCAATTGAACAAGATGTATAATTAATCAGTTAACCTTTAACTTTAGCTTTTTATTTAAAGTGAGAGAAAAGCGTAAGAACAATGCTTCTTTAATTTGACTTTTACTCTACGGATTTCATGCATAAAAGTTGAAAGTTGACATTACAATTATCCAAATTCTTTAAATTAAAGTTTACTTTGGACAAAAAATTCATGCAAAAATTGAAAAAGATTGCATAGTGTACAAAATGAAATAGTATGGTATGATAAAATACATATATCCATTTCTTTTTCATTCTTTAGCAGAAGTTTGTTCATTATGAACTATTTTGCTTTTATTTTTTTTTTTTATATTAAGAAAAATGTCCATTTTCTTTAAACTTGCAAATAGAAACGTATAAAAAAGAAAACTCTTATTTTACTAGTTTCTAATACATTTTTTTCAAGTAACATAAATTTAAAATTTTGCTGATAAATAAGAATAAGGGCAAAAGCATAAAAATAAAAATAAGCAAAAGTCTGAACCAAACATTACTTGAAGAAAAAAATTATACATTAATTCACTATTACTCATGCATACGTGTCTAAATATTTAACAATACTACTTCTCTAAAGGGATAAACTTATTAAAATAAAAATAAAATTGAGTGCAGTATTTTAAATTAAATACAAACAAATTAAATATTATTTGATTATAAGTTGAAATTAATATATACAAAAAAGATAACTTAGAAAGAAATGAAGAAGTCTCAAACAATTTTACTAGTAGATGCACTCCTCAGAAAAAAAAAAGTAGAGAATAATGGATAATAACCATATGCTATTTGTTATCATGTGCGAGAGTACAATCCCAAAATTTTAAAATGCAACAAAAATAAATAAATAAATAAATAAATACCCAAAATGTTGTTTACAAAAATGAAGAGGAAAAATTAAATGCACTTATTGGTGCTCATTTTTAAATAAATTTTATTTTATTGTTTATTTTACCTCCAAACTTTCTAAGATGGGCCACTTGAATATACATATGAAGAAGGAGTTTACGACAAAAACTGAAGAGTTTCAAGGTAGTCATAAATAAAGAGCTTACGAGTGATTTGGGAATTGATTGTATTTGGCAAAACAATTGACCAATTGTTTGCCGCCTCATTCAAGTGACGTCATTAATCGAGAAAATTGAGTTATTGGAGACCCCGTTCTTATTCTAGTCAAAGTACAAAAAGCTTATGCAATTGTTGATATTTTTGTGTTTTTATTAAAAGCAATAATAAAATTTAATGCGAAGCCAAACATGAAAAGTTTATAAATTACAGAAAATATGCAAAATATTTTATATGAATAAATCACCTAAAAACAGAAAATTTAATTTTTAAAAAATGTTTGCGAGATTTTTGTAATTTTTTTTCTAAATATTTTAAAATATTTAAAATGATTAAATGAATAATTGTTTTAATTATTGTAATAAAATCAGCACTCTTAAGATTTTAATTGTTTTACAAGTGATTGTTATATTTTATCTGATTTATTTTCTCACTTGTGTTAAGTTTGGTATTTTGAAATTCTCAAAAACATAAATATAATATATATATATATATATATATATATATATATATATATATATATATATATATATATATATGTATGTATACATTATTAGAAATTTATTTAAAACACAATATTTCTACATTGTTCTTTCAAACCAGTTTGTTGTGTTCATTTAACTTGTTTCGCTAACTTTTTCACTTTTCTTCTTTGCATTTTCTGACATCCAGTTGTTACGAAATTACGCCAGTTTAAAAAATGTTAGAAATATAAATATTTTAATGCTATAATGTTAAAATATGCAAGAAATATTAAATATTCTTTAACTAAATATTTAAACGCACTCGTCCTGCAAGTTTGATGCAAGGTACTTTTATGTTTGATGCAAGGTACATTTATGTTTGATGCAAAAATATATAATATTTCGTTGTCCATCTTAAGGAGGTAATCTGGAGAAATTCTTGATATTTCATCAAATAAATAAGATTATTTTTGATAAATTTGTTTCAAAGCATTCATGTAAATATAACCATCGTACAAAAGCATATAAAAATATTTTTCTCCTACATTTTCTTAATGAAACAAAGAATTTTCAGTGTAGGTGAATGTTTTCTAAGTGTATAAATTTTAATTAAAAACATAAAAAGAAAAAAATATATATTGAAAAAAATTTTTAGTTATAAAATCTTATAAAATAGAGAAACTTATAAATTAAACAAATCACAAATTATAACAATTAATTTCATTGACGTTAAATACTAATGATAGTGAAAAGAATTGAAAAATAAAAAAATAAAAGTTTATAAAAAATATATATAAAGATTTGAATTGAAAGTTTAGTTTTTCATAATGCGTTAGAGATTTCGAACTATTTTTTAACGCATGTAAAGAGAATGTTTGTGTTAAAATTTGTGACACGAGAATTATAAGTTGAGTTTCTGTAATTACCTGACATCCAGTAATTTTTGAAATGACCTTATATTTTTAAACAGCTTTCCGGCTACTTTATATAATTTTACTTAAAAAAGAATAATAAAAGAGTTTGAAAAAAAAAAGTCAACACAACTTTCAAGAAATTAATTTTGAATGGTATTTTTTTCTTAGTAAAATAAAAATATTTATTAGTAAATCATACGAAATACTAAATTTATAAATTAATAAAATTAATATAATAGATACATTTATTTTATAATGATTATGTACCTTAAAAAAAAAATATATATATATATATATATATATATATATATATAAAGAAAATTGTAAAGAGAAAATAAGTTGTAAATAAGTGGCCACTATGGAAAGAAAAATTTATAACAATAATGATACTTGTAATTTTATACAAAATTCATGCATAGAAATTGATATATATTTTTTAATAACATTATTCATCGTTTTTAAAATAAGTACAGACTGCACATAAGGTGGAATATTTTTCATTTAACTAGAAGATTATAATATAATTTCTGTTTTGATTTAGAATCTGTAAATTTTTATCTCTAGATAATTAACTCATAAATATACTTCATTGTTTGAAAATTTTATTCATTAACATTTTATATAAATGATAAATACAAAATTAATAATAAGAATTGAATTAAAAGTTTTTTTTTTTTTTTTTGAACGATGCAATTTCACACCAATAAAAATGGGTTTATAAATAATAAGGGTTTATTTTCTTAGTCATACATTTAAAATGAAACCAAACTTTTAAAGTGAAATGTTTAAAACTAATAGAAACAATGCGTTATGCACAATTATTAAATAATAATGTAAACAGCAACAGAAAATACCTTAAAAAAAGTAGAAAAAAAAATTGATACCGCTAACGTTATTCTCGCGCATAAAATTAGTAGATATTTTATATGTTAATCCTTACAAATTTCTCATAAGAAAGTTATGAGAAATTTTTTACTATTAGACAAGAAAATTTGTTATAAGAATTTATTATTAAATGAATTTAAGAATTTTTGGTATTTTCATAGATTTGTTTATATGTTTAAGGGATTTCTTAAATAAATATTTATATTATAAGTACATATTAAGTAATATATTTTTTTGAGATATTGTGTACAAAACAAAAAGTGTGAAATTAGTAATACAAAAGACCGCCTATTTCTTTTTAAACAAAAATTCTTAATCTGAAGCTTAAATTTTAACTTAAGAGTTATATCACTTTACAACAAAGCTATCACTTCACCAAAATAAAGAAAATATCTCACACATTTTTAATTGTATTACAAAAAAATATAGAATCCTAAAATTTAAATATATTTTTTTTATTTATGTTGGTGCAGTAAAATTTACAGAAATCATGATTTTAAGGTAAGGGATGTATTAAATATTGTAAAAACCTCGTTTATTTTATTTCTTATAACCTTCGTAACATAAAAAGGAAGAAAATAGAAACGGGGAGGGAGTTTATTTTATGATCACATCATGACTAATGAAAAGTTTATTTCATTTTTAAAATTCAACTTAATACATAAAAACTTTAACAAAATGTTTTGTGTTTAAGAAACTTTGAAATATCTATGTATCAATCTATATAGATAGCTACACCACTGACCAAAAATATTGGATGATTAGAAAATCTCTCTATCACACTTTTTTTTTTTTTTTTTTTTTTTTTTTTTAAGAAGAAGAAAAAGCCTAAAAAAATAACATGTTTTAATTTAAAATGATTTCTTCAATGCCAATATATTAAATTAGTTTAAAAACAAGATTTCAGTAAGTTATTGAACAAAAATAATTATCAACTTAAAAAAAAAAAAAAAAAAAAAAAATGGCGGAGAAAATAATTTACAGGTTATCAGAAATCAACATACATATTGGTATCCCGGAATAAAATAAACAAACAATTTTGAGTTTACCTAAGTTTTCTCATAAGTAATCTACACATTTGACTATCAAATTTTACAAAATTGTTTTTCTTTTTTAAACTTTCGCGCATGCGCAATGAAATCAATATTCATATTTCCTGAGATTGTTGATATATTTTTATTCCTATGACAGTAACATTATTTAAAAAGTGTTTTTTCAACTTATCTAAAAGTGGCGATAATTTTCGTTGACAAATGTGCATAATATAAATAAAAAAAATTTTTTTTTTCGTGCGTTTAAAAAAATGCTCATAATTCTTTTTTATTTACCATGCTATTGTTACACAAATGATTCGAAAAATGCTAGAGAGACTATATTAACATATCCTACAGTTCCAAACCATTTCGTTATTTTGAATATACAGGGTGATCACATGCTTAATTAGTTGCCCCTCCCTCCGTAATTATTGTCGTAACCTAATCTTCACTGGAAAAAATCTGAAAGAACCTTATCTTTATACATCCAGTGTTTCAGAACATTTCTAAAGAGATAAAATTTTAAATTAAAAAGAAAAAAATACTATTCGTTTATAATAAATCTCGAAATACCTTTGGTAAATAGCGCATATATATACATATATATATATATATAATAAAGATGATCTATTAAGCATAGTAGAAGCCAAGCAACAGATACAAGATCACTGAAACACCAATGACCAATATGATTTAAAAAAAAAAAATTATCAGTGGATGAAATGCACTAATGTAAAGAAACCAGATCTATTAATTAACAGCCTGCAAAACAAACAAATCAATAAATTAACACAACAAATCTTAACTTAAAACCATAAACTTATCAAAATTAATGAAAAAACAACCCAAGAAACACAAGATAGGAATATATATATATATATATATATATATACAAGTGCAGAAGTTGTTTGTTTTATTATATTAAAAAAATAATCGAATAAAATTGTATTTAGTTAAACTAATTTAACAAAATATACTAATTAAATGCAGGCGCAATGTTACAAATGATTTATAATTTTACTTTAGGTTAACGGTTTTCGAGGCTTTAAAAATTTAATGTAAAGGACTGAAACAAATTGCAATTTACAGATGAAAATAAAATCTTATAAATCTTTTAACTTATATACACACACACAAAAATAAATTAAAAAACGTAAAATGTTTGTTTATTCCTTTTAATAAACTTAACAAATTTATTATATTCAAATAATATTGAAATTATTATTTTATTATATATTTGCCAACAATTAAATTTATGTCAAAAAAAATATTCAAAGTTAAAGTAATATTTTTTTTTCTGGCAAAAAAGATGCGTAACATACATACCTGTAACCATTTCATAACACCAGGGACATTTTTCACTGAAACATTGCAAAAAATGAATGTAGGTTTTTCCGAATATATCAGTTGCAACAAACAACTGTCTTTTTTTTTTTTTTCTTTTTATGAAGACTGGATTGGAATATAAACTTGCTAAATCATTTAAGCACTCCATTGTCTCCTGTTGCACTGGTAAAAACCTCCATTCATTTGACTGAGAAAACTAGAAGTTTTTATAGTGAAACAAAATAGTTTTTCTATCGATAAAACGCAGCAATATTATCTCTGGTATAGTTTTTTTTTTTTTTTTTTTTTTTTTTTACTTTTTGAAATAGCGATTTTTTTATGAACTATCCACAGAAATTTACGGGTACATATCTCATATTTTTATGTACGCATGAACAATATAGCTCACCGAAGTAGACACCGATAAAAGCTCTTTCGCACTAAAAATCACTGTCTCTTACTAAAAGAAACGATAACTTTGCACTGATAATATATTCAGAAACTTTCAATCGTAAAGCCGTTAACCGCTAGAGGATACATTCACCTCTACCATCCCCCCATCCCTGTACTTCCTCTATCGTAGAGGAGGAATGGGTTACCGAATGCCACAACTGTTAGTGAACTTTATTGAACTTTATTTTGATAGAAATGTCATAATCTTTGTTATTTCAGATGTCTCAGTCTCTGTCACAAAATATTTAAAGATGTTCCATTTCATAATAGAAGTGTACAATATTTATATTTTCAGGTGATTGTTACTTTATTGAGTTTTGAAATACGCATACTTTATACGTTAAGAATACAATTTGAAAGCATACACAGAATTTTATTTAAAAGCATGTAAGATTTCTTTTTAAATAGGTACGCGTATGTATGTGTGTATGTGAAAACTCAGAGAAAATTACCAAAATATAAACAGATATAAACAGGATCAAAATCGAAAAAATTAATGGGCACATTGAAAAAGATCAAAATTAGACGAAATCACACGAAGGCTGGATTCCTCACGTCATCAGGACTGTATATATATATATATATATATATATATATAATAATTATTATTATTAAAAATTAAATTTTTTAGAAAAGTAATTTATCGTTAAACTGTCTTATAAAAATATTATAACAAAATATTTTTCTAAGTATTATAGCACATAAATGGTATTGTTTTTTTGAAACTGAATTATTTACTTTCGCCAACTATCTATATTAATTACAGTTCGAAAACGTTCCATATATCGTGAAAGTATACTAGATTAAGGACATAGCATTTTGATTTTTAATAGTAGCTTGTTGGCGCTTCTTAATTACTATTGCTACAAATAATAATAATAATAATAATAATAGTTCTATCTCTCTTTCTCTCTTTACATATATGTGTGTGTGTATAAATCTGTGTGTGTATAAACAGAAAATAATCCTAACTAAATAATGTTATTATTAATAGAAACAGACTGAATAATAATAAAAATATATTTAAATATATATATGTACATATGTACATATATATATGATGATAAAATATATGTAATAGTATCCATATGATATAATAATTACAAAAGTTTGAATAAATACCATAAAATGTAGTAAACTCCCTATGGTGTTTATTCAAAGTTTTGTAATTATTACATTAAAACGCCAGCTCTGTAGTGCTTTCTTGTTATTCATATGATATGTTTACTTTTACTAAATTTGTTTGGTGAAACGTTTTAGCAAAATTCATCGTGTACCTCTCGTTTTTATTATAAACAATAAATATAATGTAAACATATAGTGCAAAAATACAACTCTTTATTTACATGTGAAACATGGTGATATGTGGGAGTCCTGTATATCTTTCATGACATAGAATTCAATATAAAATCAACAGTATGACTATAAAAGAAGATAAAACTGGCATTACCTATAAAACCCTTTTTTTTAAACTCGGACCTTTTTATTTCTTTAATATTTATATAAACAACTAAATTTATGTAACTGTGTGTGGTTTTTATATTTTTAATTGTTTCGTAGCAATTTTTTTTTTCCATTCTTTAAATAATAATAAAATTTTCATGAGGAGAAAATCATAAATAAACAAAATGTCAAAAGTTTTGTGCTGGTTTTGCTACATAAAACAATTTAAAAACCCAAAAACTGTGAATAAAAAATATCGATTATAAAAAATTAAAGAAACAAAATCATAAATAACAAATTGTTCAAAATTACTAAACATTAGTTCAAAAGAAAAATGATATTTGGCAAGAAAGAAAACAGAAAGTGCTACGCTTACTCTGAAACACAAACTGTAGATCATCAACTTAATTTATCCATTCTTTATATAAAAATGGCGGTACTGTTTGGAAATATTAAGAAAGTTATAAACGATATTATATTTATATATTTTTTTTCAAGTTAAAGCTTGGCTAGTTTACTTTAATATTTCAAAATTACCATGTGTTACAACTTTTTACACCAGTATTTTTTCTTGAAATTTGTACTTTATTTGGTCACAGAAAACTGGTACAAAAGTTTATACAAAACTCTATGAAAATGCCGGTATACAAAATATTGTAACATTTGGAAATTATAATAACTTGCGATCTATTATAAATTATAACAGCACCAAATTTACTTTTAATAATATTAAGCTCAAAATTAATAAACTAAGAAAACATAATACTTTATTATACCGACGATATTATAGTACTTTAAAAGTCAGTCTAAACTACCTTCAACTACATTCTGTAATAATTATAAGAATGAATGTATAAAGAAAGCATTTTTAATTATATTTATTGAAATTTTATTTTTGTGACTGAGTGAAAATAATGCCTGGACCGGGAGTCGAACCCCGGATCGTTGACTTACAAGGTCAAGGCTCTACCAATTGAGCTATCGAGGCCGACAAACCGGTCAGCATTACTGGCAGAACAACAACCTCAGACAACCTTTAGGCATTTTTAATTTTAAAAAAATCTTGTTTTGAATAAAGCATCTTTTTCGAATAACTAATTATTAATGAATATGTCACTGAAATGCATATATATATATATATATTAATCTTTAGATTCAAAGAAAATGTGTTTACAATAAATGAACTAATAATTATCTTAAACAAACAAACAGAAAAAAAAGAGTCTTCATATTTTAACTACGCTTTTTTCTAAATGAAAGTTTATATTTAATGTATTATTTTTATAATGTAAATATTTTTGAAATTTTAATTATAGAAATTATACTTTTTATCTATAATGAAAATAAATTACATAAGTTATTGTTGTTTTCAAATTGAATAATGTTTAGAGAAACAAAAATCGCATCGTGTACCTCTGTGCAGATAAGCACCAAGTTAATGAAATTACTTAGATAGAAACACAGGTACATTTAATGTATTTCTTAAATAACCTTAACAACAGCAGAAATTTAAATAATGCTTTAGAAGCAAAACAGTTTGTCTGTTAATTTCATTAAATCAAGAAAACAGCTACGCTACATCACAAATCCCTGAGGAACATCAGGCTATTCGTTCTCTTAACTAAAACTACTTTCTTTTGAATCGAGTACTTTTAGAAGATTTAGATTAAATAGTAGAGTTAACATAAAGAAATGAGTATATTCAAAGTAAACAAACTGAATATTGTATCACTGCCAATTAAGAAACTTAATAAGATAATTTAATATAATTATAAGAAAGTAATTGGGAGACTTGCCTGATTTTGGGCACTTTATGTTGTTGATACCTTTATTTAATCATGCGTAAATTTATTATAATTAAAGGTAAATGCTCTAAGATACCGCTGATCGTTCTCATCAACATACGTTTCATCGCAACAAACTTGTATCAAAACATGTGGATAAGGATTTAAAATTAAGATAAAGTGGCGGGAGTGCTTGATCAAGTTAATGAAATAACTTATTTAGTCAAAATGTAATAATGCTAAGTTTTCATTCAGTGTATAAATATAGTAATTATTACACTGTACAGTTGAATTAAATTAAAATTGAATTTTATAGCATTTGAGAATGGGCATCGTTATATTTTCAAAAATTGCCGGTAAAATTTTAATGAAATTTGCAACTTAAAAGAAGTTCCTTTGAGTATGAAATTACTTAAATGAATTTCAATTGCATTCTGAAAGAACTAGCGTTTCTTGCTTTAAATGAATAGAACTTTAAAAGGTTCAGATTTTTCAAAATTGAATCTAGATATTTTACTTAGTAATTTAATTCACACAATATTTGTAAAATAGTTTTGAATTTTTCATTAAACTTAAAAACTGAAATTTTTTCAAATAGATATTTTACGCACATGTTCTAGAAAAATATAAGCACACATTATAAAAAATATATAAAATAAATCATTTGTAAACTGAAATATAATTTTCACAGGTATTCTCTCAAAACAATATACCGGGTGTTTGTTAGTAGACATTTTAAAATTTCATAAAAATTGAAAGAATTGGTAGAATTGAATGCAAATTGCGAAAAAGTTATTCTCGTAAAAAGGGAATTTTTTTAATAAAGAAAAGTATAATAGTTAAACTTTTTGTCGATAGAGGGCGTTGTACGCGAGCAAATCACGCATTTTTATGAAAAACCATGTTTATTTCCATGCAGATGTTTACAGGCATATAAATCCTGTTCTATATGTCCGTCATCACCACAAATTGCAGTTTTCAAACGAGTTTCAACACCGTTAACTGCAAGCTCAGTCGACAGTTCTTACCTGAGGGTAAACACTTTCACAGATAATGCTTTATGCACCAAGTCAGCAATCCAATTAAAACTTCATGTATGGACTAGTAGGAAGCAAAATAAGAATTAAGCTGTGTAAAACGTAAAACCAATCAATTTGCAGGACTCTGATTTTCCATATTTTATATAATTTTCATTTTTCGCTTGATGGTTAATACGTTTTAGTTAAACAAATTTCATTAAAAACTCCGCATATTCACAAGACGCAGCCTCCTATATTTTGAGAACAGCTATTTTCTTACAGTTATTTTATTTTTACTTAAGCACAGGAATTCTATGATTAATTAAAGCAAATTTTTTTAAATTAAAACTTAGTGGTATTCAAGATTGACGAGTCTGTGACCCCCTGTATATGTTAATATTATTTACTAACTAATTAAAATAATGCTAATATTTAAACTATGAGCACAATTTTGCATTTTTTCGCTAACTAATTTGATTCGTCAGTTTTAATTAATTAATATTATTAATATTATTTATTTATTTACTTAACACGAAACTAATATAAGCTCTATTAAAATATCAACATAATGTAAAAAATAATGCTTGAAGATTATTCTCTAACTATAATATTTCCTTCACTGAATTTTTGTGACAGATTTCTTAAAAAATATGCATAATTTCCTGTCTGAACAAATTGTAATTTAATATAGTAAACTCATTACTTTTGAACAATATGAGAAATTATATGATGATAAAGTATACACTTAAAATTAAAACGCATGAGAAACACAAAAATATTATTAAAGATATGGAAAACTTTTCCTGTAAAAAAGAGAATAAAGCTTTTCGCGAGAAGAGAAAGTCAGAAAGCATATTTGCAATTTTTTTATTACTGTATAGTAATAGGAAAGATTAACAATGTATATAAATTGTGAAAGAAAGCAATGTTTAATTAAATATATCGGAATTTCTTAAGATAACGCATCATATTACATTTTATAAATAATTATCATAAAAATTCTACACAAAATTTAAACTTTATACGTATTAAATTAATACATATCGTCTACAGTTTAATATATCAGGCAAATCTTAAAATATTCAATGAAAGTACGAAACACTCTGGTAAAAACAAAATTGGTTAGAAAGTAGGAAAAGAATGGAAAGAAATGTATGTTGTGGCAACCACAACATTTTCTTCTATATAATCTTCTATATAATCAAATTCACGCAGTACAAATTATTTATTAAATTATTATTTATTTAAATTATTTTCCATGCTTAATGCCAATGTTTTTTATCTCTAAATGCCGAAAGAATGTCAATTTTGTGCAACATCAGAAAAAATGCTATTTTTTTTAAGTTTTTTTTTTTTTTTTTTTTTACGTTAAAAATGAAGAATTCGATAACATTGTATTAACTTATCACAGATCTGTAGTTCAAGCATTTGTTTTAAAGGTATTGACGAGTTTGAAAAACACCCATATTGAAAATTTACACGCACCCCCAGGTAGTACTTTCCCCAGGGGAAAGAAATGCTCCTACAAACACACTTTTTTTTACTGGTTTACTACTAGCTCTATCAAAAACTCATATTAATTTTAAAACCATATTTTAAAAATAACTCTTATTATGTGTATTTATAAGAAATTTTATCCTACACTGCCATGTTAAAATTTTAGAAAAAAAAAACGGAATGATGGCGTCATCCGATATTGAGCAAGTGTGAACGCTTGATCCCCAAATGTAATCAGCACCAATTTTGCTCAGGGTCTAAACAAATACCAAGTTTGGTTAAATTTCGTTCATTGATTCATGAGATACAGCCTCCACAAAATTTGTGATACACACACAGACAGACATTTTCTAAAAATAGTCAAATCGTGTTTGGGACATCTCAAAACGTCTAAATCAGTCCAAAACTGGAGTTCGAAAATATGCATTAAACATTTTTAACAGAATGTTAGTCAGAAAAAAATATGTATAGTATATACTTTTTAAAGAAAATATTGTTTCAATTTGATTTTCAAGTATAGCACAAATATTAAATAAACAGAAAGATTTTTTTATAAGACTTTAAAGTTATCTTAATATTGTAATGCCATTTTTCTTTGTTAAACCAATGTGACATCTTAACTTAGTTTTTATTCTTTATAAAAAGAAATTCTTTAAGAACATAAAACACATTTCTATATTATAATTTTTAAAATGTTATTGCTTTTAACAAAGTCATAAAAATAAATAAATAAATAAATAAATAAATAAAATATGTTATTTTTTCCAAGTGTTCATTCTTTGGTATGAAATTAGTAGTTGTTGATATGGATAAACAATTAGAGGGCTCATCTAAAATAAATTTGTACATATGAATCATTATAAATAATATGATGTTGAATACAATAGTTGAAATTGAATGAACTGGCACTTTCTTAACAGGCACAAGTTATTTAAAAATATGAATGAAAAAAAAAAAAAAAAAATGCATGCGACCCACCTCCCCACAGAATAAATAAATTAATAAATAAATAAAAAAAATGCAAACTAAAAGAAATTCAATAGAACCTTAACTTAAAAAGTTAAGTTTAAATTTATATTTTTTCATTTGTTTCTTTGTTTTCAAACCTTTAGCATATTTGTCAGCTGATGTTTAATTTAATGTATCATTGAAAACAAAGGGAAAAAATTCCTGAAATCAAATTTATTATTTTCACTATTATTGTATCACAAAAAAAAAAAAAAAAAAAAAAAAAAAAAGAGATAGATTTAAATGTGGCTGAATATAAATACTTTTAGATGCATTAGACAGTTTTGAGATTTTTGCGTAAATATTTAATTCATGCTTTTTGTAAATGACCATAATTGCATAACAAATTTTAAACAAAAGAACCAACTTCAAAATCATGGTACATCTATCCGAATATAACTACTATTTTCTTTAAAGTTATTATAAATGAATTTTAGTTTTAATTCCATATTATTTTGAATCACTTTTTATAAATAAGATTACTGACATAGAAAATTAATTTTTGAATATAATTAATATTTTATAATGAATTTACTAAAATTATATATGTTAATTATTAAATATATAATTAAAATTTGGAGAAATAAGTTGAAAAGTAAATTTAATAGGTCTGTGCCGGTTCAAAACGTTCAAACCACTGTTGCAGACTGTAAAAAATAATTTCTAAAATGGGTAAAAATTTGTAAGATATTTGGGTAAAGCAATGTTCCAAATTGGAAAGTTCTATTTATAACCCAAAATTTCAATTTAAATTGGATACGAGCCAATTTTGGATAGAATTGTTTTGGGGTTTATTTTTTGCAGTATACATACGAAATGTTTACATTTCGTCTAGATCATCTACGCATGCTAGATTTTTTTTTTTTTTTTTTTTTTTTGTTAATAAGAGGTGAGTGATACAATATTTTGTTTTTATTTATTATAGACAAATATATAAAATAAGTTAGTGAACCATACATAAAAAGTTTGTAAACTCAAAATAGATAGATTTTCTGACCTATTTTGGGTTATAAACAGAACTTTCCAATTTGGAACATTGTTTTACCTAAATATCTTTCAAAATTTTACCTATTTTAGAAATTTTTTCTACAGTGAATGTTTCATATAAGAAATGAATACATATATTTAATATAAGAACAGAAAATAAAATGATTATGAAATCAGAAATTTAAAATTTTATATTAAAATTCAGCTATTATACAATGTAATAACAAACAATTAATTGAAGACGTTTCTGGTGTTATAATTATTTAAAGCATAATTTTAGTTCCAGACATTTTACTCACTCTCAGTTTCTAGGGGAAAAAAAGCATTAAACTGGGAAATAATAATAAATATGAAAAAAAAAAAAAAAATCATAAAAGAATACAGAATTAACTACTAATTATTTTTTATAAATACTGTATGGTCAACCATCATAATATCCATCATATGATGTCATAAATGTCATAAATGTTACATTGCATTATAATATTTCAACGATAATATTATCATACTATTGTTTATTTATATTAATTTTAAAAACCTATACATATTATCTAGAAAACAAGTGCTTTAATGTCATTATACCTTCATATATTTATAGTATATACATTATATTAAAAACATATTTAAATTTAAAAAAAAATATTTAGCTTCTGTTATTGATAAAAGATGTGATTGGTTAACTATTTTCTAAAGGAAAATATATTGTTGTTTATTTACCATAGCCTTATATTCACAGCAATACTCAGGTAAGGCATACAATAAGTTTTAGAGTTTCGTACTCTAATAAAATAAAATACAAACATCGATCTAGGTTTTAAGTTTTGTGTACCATTTTTCTTGAAAATATTTCTTTGTTTTTATGAATAAATTATCACAGTGTAAATCCTTCACTTAGGTAATCACTCTAAGTAATGTTTAATATCAAGTTAATTGTTTTTCATTGAAAGTAGTATAGAAAAACATTTAAAAAAAGCTAAATGTATTATAAAAATAAAGAATAATTTTTATCACAGTTTTTGTGTATTTGAATTTTGTGATTTTTTTTGTTTTTCAATAAAATGAAACTTTATAAATGGACAGCTATAAGACACCAATATTTTTCTCTGTTTCAGTGAGACAAGATTTTGTTATAATTTACAGCATCCTGTGCAATATGGATACATCAAAACAAATTGAATATACACTTTTTTTACGAAAATGTTTTATAGGTATTAAAAAACAAGCACAAGCTTATTAAAAAAAAAAAAAAAAAAAAAAAAAAAAAAGAATGGAAAATTTTCTGAAACCGCAATTGTAAAAAACTGGAAAAAAAAATCAGTATTTAGCAATAATAAATGTGTTTTTGTTTATTTCTTTACAATGAGGAAAAGTTAAATATTTTAATATGCCCTCTTTGGCTTGTAAATCTCTCCAAGAAAGCCCTTTAAAAGAATCAAAACTACTTTCATAGAAAATAAGATTTAGAACAATAATATAACGAATATATATAGACATATATATATATATATATATATATACAGCGATAGAAATTAAGAAAATTAAGTCACCGGTCTGCAGGACCAGAAATTATAACATTTTACTAGTCCGTAGTCATTTTACTAGTCATTTTCACAGGTCCGTTCCATTCCATTAGATTTTTAAAAATACTTACAAATTTGTAGGACAAAAAAAGAAAAAAAAAGGTACATGATAAATATGATAATTAAATGTATTTGTATTTAATTAAAAAATGCAAATGAAGTCTCATATAAATTAAAAACTGTCCGTTAGATCATAAATGTTTTAATAAGTGGGTTAAATGTCACATATGTGTTATATATAAAGTACCATATGTTAAAAATTAAAAGAAAAAAATTTATTAAAATGAAATGAAATGAAAAATTACAGAGAATATGATTAAATTTGATATTTTGAATTTCATAGCATTGGAATAATATAAATCCGCAGTATCCAATCGGAATTTTTATGATTACACGTTAGTATGTTAGTAAAATAATAAACCAAAGCACTGATTGCCAACTTCTCGGGCATAAGTACAACAGGTCGCAAAGTATTCAATTAAGGCGGAAAAAAATGAAAATGTGTATATAGAAAGAAACAAGAAATTTTAATTATGATAATTTTATGATTTATTAGAGGTACTTTTTTTTTTGGGGGGGGGGCAAATTTTTAAACATTGATATCTGCTATATTCTGGATTAGTTAATGTGGTGTTTTTATATGAAAAAAGGACAAGTGTAAAAGCCTTAAAATTTCTGTTTATGTAATTGAAAATTTTTAATCTACTAAATTGGTGCCATAATTTTAATGCTAATTCACTGATTGTTTTTTTATGATTAGTTTCTACCATGCTACATTTTTAAAATCATAATTTATGCAAATAATTTTTTTAAATATTTAAACGATATTAAAAATAACATTTTAGTGTTAAATGATATTTGCTATTCCAATACAACATAAAATTATCGTAATTTTTAAATGTAATAAAGCTGTCAGTTTTACTCAAAGTAAATTAAAAGCTAATTAACCATGCTAGGAAATTATCATGCACGTTCCTTTTAATAACTGTATTAACGACTAAAACGAAAACTTTATTCGCATTGTTCACTATATAAAGAAATTTACCAAATTATATTATCATTTTTAGAATTAAGAAGGAAACAATTAATTACTTTTCTTTAATAATTCATAATTATGATTCAGATAGTTTCCTTTCTTGGATACAGTGATTTCATTTTTATTACTTATCTTAATTTTCCTTTTTTTTTTTTTTTTAATGTTCGCATTCAATTTTACTCGTTACGTTACAGTTAAAAAAGAAAAACAAAATAATAATGTTCAGATAAACTGATTTTATTATTGTAAATTACAAAAATATGCAAAAACATATCTATTACTTAAGAAATACTAACGTGACCAAGTACATTAATTTTGAATATGAATTCAAGAGTTAGTTCATGTTATGATAAAGTTATCTTCCTTTCATTTCCTATATTTATGTCGTACTGAATAAACACTCTCAGAAAACAGAAGAAAAGTGTATTTTGGCGAGAGGTAAATTGCTCTAGAAGACCACTCCTTCATCGCCAAATCATTACAACCCTTTTCTTGAAATAAAAGAGTTTCGTGAGGCTCGGAGAGGTAGGGAGACGGAGAAGAAAAAAATTGCGTGAGCTGGGAGAAAGGAGTTAAGTCTGAAGGGGGGTTTGCATTCAGTATCCCCAGAGATTTAGAAGAAAGCGAGGGAGATCCCTTTTTCTATCTCTTCTCTCCCAGAATGGAAGAAGAGGATGAGATGGAACGATAGAAGGAGATCTCTTTGTCTTCATTGGGCCTTTTATGAGAATCGGGAAATTAAGTAGATGCAGTGAGAGAGACATTAATGAAAACTGAGGGGAGGGGAGAAAAGCTCCTAAAAAAGGAAAGAACGGGAAAATGAAAGGAGAAAAAAAAACTAAGAGAATAAGACGTAGAGTACTGAAGTTGAAAACGTTAATCAATTTGGAGATGAAAAAATTGTGCGTGCATGGATGTGTATATATTTTCTTCCACGAGTTTGAGGAGCAAAGGATTCATGCAAAAGGAGAATAATTACTAGTCTCCAGTAATATTTTTGAGACGTTTCATTTTACACTGCGAACTCAACGATAAGAAAAAAAAATATTTCCTTCTGCTGCTCAAACCCAGAATTATTTTGCGATGATGCTTTTTTTTTTTTTTTTTTTTTTCGTTTTGCAATTTTTTTTTTATGTTGTAAGATTCAGTTACCTCTATGCACAGAGGAGCACATTATGTTCATCTAGAAGACGAAATGGGTGGGGAGTTTAGAATAAATTTGAATTTATTCAGCTAAGCTCTTATCTCCTATCAATAAAGAAACTTTTTATGCATTTGAGACCTGTCAAAAGATAGTCCTTTGGAGAGCAAAGAAATATATATTAACATAAAACAATTTTTACTCAGGCAAACTAGTTCCAGTTATTGGCATTTTAACTCGGGTTTCGCTAAAAAGTTTCACGATTTGATTAGATTTGATTTTTACCATGAAAAAAAAAAGAAAAAAAAAAATGGGGCATTCTAGCATTAATATTTACTCCATCAATTTTCATTTGTATCTCTCACAGTGTTTACCAGAACTTCACTTAAGATGCATTCTTAATCAATAGCATATGGGAGTCTCTTCTTTTAACTGGTGTATACTTAACTTAGAAAAAAAAAACAGAACTAAGAATTGAAATTATGTATTACTAAGAAACTAATTTAAGAATGTTTTCAGTATTAAGTCATCTTAGGTATTGAAAAGTGATCAGCAAATAGATTTACTTCGTATGATGAATGTCATATCATATTTTGAGCATTTTACACGTTTAAGAACGTTATAATTATTTTGAAATCTTTTAAAACGAATTTAAATAAAATGTTTCTAATATGAAACGGTAATTTAAAGAAAATTTTGCGATTTACACTATCAAATACTTATTTCCTTTAAAAAATCTTAGTAAACAGCAGATGCAGATCTTACACAAGAAGAAATTTCTCTTAAAACTATATATATATATATATATATATATTTACTTTTACTTTTTTAATTATATGATATTTTCCTGATATTATGCGCCACTTCAAAAACTAGTTATACAAATTTGTTTTTACAAAAACTTTTATCGCAAACTTTTGCCTGTGAAAACCTCGTTATTTTGAGCTCTTTTCCAATTTATTATTAAAGCACTGGAAGAAATTTCAACTATATAATATTTAACATAAGTGTACTCTCAATAAGCAGACATACCAGTTGTTCGCAAATTTATAATTAAAACCAGGAGCCTCTTAACTTTTCACATTGTTAGTAACTCTAATAATGCTAAAAGTGAACCTATCATCATTATAATTATGAACAGAGAGAATAAAAATATTGTTGTCATCTTTAACATTAACTCTTATTAGCTCATTCACTCAACAGTACAGCTCATGTTTCAATCAAGCCAGCATTATTCCCACGTTTTTAATTTGAAAACATCGCCAGTACCTATTTTTAATGTCAGTTGAAGGAATTTTCTGACATAAAATACAATTTAAATTTTATATAGTCTTAAATTTTTATTAAATATATATATATATATATATATATATTTCAGAATAACTATTTAAAAAAAAATTATATTCACCAATCTTTTATGCTTTATTTTCATTATAATGCTGTAATAACTGTAGAAATGTAAAAATTTTCATTCTTATTACACTGCTCGGGATGAAAATTGCCTTTGACACCATTTCAGCACATTATTATGTAGAATGACCTCCTGAATCCTAATATGACACCCATTTTGCTCTATCACCCACCGTTTTTTAGGAATGTCCCCTATTTTTATCATTTTTCGGTGATTTTATGGCTATAAATTTGATTTTTAGGTGGGGGGGGGGATTATTTTAACTGTTAAATGTCTTCTGAGGGGCTACAGAGTTCAAAAATTCTAAAACATGGACATTTGCGACAAGGGAAAAATTTTGGAGGGGATTTGCCACCGAAATTATGCATTGCATATCTTATATTTTTTTAATCTGTTATTAATGCTATTTTTTAAGTTATATATATATATACATTATTTTCAGGTGTTACATTAATTATTTTTCATTCTTCAAATCAAATACATGGTCATAAAATTATCGAATAGGAAAAGAAATTGAGGGAGGGGGTGCTGTATCTAGAAAACGGAGGGTGACTGGGCAAAATGAGAGTTATATTCGGATTCAGGAGGTCATTTTACATAAGAATAAGCAAGAATAGTAACAGATCTCGAATTTATTTTTATTTTTATTTATTTTTATTTTTATTTTTATTTTTTCTTTGCAGAGCAGTGGTATTACAATGCATGGAACTTTTAATAAATATAAAATGAATCTAAATAAATATTTATGCTACAGGAAATAAAGTTAACATTTTTTTTTTTTTTTTAATAATATGAACTTTGTAAATAATTGCAACTTTTGCTCATAATCTAACAATAATAAAAATTAATGATCAATTAACTAACAATTTAACTAACGAATATTAAAGCTGCAACATATCAGATTTCTATCAACAGATTTTCTTTGCACTGTATAAATTTAATATCTTCATGTGAATTGGTTGGAATAGTCATGGAATATTGAATTAGATATCTCGTGTTTCGAAATAGCAGTACTTTTTGCGAAGTAGAGTGTGAAAGAAGTGTTAGAAACCTTGTATATTCTGAATTATTAAAAAGATTGTAATCGTTTTTCCCTTACTAAAAATTATTCCCAGTTCTAAAAGTCTTTAAAATTTACTCTTTAATTCTGAAATTCTTTATATATTTTGAATAATAAAATTTGTAAACAAATTTAATTAAGTTTTAGAAACTCGAAGTGCCATTACGTTGATGATATTGCTGCGAATGAATGTTAAAATTCAAAATTTCTCTATATTTAAAAAAAGATATACCAATTAAAAAGTAAATATGGATGATACTTGTATAGATGCATACCTGCCAACACCCTAATGATAAATCGGAAAATTTTTAGTTCACGCTCCTTTTTCAACACTACTTTATTTTTAGAGTAATTATCTCGAAATCTTGTTAGGATTAAATAAGCATAAAATTATTCTAAAAAAAGTCTGGTGTGAAAAAAAGGTGGGTACTAAAAATCTTCCGATTATTAATGAGATAGTTGGCATATATGTTGATGATAAAGTACTTCACTTTTTCAGCATTTGTCTACCGTTAAAGTTTAGTATTTCTAATACCAGTTACAACACTTTTCCATATTTTTTCAAAATATGAATTTATTTTAAAATAACTATTTAAAAGTTCACAGTAACCAAACTTACCAGTGGTTACAGAATCGTACAGATGAAATGAAACTCTGTTCCTTTTAAAATTAGTTGACATATAAAAAAATTTTTGCTAATAAAATTATAATTAAATAAATTATATTTATAATACTACAACAAAAGTTTAGTTTATTTTTAAGGAATACAAGTGACAATGTAATATATATATATATATATATATATATATATATTTAGCTTTGCATTAATTTTAAAAAACTTTTGTATACAATCTCATTTATTGTTAAAATCACTAAAATAGATTGCATGACACTTTTAAGCTTTTTAACGTTAATAAAATAATCTTTTGGTTAGTTTGTTAGGTTTTTGTCATGCATAATATGTATTCCAAATTTTTCCCTTTATATAGGAGTGTAAACCTTTATATTGATTGACAGAAGAAATAATTATTTTAAACTGTATTATAAATTTTAATTCCTGTTGTTATCGTTCTAAAATCCTTACTAATAGCAGCTGACAATATAAGGCAGCTGCAGGTGCACATGACTCTCAAATGCTTAAATATTTTTTTTGGAATTAACCCGTGTTTCTTAAAAAAAAGTATTACTTAAAAAAAAAAAAAGAAAAAAAAAAAAATCTTTAAAATATACTAATTCAAAACATTCTGACCTATTTAAAAATAAAGGCTTTTTAAGAAAAAAAAATTCTCGATTGAATTATCTAAACTTGTATTTCCACGTACTTTTCCAATTTCATGATTTGGAAAAACCAATATTACATGGTGATTTGATTTATTTATGGATATTTCCAATAGAAATTTAATTGATAGTTAGTGCTATTAAGAATTTGTTAATAGAGCTCAGGATAAGTTAAAGTAAAGAAAAAAAAAACACCTCTCTTTTATTATACATATATATTTTGCTTTAGACGTACCCACTTAAATAAGTAAGCTGGTATGATATATATGTATATATATATATGTGTGCGCGTGTGTGTGTGTGCGTGTGTATCTATGTGTGTATATATTTCATTGACAGGCAGCAGCAGGCGCACATGACTCTCAAGTGCTTAAATATTTTTTTGGAATTAACCCGTGTTTCTTAAAAAAAAAAAAAAAAAAAAACTTCAAAAAGTATTAATGTAAAACATTCTGACCTATCCAAAAATAAAGACTGTTTAGGAAAAAAATTCTCGATTGAATTATCTAAACTTGTATTTCCACGTACTTTTCCAATTTCATGATTTGGAAAAAATAATATCACATGGTGATTTAATTTATTTATGGATATTTCCAATAGAAATTTAATTGATAGTTAGTGCTATTAAAAATTTGTAAATAGAGCTCAGGATAACTTAAAGTACAAAAAAAAATCTCTTTTATTATGCATATATATTTTGCTTTAGACGAACCCACTTAAATAAGTAAGCTGGTATGATATATTTATTTATGTGTGTATATATTTCATTGACGGGCAACAGCAGGCGCACATGACTCTCAAATACTTAAATATTTTTTTGGAATTAACTCGTGTTTCTTAAAAAAACGTGTTACTTAAAAAATAAAAAAAAAATAATAAAAATCTTTAAAAAATATTAATTCAAAACATTCTGACCTATCTAAAAATAAAGACTTTTTAGGAAAAAAAAATCTCGATTGAATTATCTAAACTTGTACTTCCCCGTACTTTTCCAGTTTCATGATTTGGAAAAACTATCACATGGTGATTTACTTATGGATATTTTCAATAGAAAATTAATTGATAGTTACTGCTGATAAAAATTTGTAAATAGAGCTCTGGATAAGTTAAAGTAAAAAAAAAAAATCTCTCCTTTATTGTACATATATAAATATGTATGTATGTATGTATGCATTTCATTGACAGATGAAGGTCATATCAGAAGATTTATTCTGTTATGACCTTTCAAAAAATGCATATAAATAGAAAAATAAACACAAATTTAACCTTTCTAAATATTTTTCGTTGCATTTGTAAGATAAGTTATACCGCTATAATAATAATGAAAACGATCTACATATTTAAATGTTTCTTTAGTTAATGTATAAGGTTTTGTATTATGTCAAAACATGATCATTTTTTATTTATTAGCATGACACTGCTCAATAAAATTTCTGACGCTGTTTTTTGCTATCTTTGTATATACATACATACATACATACATATATATATATATATATATTGAAAACCTTTTCAAACATTGAATAGATGAAACCAAGAAACATTGAACTAGATGAAACAGAAAAAATACAAAAAAAAAAAGATTACGAATATCAAGCAACCTTAAATTGAAACATGCAAATTCATTACGTTTCCAAGGGTATAGAATGAATATTGCATGTAAAGTAGGTGTTATTTCTGTCTTGCTGTATGCAAATTGCTGAACATTTACAACAAGCTATACCCAATAACACCCCCCAAAAAAGAAAAAGTTTAAACTGAAAGAATAATATGTGAAAAAACAAATGAGAAAAAAATATATATATAACTATAAGAACTTAGTACATTGTGATAGTTATTTTCATTTTATTTAATACTAGAGACATTTAACGAAAATTACTTCTACACAAAAAGAGTGACGCTAAGTATTTGAACGTACAGAATCGCCCCCCCCCCTCCCCCCTAAAAAAAAAAACTAATTAATTATTATACTATACCAATGCTCCTTTCTTTTCCTCTTTTTTTTTTTTTTAAGATTTTGCTCACCCAATACGATTCTCTTCAATTCGATAATTTAATTTATTATACTATTTACAATTTAACGTTCTTAAATAGCGAATTAATCGTGATAAAAATACTAAACACTAGAAATAAATTCAACAAATGAAAATTTTGTCTAGTATAAAATATTTATAAGGTTGAAATATAAACATTAGATCTTAGTTATTTTATTTATTTATTTATTTATTTTTAATATTATAGGTTCTGTTGATGTTACATCGAAATCGGAAATTTTAAACAGATGTTTAACATTACGGAAACATTGAAAAAAGCATAGAATCCCCCTCCCTTAAAAATGCATAATATCAGGGGTGATGATTGTGTCTTTTTTGTTATCATTATCTTAAAATAACAACTTCGGAAAATATTTTTGTAAAAATTGCAATAAAATTTGTCTATACGGAAATAGTGGTAGTAAAGAAGTCGGAGTTCTCCTCCCTGAGTACATGGCCACAAATTTAAATTATTTTTTAAAATAAATAAATTTCTTCAAAAATTTTATAAGTGAAAATATCAATTGCATAACATAAATTGCAATGTTAGGTAGTTAAATATGAGGATCATTTTACAGTGAGTCTAACAATAATATATGCACAAACCAAAATTCGATCTATGGGACTCAGCATGTAGCACCAAAAACATTTAAAAATCAATGTTTTATGAAATTTTTAACTTCTCAAACTTTCTCCAAATAAATTATACTTTAAAGTACCTTTTTAATTAATAAATGAAATTTTTATTTTTTGTTAAAGCAGCCGACGAGTTCTGAAATTTAAAATGATACTTAAAACATTTTTTTTAACAATATTTATCAAAACATATGACACATTCAATAACTAAAACTAAAATGAAATTAAAATTAGATATAGGAAATATCTAAATAAAAGTAAATAAATAAATAGATGTCTTATTCGATATCTAAATATAAGTAAATAAATAAATAAATGTCTTATTCGAATGAAGTAATTCACAGATGTCGCCCATAACTGCTGACATTGGGAATTTGAAATTACGCAAACACATTTCAAAATATGCAATTAATCAAAAGAAAATAATCTTTACATTTTTATACAAGAACATAAAATAAGAAATAAAAAACTAAAGCTTTATGTTCATATTTGGGCAAATCTATACATTTGAGACTGTCTCATTAGTAGTATATTCAAATTAGTCAAGTTAAGGAGTTTCACTAACGTGTGTTTAAAATGTTGAGATTTATTTAAACATAAGAAATATTAAGGATGTTATACGAATATAAGTATTGAGGAACTACGTTAAATAATAAAAATAAATTTCAATAATTATTTTCAAAGGAGTGTTTGTAAATTTCATATTAGGCATTCATATACATATTCATTTACTTATAAATATATACACGAACACTTACGTATACATATAATGATGTGTGTCAATTAATTATAATTAAATTAAAGAATTTTTTGTGCCTTAATCTTTGGACGTCATAGCAGTTGTATTAATATTGCTGCGGCTAGTTTTGTTAATATTTATTCGGTTGGATGACCAGTTTTTACGTCGCACTAGTGCTACCCTATGAGCAATTTTATTCTTTGCGAAGAACTTGATATATATTAGGGTTGGAATGAAAGGAAAAAAAAAATAAATTAAGCAGAATTATTGATTTAAGTGGGATAAGGTGAAATTAGTGATATGCACACATATACACACTGAACTGTCAACTCTCCAGATTTTCCCTTAACTCTATTTTTGGAAAATTATTTTCGTTTTACTTATTCACAGAATTTTTGACAAACTATAAAAAGAATATTTCTATTAAAATTAATTCAGGTGGTTGTCATCTGTGCACACTCAAACGAAAAAAAAAAAGAAGAAAAAAAGGGGGGGGGGATGAAATGCTCTCTTCCACTGAAATTTTTCTTCAGATATACAACCTTCATGTAATTTACAACAAAAATTACGTTCATTTTACACATCGCTATATTCAAAATGTAAATTTTACTTTAATAAAAGTGATATCTTATAGCATGTATATTGACAATATATATATATATATATATATAAAAGAAATTACATTTTAGTTTTTTTTTTCTTTTTATTGCAGTAATGTTATATAACATTTCATTTTACAAAAATGTACTTGAATATATTTACGAAAAACAAATACCAAAATATAAAATTCAAACCTTCTTAAAATTAATTTGTTTTGTAAAAGATTGAGTCCTCGTATATACGTGAGAAACTCCTTAAATTTTTTAAGTTAAACCCCACCAATTAATTTGAGGCAAATAGTGCAGAACTTAAATTTAAAAATAAATTCAATAACTATTTTTCAATTATATTACAGTGGAATAGTATTACAATCAAATGCAGTGGAATAGAATTACAATGAATTACAATCAAACACTTAAATATTCATTTACATGAATATTTTACTATAGGCAATTTTTAGCAAATAAGGGCTTTTGTTTGTTATAAACCTAATAATACTGTTTAAAACGAATAAAATATTCGTTTAAAACTTTTATTTTACACTATAAAGTTTTAAAATATGTACAGTGTATGTCTTTTTTTAATTTTAATTTTATTTTTATTTTTAATATTACAAAATATGAATCAGTGGAAATATTTAGCTCGGTTTCGATTACAAATGTGGATAAACAATCATCGTTTTCTTACAGAGACTTTAGGGAATTCCAGAAGTATAGAACAATATAACTTTAGTTTGATTTATTAAACAAAATGATCAGAAGTTTTTAAAATGTAATTGTTTAATCTGTCGCTATTGGCAATTTATTTCACTTAAACTTTAATTAAGGTGCTAATATTTAGAAAAAAAATTAAAAGAACATGAATTTCTGTGCAATGCTAGTATAAAATTTTCAATTTCAAATATACTAATTTCAAATTTCCCTTCACATAAGTGAACATATATTTCGCAAAATATAAATGCTATATGATTAATGTATAATTTAATTTAAATTACAAAAAAAAAAAAAAAAAAAAAAAAAAAAAAGGTAACATCATTTATTGTAAATAAATTAAAGGATAAATTGCAATGACGTAAGAGTTTAAATAAAGTACGCATTTTTAAAAATAAAAATAGCTGTTTTTGTTTTTATAAATAATAATAATAGATAAAGATAATCTACAAAGTCTCTAAAACCTTCTGGAAGTGAAAATCGTTATTAACTTGCTACTACGAAGAAAAAGAAAAATTATTTTGAATGAATTTATTTCATCCTGTCTGTTGAATGAGGAATGCATATACATACATACTTACACACATATATATGTGTATATATATGTGTGTTACATCCTCCAATATACATCCTCCATTTTGTATTTTTCAACGAACTGGTAATATATAAAACTGCATTTAAAAAAAAAAAAAATATTTTTTTAAACGACAGCAGCAAATGTTTATTATATATTAATAAGGCCAATGGACAAGATTATATTTTATATGTATGATTTTATTTATTTATTTATTTTGAGATAATATAGTTAACATTTTTTGCTGCTTTAAATAAATAATTAAAACTGATAATATTTTTCCTAAAGTCAAAATTTAAAAATTTAAGTTAAAAAAAAAAAAAAGGAATTTCACAATCAACTTTTAAATAATTAACTCTTCAATTATTATAAATAATCCTGAAAGTATTGCCGTTAATTTAAAATATATTACTTTTTCGTGAAATGTAAAAATAATTAAACAAAAACTAAAATAATACATTAAAATAGTTGCAATGCATTTGATACTATTATTTTTAAAGAAAATATTACAATAGAGATAGATACCAAATATTATTTCAAAAAGTGTATTATGCTTACTTAATCACCGAAAAATTTATGTCTTGTAAGTTCATTCCTTATAATCCAATCTTAAAGTAGTCAAGTTTCAATCTCTTGGAAAGCTCATAGCTCGCAATCACGTACTTCCACTTTAGTAAGAAATTGAAAATCCGACTCATAACTTGTTATACCATATGCACTGCAAAATCTGTAAATAATGACAAATAATCTATGAGTTTAAAAGATATATATTTTACTAAGTCTATAAGTAACATAAATGAAATGGCAATAGTTGGAAGTGCCGTAAAAATAGCCTTTCTCTTTTACGAAATATTCTAAAACATTTGAATGATTTTAAAAAGAGCTTAAATATTGTCTTACTTCAATTGCTTAAAAAGGGAAGTAAAACTTAAATATTTAAAATAATCGTTACATTGCTTTTTAATTATAATAATCTATTGAAATTTAATAATTCAAATGAGGTGATATTTGACTTTTCTCCTCTACCAAGCTGACTTTTAGGGACATGGTCAGACTTTTTTAATAAATTGAAATTTATCTGTTAGTTATTATTTTTTTTTATTATTATTCATTTTAATAAGTCTTTTGACGTACATAATTGTCTTTACGATTTTATGATATACTTGTTAAATTAAGGACAATTCCATTTGAGAAATGAGTATCTACAGCGGAATTTAAACAAGAATAAAATTTGCTTAAAAATGATAATTTATTTAGAAAAAAAAAAAAAAAAAAAAAAAAAAAAGAAAAGAAAAGAAAAAAAAAAACTCTTTTAATGTTATTGACAAAATATTTATAAGTATTAAAGTTAAACAAGAAAATTTTACAGAAATAATTAAAACTAAAATAATTATGGAATTTTTTGTTAGCATGCACAATTTTTAAAATATTTACCCCTAAGTTAATTTAAAGGGATACCAATTTATAAATGAAGGAATTTAGATGTCCTAAGGTTTAACGAACTTTAACATACACTGATAAGCGAAACTACTATATTTAATTAATATAATTGAAATACTAAAAATCGTAAGATACGGTAGTTTAAACGATAGATCATAGCTGTCTATCTTTAAATAGTGTCTATCCAATTTTCTGCGAAGAATAAAACGGTGCTCACCAAACATATTTACTGGAAAACTGACAATAACCCTTTGCGTGTCTTTCTATTTTGCCTCACCAACAACAGGTATCAATGTTATTGCCATTGCCCTCACATTTGCCCTTCCTTCTCTAATGTTCTAACCCGAGATTTTCGAAGTTTTTTTTTTTTAAGTTTAGGTCCTAACTTGGGCCCCATGGCGCTATTGAGCTATTGAAAGGGTTACTACACCTCAAAAAGGTTAATATCCGATGCCTGTTGCTATGTTCTTTTTCCCAGCAATGATGGGGCCTATAAAGGTAAGCCCGCTTAGGCTTATAGGTGCACTTGCATACCCTCAATGGTTCGATGTCAATGATCGACTCTCACTTCACCTTGCAATATGACATCTCCTTGACACTTACGAAAGTTTCAGATAAAAAAATATACAAAATCTTCAAAAAAGTATATCTACCATGTAAGAGACTATTAACATTTTATTAATATCTTAAAGATGTGAAAAGACATCTTATATACAATGAAAATAATAAAACCGAATAACTCTTAAATTATAAGCTTTATCTACAAGTGAATGTTTAGCTGTTAAAATCATTATGTATTTTAAAAAGTTGAGCGTATAATAAGATGTTTATAAATTACCAAAAAAGTTTATTACAACATTCCTGATTGTTTCTAGATTATTTTAAATGGGTACTTATGTAATTATATCTTCATCGTTAAATTACTATATAAAAACAAAATAATGTACGATTGTAAAAGAAAATGTTAATTTCACTTACGTCATTTATTCCTCACTTAATATATGAATTGGGTAAGATGAAACTACACAATATTTATATATATCTATATATATCTGTGTGTGTGTGTGTGTGTGTATAAAAAAATATGAAATTTCGTTAAGGGGTGTTCACATCTGGTTTTATATATGTTTTGAATATATTGCTAATATTATAAGGTTATACTGTATTTCTATTTTTATTTTCAATAACAAAAGTGATAACACTTGGGAAATTTTATTTACAACATTTATTTCATTTTATTTTTTCTTAAAAGTGTAAATCATTCAAAACTCATTTCAGGAGAATTTAGGAAAAATACGAGTATAGGAAATGTTTTCTCACAAACGAAGTTTTGTTTTGTTTTTGCCCTTCACATGAAAAATTTGATAATTAGAAACAATTACACAAGCTACATCTAAAATTTTGATTTCATAATTTTGGATGATTTTTTATTTATTTATTTATTTATTTTTATTGAATTATTATTATTATTATTATTATTATTTGGTGGGCTAAAACTGAAAATGAAGCCAGTCTTTTCTCTATCACGTACAAATTTTTGTCAATACAGGGTTTCTACCGGCAAAATTTCTTCCGTAACTTTCCTACCAATATAATTATATGGTAACTTTCATGGAAAAATACTAGAAACTATCCAAAAAGATGAAATTGGAGCGGTAGACATCCGGTATTGACAAAAATCTATTTGTGACAAAGAAAAACCTTCTTCATTTTTTGTTTCAGCTCACTAAAAATTTTTTTCAAATTAAATTTGTTAACATTATTTTTGTATACCTGTGTTATATCAAGGAAAAAAACATGGCAAAAATTTTCGTGATTTAAAAGATTTATCATGTCATTTTCTGGTTATATATCACATTTATAAAAAAATATTAAATTTTTTAAAGGGAAGAGATTGATTCATTTTAAGGTTTACTTTCAATCCATGCTGAAGAAATCACAGTTTTATTTAGCAATAAAATCAGAAAACTTTAGAATTACAGTAATTAAAAAATAAAAAGGACTAGGAGTTTTTCTCTGATCAGTATTAACACGTATAATTATACAGAAGTAAATAGAAGTGGGTAATTATTTTATGATCGCATAACGATACATAAATATTATTTGTGAATTATTTTTATACCTTTAAAATCAAAAGTTCAACTAGCTTAAGGAAATTTATAGAAACACTGAATAATTAATTAAATTAATTTTTAGGTTATAAATTTATATGCTGTGTAGGTCACATTCAGTCATTTTTCCGTATCTTTATACAGAAAAACGCACAAGTAATAGAAAAAACTACATTTCATATATTACATATATTTAGTAATTGAGAAAAAAAAATCGAAGACGACACTAAAAGATATTTTTGCCCATGTATCAGTAATATTCACGAATAAACAAATAGTAGATATAAATTGTAGATTTTGTTAGGTATTCAAAATAAATATCATAATTACATATACTAAAGAAATTTTTCAAAACGGAAACACAGGAATTATCGATTTTGCAACCAATATATTTAGAAATTTGGTGTGCTTATTTCGTTATTTTAGGGGCGTTCACTACTAAATTGGAATATAGTAAATAGTACAATGTAGTGCACCAAAATTCTAATAATATTGGTTGCAGATAAACTGGAACCATTTCTCAGATTAAACGCAGAATTTTATTTTTAAGAGTGTATTATATTCCTATGTCTTACTTTTTACACATTTGTCGTTGTAATTTTTTTTTTCGATTTCTAATATTGTTTAAAATAGTTGAATTTTATTTTTAGCAATCGTTTATGACAAAAGTAGGTAAAATGTATCTTGCTGTGGGGAAAAGAGACTGATGCTATGAATTTTACAAATTAAATAAATAGCCAGTTTTTACGTTTAGAAACGTGCATGCTATATGGAAATTTGGATATTCTTTTTCTCTAAAAAATTTTTCACGGTTTAATAAATGACAAGTTAGAGATTATTAAATTGTGTAAATATTTTTATTATAACTACATCAGTCATTGCTAGAATTTTCTTTCGAATACTTAACAATTATATGTGGCATATTTCTTTTAGTGAACTTTAGTATTGAAAATCTTTATATATGTAAACTGTTCCAAAAACAAATTATTTCCATAATGAATGCCTATGACTTGTATTCTTCAGAAAAAAAGTAATAAAGTAAGGGGTTGGAGTTGGGGAATATCAGATCATATTGTCTTATTCCTAGATTATACTTAAATATGTCATAATAAATCAGCATAAACTAGCATTTTATGCATTACAATTTTCAAAATCTTTTCAAAATTTTTGTTTATATCAAATAAGTTTGCGATAAAGTATTTTAATTCTAATAGACATTTTAACCATCAGTATTACTGTGCATGAAAAATAGTATTCCGTTAAATATTAATCATTTTTTAATAATGAAGTTTTACTTTATCTTATCCATATAATGCTAAAAAAACAATATTGATTTGGGAACAAAATTTTGAACTTGATATTTTGGTATATTTACACATTTTAAAGCCTCCTGAATACGAAAACAAATTAAGTTTTTTAGCAGTTTGTCTGTGTGCCTTTTATCAGCATATCTCAAGAACAAATAGTATCAAGAAATCCAAGTTCGCTATTCCAAATCTATATTATATACAGATGTTACACTAAATTTTTCGTTCAGATCCCGCACATGGTTCTTGTACAGGGATATCCAAGATAATTCAGATTCATTACATCTAGAAGCGACATTTCTAGTAGGTACAAATTAAAATATTTCCACTGCACTAAACAAAATGAAACGAACATACAATTTTATCTGCATAAAGACAATTATAGTATAGGCTAGGGTATTGAAATAATTTACCATTCGTTTACAGTGCTTTACAAAATAATTCTGATATTATTAAAATTACTAGAATCGCATTTCAATTTGTATCATGTGTTTTTCAAACTGTAATAAATTTAAGTATAAGCGGTGTGTACGTAATTTATACGCAATATTTAGGATTACACAAAAATTCAGTGAATACATACTTCTCTACTGAATATAATTAATGGAAGTGCTTCCTAAATTTTAACAATTCCAGGAAATCTGCTGCGGAATGATAACCTCATTTTCATACTCTATGGTAAACAAAACATTAGAGAGGGATCTAAATTTTAATTCTGTTTTTTTTTTTTTTTTTTTTTTTTTGTTATAATTGTGTGATTTGAGATCCCCAGTTTTTATCGGTTGATATGTGTATATGTCAATTATAAAAGTAATATTTGAAAAAATTCAAATTGGATGTTTTAAAGATCTATAAGACGTTATTGTGTAAAAACATTAACATCAATCTTACATTTTTATGAATGTATGTACAATGCTCGATCAAGGAATAATGGGGAATAGCAGTCCACACTTACACGGAAATATATGCTAATAAATTTTTTAAAACTATTTTAAAAACTATTTTTAACTATTTTTAAACTATTTTAAAAACTACTTTTAACTATTTTAATAACTATTTTAAAGTGGCTTTATATAGAGCACTTGTTATCTTACACATTAATGATTAATTTGCCTTTATAGAATGGAAATGCAAGGAAAGTCGTGGGAGTGGCACACCAGATTATTTCATCTCAATAGAAGCAAATAAATGTACTGTAGTAGAATTAGGATAATTAAAAAGATTAAAAATGCTGAATTTTATCCACCAAAACCCATTATATTAGTACTTTGTGCACTTGGAGTATTTATATTATGTAAGAAAGCGAAAAAAAAAAAAAAAGTGAAGGAAGTGTAAAAAATGACTTAAAAATAATTTAAATATACTCAAATTTCATAAAAAAAGTTTTTTTTTTTTTTTTTTTTTTTGGGGGGGGGGGGGGAATGAAACTAATATTTCAATGAGATTAGTTTCATTTACTCTTAATCAAAATTTAGTAGGTTTATTAATAAAATATCGCAAGTCAGCACACACATTTAAATGTATTCGCTTGAATATAGCACACATTTCAAATTTCAGTGTTGGTCTTGATGTTTGTGCTAAGGTCCATTGACTTCGTGAGAATACTAGGTCTAGATGCCGTACCCTCGGAGGGGGGGGGGTATCTTCCTAGAGTGTCCAAGCATGTATTTAAATTTCGAATTTACACACTCATATGTTTCAAGCATAGAGTAGCCATATGTCCTCGAATTTCGAGGACATTCTCTATTTTTAAATCATTTTCCAAATTTTTTTCCAAACACATGCACCCATACGTCTGTCAAGCATAGAGTACCCATATATCCTCGAATTTCGAGGACATTCTCTATTTTGAAATCGTTTCCCGAAAAATTTTCCAAAGTAAAAAATATAGTAAAGAGATCAGGTATCATATTCATTACCTTTTTTTTTATTTACTTAGAATAAAAATATATCTCTATAAGTTAATAATTGTAAATTTTATTACATAATTCTATTATAGAGATACTTTACATTATAGAGGTTTCTATCCACCACATACAATCACCTAAGCATATCGATGTTTAAAATGTTTCTCATGGACGCATTAAATAATAAATTTAAATTATTTTTCACATTTATCATGTACTTCCTGTTTTATAAAAGTAGCTGCGTTTTAACCTAATTTAGTGCTTTTTTTAAATAAGCATATTTCTATTTCAAATATGTCTATTTCATTCCTATATTTGATATGCGTATTTACGTATCGTATTAATTTATTATTACTGTTATTTCATCATAGATACTTTTGTATTCTATCTTAAAAAAATGTATCTATGAATATACAAAAACTAAACTCCAGATGTGGCCTCATAGATTAATTTGCCATAATAATATTAGAAAATAATATTAAAGTTATAAAACTGAGAAACGAAAAATCATAACAACGTAGAACTATGATAACACAAAGATAGCTAAAAAAAAAAAAAAAAAAGAAAAAAAGAAACTCATGTGTATTGTTTATTGCAAAAATTATACGTATGTGACGAAATTGTGTACTTTTAACTATTAGTAAGAAATTGTACTTGAAATAATAGTAGAAAATTTTCATCGGAGCAATTCCTTAGCCATCTGGAGCACTTTGATAAATCTTCAGTAAATAGTTCAATAGATAAGATAGAGTATATAAAAAATATTACTAAACTATGTTTTAGGTTTTTTTAGGAAAATAAAAAATAATATAATTTTAAAGCTTTGTAAAATTTGTTAAGAAGATTTGAGTTTAGCAATCTGTTTTATGTAGCAAAAATCAATTTTATTTTAAGAGAGAGTTGTTTAATAACCCTATTTTAGAATATTTTGTTTACATTGACAAAAGCATATAAAAGTCCCAATAATAGTGATAAAAGAAAAAAAAAATATTGTACGAGGTATCGAATTTTTTTATAGCAAGATACTAGAATAGGTATTTTATAATAATAATAATAAAGACCACAGTCGTCGCATTTATTGCTAAAAAATACTGAAAAATTGTAATTATTTGAAAAGTTCACTTTTACTTTTTTTTTCTTAGAACTTTTCTACAATTCTCGCCTTTTTCTTATTAATTCCTGCTGATTATTTCCAGATACTGACTTAACCAAGACTAATTGTTTATTTGTTTGCTCTTACCCATATATATTATATGGTAGAAAAAGTTTTGTTTTTGGGTTAAATATTACTGTATTTTTGTTACATTTATACGTTGTGAGGTCCCCTGAATCTGAAAAACACGTTTTTAGCGGTTGGTCTGTGTGTATGTGTCTCTGTCGCTCTGTCTCTGTGTATGACTTTTTTCAGTATATCACAAGAACAAATAGCATCAGGATGTCCAAACTCAGTGTTCTAAATCTGCATCATATAGCAATGCTCCAATAAACTTTTCGTTGAAATCAAGTAAATGGTTCATGTACCTGGACATCTAAGGTAATTCAAATACATTACGCGTATGGGTGAAATTGCAGGTAAGTACAGTTTAACATCTATAGGCTGCACTAAACCAAACGAAATGAACATAATTTTTTTATATGCATAAAAGCATATTTTTTGTAGAATATGGTAGGAAAATTATTCTCCATTCGTTTACAAGGCTATCTAAAAGAGCTAGAATGCAGTGAGACTATACTTGGAAATTGATGAAAGTACGTTTCAGGTTATGCAGTATATTATTAATACAGATCTATAATTAAATTTACAATATCGTATATGCATAATTTTTTGTAGCCATATTGGGATACTAATAATTAAGCAAAAAACTTTTTTCTATTGAATGTAATTGGTGGAAGTGTTTTACTACAATATTTTACCATACTCAGAAAAACTTATCATAAATGATAATTAACTTTTCCTACTCATACCGTACGTAAAATGTATTTTTAAGTTAAATTTTCAGTGTTTGTTTTTGTTCAGTTACACTTTTTGATGTTTTCTGAATATTAAAGTCATGCTTTTAACGGTTGATCTTTTTGTATGGCTCTTACTTAAAAACAAATGATTGCAGACAATTCTAATGTTGTGTTTTGAAGTTTATATGAGGTTGATACGTGAACTTTTTAAAAATTAATAATTAATCGTCTGATAAATTTGGAATGAACATTTAAATTTAAAAACCCTTTTTAATTTGATATAAATGTAGATACAATATTTAATCAGGGGTTCAAGGGGGCGCTAGCTCTCCTCACTCAGAAATATTTGTCAAACAAAAGTTGTTGCTAAACCTAGTTCGAATTGTTTCAAACGCAGGTTTGCACACAGTACTTACTATCTTACCCCTTAATCAGCAATTTGACTTTATAGTATTGAAATGCTGTGTACGAGAAAAAAGTGTGAGTGCCACACCAGATATTTTTTTTTTTTTCACCAATATATATGTTAAAGAAAGCTTTCGAAATTGACTTTTTGTTATATTTACACGTTTTTTTGTCCCATGAATATGAAAAAAATGTTTTTAGCGGTTCGTCTGTGCGCGCGTGTGTGTATTAGCATATCTCAAGAAAAAATAGTACAAGGAAGTTCAAATTTGTTATTCTAAATCTGTATCTTATAAGGATGATATACTAAATTTTCATTGATATCAAATAAACGGTTAATGTACAGGGGCATCCAAGAGAATTCAAATACATTACGTCTGAGTAAGAAATTTCTGATAAGTACAGTGAAACATCTGTAGCCTGCAAAAATCAAAATGCAAGTACCATATTTTTTTTACAGACATAAATGCATGTTTTGTGTAGATTGTGGTACAGATACCATTCATCATTCGTTAACAGGGCTACACAAAGTATTTAGAAATATCGGGGCTGTACTTGGAAATTGCTGGAAGTGTATTTCATTTTGTGTTAGGTGTCTTTCATGTAAAACTAAATTTAAGTACACAATGTGATGTGTATATAGTTAATAGGCAATATACAGGGCTACTCAAAATTAATTTAAACGCTCTTTTCTATTGAATGTAATTATTTGGAATTGCTTTGCTGCATTTTGCAATGTCGACGAACAATGCTAAGGAAGGAAAATTATTTTTTCGTTTTCTTCAGATCCGAAATTCCTTCTTCCAATATTGAAAAAGTCTCAAAACACTAGTTAATAATTTATATGCTGCTTCAAAATAGAAAATAAAAATTTATGGTTAAGGTTAATGAATTAATACAAATCTAAGAAAAAATAAATACAGTAAAATTACAAACTTAAAATAGTATAAAGATTTAGGAAAACATTCTTGATAACAATTATCTGTTTAAAACACAGAACAAGATAAATAAATAGCATCCGTGCAATCCAGGTTATTCTGTAATATGAAGTAAATAAAGTACGTAGAATGAAAGATAAAAACGAATTTTAAATTATTATGTACAAAATTCAAAATTACGTACATACAAAATTACCTACAAAATAAATAAATAAATAAAAATAACGTATAGTGAAAACATAAAATTTATTTATAAGCCAATAACTTAAATCTAAAATCTTTTTTCTGGGCACTTATATATATATATATATATATATATATATATATATATATATATATATATATATATATATATAGTAGAAACTGCACACTCACATCTGAAGAATATCCTCCTTTGTGTATTTCGGATTTTATTTCAATGAACAAAATACAGAAATTGAAAAAAAATGAAAAACCATCAGGGAAATTCTAAATGGAAAGGACACGGCAATGAAATTGCAGAAACAAACTGGAGTGGAGAATTTGCCAAATTAACTTGCGCAGTAAAGGCTAAAACACAATTACACTTATAAAACCAAAAAATAATAATATAAGTAAACTCTAACTGAATTTTCTTCTTTAAATAACTAACTATGAGAATTCACAGTTTAAGCTTAATAATCTCTCTGAAGAGCAGATGACGTTTTCTCTTGTATGACAAAAATTGAAACGTTTTTACTTGTTTTTATCAAAGGTCCCAATTTTTTTTCTATAACAACATTTTTTTTTGCTTTTCTTTATTCATACTTTTTATAATTTTTTCTTCATGAGACATTATAAATATTTAGAGATTAAATTATCTCCAGAAAGGATTTTAAAACTGCTTATTATTTAGCATGAACGTCGTATAATATTTAAGCTTTCACGAATTAAATATTCAATATTATAAAAATTGCATCACAAATTATCAAGAATAATCACGTCTTTTAATAATTTACCTGTTTAAATCGCCGGTAAATGGGCACGTTTAAGCTAAAGCTGTTATTCAATAAATAATTATATTTTTTAGTAAAAGCTGCAACTAGTTATTTTCGATAAATCTTATTGGAAGTACATGCCGTAATAGGTAGGTCGCTAATTGGGTAGGTAGATATATCGTTCATGCTCTTGAAATTTAAAATGTGCAGATGCCTAAAAAGTACATAAAAACATTTTTCTAGTATTTATAATATTTTTCATTAAATATATTTCAAGCTTATAAATAAAAGTTATTAATTAAGAATAATAAAAATAGTATTTTTTTAATTTTACTTAATCGCAGAATCAAAAATATTCAAATGAATCAAAAATATTATTATCATTATTTCTGCATGTAAGTCACTTGAATTTTAAAAAGTCTTATTAGTTTACTATTATTATTATTATTATTATTATTATTTAAGTTTTGAAAAAGACTTACGATGGTTAAAATTTTGATAGGCTTTAAACTTTCTGCAGATTTAGATTAAATCAAATGTAATAAAAATTTAAATTATTCTAACAAAATTTAAATTGTTATTGTAGCTAAAAAACACTTATGCTTAGGTATTTTGTTTTTCAAATTTGATATATATTTCATATTAATTATTTAAAATTATATTGAGGTCATTTAATAAGCTAAAATTTTAATTAATAAAACCATTTACAACAATAAAATGAATATTTTGTTTTAAAATATATCTCTATTCCCTGCATTTTAAATTACGCTTTAAATTCTATTCTAAATTACGTTTCTGTGAGATTTAATGTGTACTAAAACAATTTGAAATTATTATTTAAATCACCAAGTAATTTTATAAGTACATTTTATTTTATGCATATTAATAAAATTTCCCATTAGACTTTTTTTTTTTTTTTTTTTTTTTTTTTTTATAATGAACACCTAAAACAAATCACAACTGCAAAAATCTTTAATTATGGGGTCGGAGGGAAAGTTTTGTGGTACTGAATTAAACAACTGACACCGGAAATTTATCCTGGACAACATTTACATATAATTTTTAAGGAGGGATTTGGTGAATTCCCTCTTCAAAGTTATATATATATATATATATATATGTGCTGTCCGGGATAAATTTCCAGTATCAATTGCTTAATTCATTCAGAACTTATCCGTCAACCCAATATTATCTTTAATTAATAACAAGCATTCACTGATAGTTTATTATAAATTTCAACTGAAGAAAATGGATGTTACATTTTTTTTTTTTTTTTTTAAATCATATCATTCTTATTACATTATATAAAGAAAGGAGAAAATAGCATTTTGGAGAAATTCCTATTTAATTAAATCTACAAAATGTTCATTTTGTATTAAATATTGATCTCTTGCAGGATTGAATATTGTCAACTCACTTTTACGCCTTTTATAATTATACAGAATAAGAAACTAAAAAATAGAATAAAATTGTAGATTTTCATATTACGATCATCAGCAGAAAAATTACGCGTAGTAAAAGATCTGAAGAAATAATAATAATGATTTTTCACTTTTTATTATTTTCACTTTTTTTTATACATATTTACTTAGTATACCAAAATTATTAAAAACTTTGATTAAACACATTCTAAAATGTTATTTGAATATGATTTATCGTTTTCATTTTTTATATAATGAAAAGAGGATATTCATTATGTAAAAAAATAGGTATGTCACGCAAATTTAAAATTCTTTTTATAACATTGTTGCAAGGAATAATATTGTGCATAACTGTTTTCTGTAGATTGTAAAAATAAATAAATAAAAAGATAAAAAGATAAAGATATAGATAAAAATAAAAATAAAAACGAATTTAAGTATTTAGTCTCGAATAGTTGTATATGTTTCAAAATAATATCAGAAAACAAAATTCACTAAAAAATTTGAAATTTAACATCTGTAAGGAAAGATTAAAAGTCCAAAACTGATACTTCTTGTTTGTGATAAAATTAGCAACAAAAAGCAATTTTTAAAATACAACAGTTTATTTTCACTGTATCAGTGAACGGAAACGTGTTGTTCATGTTTGTAGAAGTGTGAGAATGCTTTTCTTATAGCATACGTGAGTCCCCCCCCCCTCTTCTTTCACAAATTTCATCATAATGTTTACCATTTTATCACATTAATCCTAAATATATATGTAAACAAATAAAAACTAGTCAAGTTGCATTGTAAAGTTATTTAAAGTCGTAATTCTTATTTTGTAGTAAGTCAATGCTTCTCAAATAGTATGTGGCACGTCACACTGATGAGTCCCAGACTATTTACAGTGTGTGCTCTGTGCTATTTCAGATATTTATGTGTCCAGATTAATATATATATATATATACATGGTTACTATATTATACCATTCCATTATTTACATACCGCTTTTTTTTTTTTTTTTTTAACCATTATATTTTTTTTATTATTTAGCATTCATTTTTCTTGCAAAAAGTAGCAACATATTCTTTTGTGTATATAAAGTTGCCACAATTTTAATTTATTCCGTAATTTTGTCAGTACTCGCCTTTTTTTCATCCTACTTTATTTAACAAATAATTTTCCTCTTATTAAAAAAATACATATTAAGGAAAATTACTTTACAAAGGAAACGGTGTGAAAAAAAGGCGGGTACTAACAATGTTACAGAATAAATTAAAAATGTGGCAACAGTGTGTATATTACTTCATTTAAAAGTTTTGGATGTGGTTGTTATATACGTATTGATTATTACTCAACAAAAAATAAATAAATAAAATAAAATGTTTAGCTTTTTAAAAGGAAGCATTTTATTGAAGAATTCTATTCTGAAATTGAGCAAAAATTAAATTCCAATACGGAAACAAAATCCAAGCCTTATCGGAAATATAGGGGAAAATATTTCAAGGTTGAATTTATATGAATTAATTTTTTTTAACCCACACTCCTATTAAATATAAAAATAGAGGTAAAAGTGATTGACGTGTAAAGAGAGTTTGCCTTTAAAATACTTAAGTATAATAATATATATCTCATAAATTTGTATAGAGAGTGCATCTACAATTATGTATAGAATTTTAAATACGATCTCATTTCAAAAAGTTTATGAACCATTGGTATGAGCAGTAAATAATTAAAATCTGAAAATATTTAAATCAATACTTCTTTGTATGAAATAAACAAAAATCTTTCAGATAATTCTTCAGTTTTTTTTCTTTTTCCTATAAATTTAAAATTTTCTTTTCAGTGTAACCCGTAACATATTAATATAACGTCTAAGCGCTAAACATTTTCCAACCAAATATCATGATTATAATAATATATAAAGTCTGATTTCAATAATTCGCAAACGTGAAAATAGTTATATATAAACAAAATGAAAATTTAAAGTGTTTTATAAGTATTTTGTGCACAAAATGTATGTAAAAATTGCGCATAATACTAATATATGCTATAGGAACAGTGAATGTTAATTTAAATTGGCTTTCATTCTTAGTATTGTTTACTAGTAATTTTATTCACAATTGCTTGAAAATGATTTCCCTTGAAAATATAACGATAATAATTTCATCTTTGTACACGTTCTTTAAAATTTTCAACTTATTTTTGAATTAATCATAAAATATTATATATAAAAATTAAGAAGATACCTGACTGTAATTTAAATTTTCTTTATTCAAATAATCTTAAATATGCGTAACCTTTTTTTTTTTTTTTTTTTTTTTTTTTTTAATGGTTATAATTAAAGTTTGTGGTATAAAGAAAATGTTAGTAGCACTTAAAAATATTGCTTACAAAATATAAAAAAAAAAAAATCAAATCAATCGCTTTTTATATTAAATTTTAAAATAATTTTTATTTGCTACACAGTATAATTAGTTATTTAAAAATATAAATGTACGAATGGATTATGTATTTTTGTCACGTTTTTCTCACACAGATTAAAGAGATACTCATTTTTATTGTATATTTGGTATGTATTATTTTCATTTGTTTGGATTTTCTCTTCTTTCACATAATTTTCAGCTCTTATATTAAATACATGTATTCATTTCCTATATCACATTTATATAAAGTTATTAATTTTTAAATTTCCTTATGGTTAAGATCAATATATTTTTGATAAGGTAATAAGATATTTGGATTTTTAATTATCTTATGCCTTCTTAAAATAGGAAAAATATTATCATACAATTTTCTTTTTATTTCAATGATTTGAGTATTCAACAAATTTTTCGTATGTATGAAATTTAAAATTTGTGACTTTATTATAGAAAAATAGATTTTTGTCTCGATGATAAATGTTTTCATAAATAATTCATAATCTTATTCATTGAATCGTCAGCGTCATTCATTTAAAAGTTATTGTCCGTCTTAGTTAATCAGTTAATGGTCATTATTGACTAGCAGATTTCCCTAAGGAGACCGTCGTTGAAGTTAACACTTTCTAAATATTAATTGATTATCTCAGAAGGTAATCGCTATAACAGAATTTAAGTTTGCACATAGGCTAAATCATATTTCTAAAGCTGTCGAAATACCTTTCTCGTATAAAACGCCATTATAAAAATATGTGTGTAAATTAGTATTTACATTTGAAAAATGTAATACTAATATGCATATTTGCATTTATAAAATGCATTTCACTAAAACAATAATAAGTAAAAAATAGTATAATAATAATTATTATTATTATTTATTATTATTATTATTATTATTATTTGAGAAATTTTTTCGAAGGTAAGAATACTCTTTAAATTTTAGAATGAAATTTTAGAATAAAATAAATTTAAATATGATTTAATTTTTAACAAAATTAGCTGGTATTTTAATTTTATTTTCATTCAAATTAGATATATTAAGGCTAAAACTGTTTCCTATACAAATTCAAATTAAATTAATAATTCTCAATTAAATTAATTAAAAGTGTTTTTATCTATACTTTATTTTAGTTAACTGATTAAAAAATATTTTTCCTTAAGAAGTTTTAATTCATGAAATATTTTTAAAATAATATTGGTGATATTGAAAATCTTCACCATGTATAATTTAATAATTACAACACATTAGTAAAACTACTCTTAAAATTTATTAAAATCTAAAAACATTAATCTCATAATGTAATAAGGGCCAGAATTTCACTTTCTAAAACAACAAGAAAGAAAAATCATGCAGTATGCATTGATTAGTAACACTTTCCAACTGTACGTAATTGTTGTATCGAATAACTTTTAATATTCTTTGCCTACGTTATCACACAACGGAAAGAAGGACTGCAAAATATACAGATGGACTAACTGATTTCAAAATTACTCTTAGGCTTTTTGGAAAGGGATAAAAAGGCTTAACGCAAAAGAAAATGCAGCCATTAGATTATAATTACAGCATTTGATCTCTCTGAATATTTTAGTGTAGCCCTGTAAATAAGAAAGTTAATCATATCATATTCTATACAAAACATTATTTTAGAATATTAACAATACATTTCAATATGTTTATGACTTTTACAGTAGAAAGATTTTTAAATAAAACTTTCAAAAAATTCTGTCCTAAAACGTAATGCATTAGCATTTTTTTTGTCCCTGTAAACAAAATAGTTATACAGGACCTATTAATGTCATTTTAAATGGGGAATATTCTATAGGGAAAATATTTATAAAAATAACACTCATAGAACACAATGCTTTCGAATGCTTTTGGGTGTCCCTGTACACAAATCAGGAGAGATATTCCTTCCGTTTTCAATATGGAACATCCGATAGTGAACTTCAATAAAATATATCAATATCGAGAAATTCCATAAATATTCACAGGAGTTAGAGCACGAGGAGACAGACAGACAGACAGATGGCCACATACACAAACTGAAATCATACTCACACTTAAAAATGTTAGAAAGTGTTAAAAACGCTTAATGTAAACGAAAGTACAATTCTAGCAATTTTTATTAATAGCTCTTAATATCAATGGATATTTTTGTGTCACCCTGTAAATCTATTGCTAATCATGCTATATTCTATGCAAAGCATTTTTTTTTGTGCACATAAATAACATATTTCAATTTCTTAAAACTTCGTGGAAAGTAAAGTTATTAAAATTTGATTTATAGAAATATCTTTCATAGAACGCAATGCTTTGGAATAGTTTTAACTGTCCCTGTACATAAATCGGCGGTGGTATTTTCTCCATGTTATACAGGAAACATCCAGTAGTAAACTTGAATAACATATTTCAATTTAATTGAGATGTGTCTACAGTAAAGGCATGAAAATATGTTTTATAGAAATACCTCTCATAGAACACAATGCTTTGAAATACTCTCGTGTGTCCCTGTACACAAACCAGTAGAGGTATAAACTCCATTTTGAATAGGGAACATCCGGTAGTGAACTTGAATAACATATATCAGTTTCAAGAAATTCCATAAATATTTACGAGAGTTAGAGCTCGGACAGATAGGCAGGCAGACAGACAGACGGACAGGCAGATACACAAAACTGATATCATATTCACACTTAAAAATGTTAAAAAGTGTTAAAAACGCTTAACGTAAACGAAAGTACAATTCTAGCAATTTTTTATTAATAGCTCTTAACGTAACTGGATATTTTTGTGCCACCCTGTCAATCTAATGCTAGTCATGCTATATTCTGTGCAAAGCATTCTTTTGTGCATATAAATAACATATTTCAATTTCCAAAAACTTCGTGGAAAGTAAAGTTATTAAAATTTGATTTATAGAAATATCTCTCATAGAAAGCAATGATTTGGAATACTTTTGCGTGTCCCTGTACATAAACCGATGGTGGTATTGCCTCCATTTTATACAGGAAACATCCAATAGTGAACTTGAATAACATATTTCAATTTCATTAAGATATGTCTACAGTAAAGGTATGAAAATATGGTTTATAGAAATACTCCTCATAGAACACAATGCTTTGAAATACTTTCGGGTGTCCCTGTACACAAACCAGTAGAGGTATAAACTCCATTTCCTATAGGGAACGTCCGATATTGAACTTGAATAACAATTTTGAATTCCATTAAGATATGTCTACAGTAAAGGTACGAAAATATGTTTTATAGAAATACTTCTCATAGAACACAATGCTTTGAAATACTTTCGGGTGTCCCTGTACACAAACCAGTAGAGGTATAAACTCCATTTTCAATAGGGAACATCCGGTAGTGAACCTTAATAACATACATCAGTTTTAAGAAATTCCATAAATATTTACGGGAGTTAGAGTGCGGACGTACAGACGGACAGACAGACAGACAGACAGACAAACCGAAGTCATAAACACTTTTCAACCTTGTTGGAAAGTGTTAATAAAAAGATAAATATATCACATTCCGAATATTGTGTATAGCATATGATGTTACATCTTTAATTAAAATATACTCATATATATAGTATGCATTTTATATAGGGTAGGAGCTCCAGTGATTGACATGCTCCAGTAATTGACATCTATTCCGAAATAATTAATAAATAAGCAAAATAATAAAATCATATATTTTACATATAAGAATTTTAACATTTTATGTCAAACACTGGTGTATAGGGCGCTAATAACTGGTAAAATGAATAACTAGCAGTGTCAAACACTGGAAAATAGGGTGCCAATTACTGATAAAATGAAAAACTGTCAGTGGCAATTACTTGAACATTGAGTGGGTGTCAAATAAAAATTCATTAAAAAAATATTTGTTATTATATGTATATATTTTAACATATATGTGATTCTGAATGTCTTTCATGCCATATGTACTAACTTAATATTTCTAAAAATATTTTCTGATGACTAGAACATTAAAAACATCAGAGATTGCTCTACAAGTGTCAATCACTGGTGCACTTACTCTAATATGTAAAGTAATCTTCTCTAATATTTAAAGCGGTCTCTATTTTGAATAAATTTTTCAGCAATTTTCAGTAATCTATTTCAGTACTTTTCTCCTGTTGTATAACACAATGATTGTTTATATTAAACAGTTGTATTCAAAATGGGGATGGCTCCGATTCCTGAATGTTGTATACATATTTATTTATAATGGGAGATGCACACACACACACACACACACACACGTGTGAACATATATATATTCGTATGTATATCCTTATTTTATTAAATAGTTTAGTTTAGTATTCTGTTTATTATTTTAATATTAATTAATCTTAATTAATCAACATTCAATCAATAACATTCTACTTCTATGAATATATAATGTAAGAAAAATCCTCGCATGGCCTATTTACTAAACTCGAAGTAAACTTAAATAATTAATTTTAAAAATATATTAAAAAATATTTTTTAATAGTATTTAGGAATTGAACATACAAATACAAAATCAATAAGTTAAATTTTGTCACTGACTTAGATTTCCGAAATTAAAATTTAATTCTTTAAAGTTTATTTTTACTATCTTGTATATACATAAGAATAAGTTATTCTTAAAAACCTCCAATCTTCGATTATTCATGGAGTTATACGTTTTGAGTTCTCCTACACAGGATTTAAAAACCTTCATAAAAGTCTGTCTGTACGTCCGGTAAGTTTACCAAATCTTTATCGATGCTATATTTCACAAACTTTAGTTGGACCTTGAATTAAATTGACGCTGATTTCATTTTGACATAAGTCCCTCAACAAGGGGCGATGTCATAATGTTTAATCCTAATTTTTATTATGGCAGTATAAGACAAATTTTTGTATAAAAGTACAGAATGATAAATAATTGTAACCAAATAATGTGAAATCAACATACCGGGTGTTTCATACCTCTGTAATTCATAAAAATTGATTGGTAGAATTGAACGCGGTTTGCGAAAAAGTTATTCTCGTAAAACGTGATTTTTTTTTTTTTTTTTTTTTTTTTTTTTTTGATAAAGAAAAAAAAATAGTTAAATTTTTCGACGATAGAGCGCGCTGCACATACGCGTAACGAGAAATATGGGAATCAGAGTCCTGTAAATTGAACGTTTTTACGATTAACACAGCTTATTTCTTATTTTGCCTCCTACTAGCACATGGATGAAGTTTTAATTGCGATGCTGACTTGGTGGGATAAGGCGTTGTTAGTGAAGGTGTTTTCCCTCATGTTAGAGCGGCCGACTGAGGTTGCAGTTAGCGGTGTTGAAACTCGTTTGAAAACTGTAATTTGTGGTGATGGCGGACACATAGAATAGAATTTATATGCCTGTAACCATTTGCATGCAAATAACTATGTTTTTTTTCACTAAAATATGTGATTTGCTTCAGTGAAATCTATCAACAAAAATTTTAATTTTTTTTTCTTTATTAAAAAAAAAAAAAAAAAAAAAATCCCTTTTACGAGAATAACTTCTCGGCAAACCACGTTCAATTTTATCACTTCCTTCATTTTTTTTTTTAAATGAATTTTTAAAATGTCTACAGACTTGTGGGACATCAGGGCATCTATATATAATATAGGTTAAAATTTTTCAATAAAAGCATTTTTTTCTTCTAAGAACGCGTCAATAAAGTCAATATGAATGATTGAACCATACAACGCTGATAAAATGAAAACAAAGCTTTCGAATATTTTTCATTTATATTTATATAATAAATAAATAAAATAAAATAAAATAAACTTGAAAACTAAAAAATGAATTTCCTCAGATGATGTCTTTAGAGCAAAAATTTGACGTTCTTTTGAGATTTAGTGTTATGCTTTCTGAGATGAAAAACGTTTGTATGCATCACAGAAAATAATTTTAATAAATTATAATTTTATTTACCAATTCCCACTGCGTTAATTTAAATAAAAAAGCGTAGAAGAAAGTTTTGTGATAACTACAACATACCGGTTTAACGAAATGAATGATATTAGATATTTCATTTCTTTCCAAATAAGTAAACTATGAATAAAATTAAAACAAACTAAAGATTACAAGATTTTGATTACATTTCAGAACATGTTGTATATTTTAAACAAATATTTTAATTTAAATATCAAATAAAATATAGATTAAATACTGTTTCTTTATAGGACTAAAATCGATAAAATTCAATATTTAAAAAGCAATTACGTAAATTTCATTAAAATATAGGCATTTTCAACGTTCTTTAATTAATAAATCCATGTGCGTTGTAATGTTCTTTCTGTTTCTGTAGAAGTTTTAAAATGAAGTTTAGAAGTGTTTCTAAATTTACTTCTTATTTCATCTTTTGTTAAGAAGCGAATATATTCAATTGATTTCAGTCAAGAATTGAACTAGTTAAACTCTCTAATCAATTATTTTACACTTAAAGATGCTATTCCGCTGATGAATGTCTTCAAAGTACACCTCTAAATACTTTAATAATTTTATTCTCCTTTTGTCACACATGAATAACTTCTTGAAGCCAACTTATTCATTAAATACTAGCATAATTACTCAATTACTAATAGTCTTTTATTCACAATTTTCCGTTGCTATGAAATGAGTATTTCTTAGTTATGGTCATCAAATTGTTTAAGTGGTTGGTTCTTTGTTACACATGAAATTTCGCTATTCACGATTCGGGTTTAAAAACTTTTTGATACAAGGAATGAGAATAATTGTCCAGAACCTATTAGAGGCATCATTACACTCAAGTAGTTAATTAATTAAAAAATTGTTTTTAATTAATAATCAGGTATTAATTTGAATCAATTGTTTAAACATTACATTATATGCGTAGAAAAAAAAAAGAAAAGAAAAAGAAATTTGGCAAAGAAATTTTTCAAATTACGCAAGATGATTAATTTAGAAAGCAAATGTTTTTATTCAATGATTTATCATGAACAGTTAATATTAAAAACAATGAAACATATAATTTAAAGCATAATTATAAAATCGATAAATATATTTGAACAAATTTCACATCTTTCTTTAGTTTGTAAAATATAATAACAGCGGTTTTTTAATATAAGTTAGGCGAACAAAATAAGGAAAATTTTATGTACTTAATGGTAGTTTTTTGAAAAGTTTATATATATATATATATATATAAGTAGTAATGATATCTGAAATAATTAAAAATATTTTGATAAAACTATTAAAAAGTGTTTAAAATGAAATGATAAATAGAAATTGTTCAAGGAAACACGAGAAATATGAAACGCACGCAACATTTTTTTTTTCAGGTCAAAATAATTAAAAACGACCCATCGTCAGGTAAGACAAGTGTAAATTTAGCTTTATATATACCCTAGACCTTGAATTGAATTAAATCATATTTTTCTATAACATCTGTGATTCTCAGTTGGAAGGAGATTAACTAGCACATTAAGAAAAGTCTACGCATGGCTGACACTGATGTCATCCATAATTATTATTTTTTAAGACCTTAATTTTTAATTCAGTGATTGTTGGACTGGGAACTCATAAACACAAATTTCAGCCAATTTTTAAATTTTGCCTAAATTGGTTTAAAATTCTTGATTTTTAAAAAAGGTATATTTTTATATTCCAATCTAAAAGAACAAGCAATATATACGCTAACATAAGGTGAAGTTGGAAGATTAACACAGTTGGCATATTTTAAAATATCAACGGTAAAAGGACTGAAAAATTTACAATTTAATTTATTTAAAAAAATCTCTATAATGTCTATAATTTTTTATCGAATTCAAAAATTTTAGGACTGCGTATTTATAATTACTATTTATAGCAATTTTTCGTTTTTGTCTAAATCGGTTGAAAATCTGCTATTCTTACAATATATATATATATATATATATATATATACTTTATTCCAATAACTACGTAACTTATAATATAACATGGGTTAGAAGTTGGAGATTGACAGCTCCTAAATTTTATAATATCAGTGTAAAACGGTATTAAAAAAAAATCTATCAAACAGTTTTTCATCTCACATAGCTAAGAAATAGCATTCCAGCAAAAGTATACCGTATTGAAATCACCCAATGGACTTATCCGTGTTACGTCATAAAACCCCTGACATGTGACCACTACAGAGTGACCACTACAACTTCATAATGTTTTTATTTGCATGGTATAGGGAAATTTTGTATTCTATAGGGAATTGTTTGCATTCTGTGGGGAATTTCACAGGGAAATGGAGAATCACAAATCACATGATGGGTATGATTTAGCCTCGAACTCAAAAAATATTGTCCATTTCTTTTAGAAATACAGTGCCAAACGCACACACACACACACACACACACACACATGTAAACAAAAACTTCAAACTCATAAAAAAAAATACCTTTTCGGTCAGTGGTTAAAAATATCCTCGTATGCGTCTTAAAAGTAAGAAATACATATGCTATGATACTGGCAATAAGAAATAAATGAATAGGAGTTTCTTAAATATTCTTGTGTGATATGAATTAAATAGAAATATGCTCTTTATTAATTGGTATATAATTTATAGTGTTTGCTTACAAAGTTTTTATCCAGCACCATTCAGAAAAAGTATTTCGGCGTAGTTTACTGAAGGTTTTTTTTTTTAAATAGAGTTTGAAAATATACAGTAGAGTAAATTAAACCAAAGTATTTGACAGAAAATTGCTAAATATCAAAATATTGCATGAAATAGTTTTGAATTCGCAAAAGTTCCAGTAACAAATGGTTGTCCACAAACATGTATTGAGAAAGGCTGCGTGATTGAAAAATAAATAAAAATAATAATATGGTGTGTGACTTACACGACTTTCTCCTACCCTGCATTTCAATGCATTAAAGACAGATTGCAGATTTAAGCGTAAAATAAATAAGGTAAGATAATAAAGTTCAATCTAGTTTTAAAGAAAGCTAAAAAAGGTTTACAGACAGTTTTATTTAATACAATTCTGAGTAAGGGGCTACAGTCCCTATATCCCTTGTTTAATTATAGTGCCTACAATTATTTGAATAAATAAATGCAATGCTGTTATTAATTTGACTCGGAACTTGTCAATTTCGATGAACTTTTCAAATGGCAAACACATATCAACTTCAGAGTATCAAATTTGAATTTCCTGCAATTATTGTTTTTAAGTTATGTTTATAACTGATATACATACAGATCAACAGCTAAAAATTTGACTTTCGTATTCACGGCATCTCAAAACGTGATTTTATACGAAAAACGAGAGTGAGAAATCGAACTTCAAAAAATACTTTGTTTACAGTATGTGCATGAAAAATTAATTTTCCTTCCTGAGCAGTGTTCGTCGGCACAATAAAATGTAGCAAAACACTTCCATCAATTACATTGAACAGAAAAGAATGTTTCGCAAAATTTTGGGTAACCCTGTATATTGTATACAAACCATGTACACATCACGTTGTGTACTTAAAGTTAGTATTATATTCAAAACACATAACATAAAACAAAATTTTTGCATGTAAAAAAAAAAAAATATGGTCATTCCTTTTTGTTTGAGCAGCCTATAGATGTTACCCTGTATTTACCAGAGATTTCGCCCATGGACGTAATGTATTTGAATTATCTTGAATGACTCTGTACATGGACCCTTTGCTTAATCTCAACGAAAAGTTTAGTGAAGCATCTGTGTATGATACAAATATAAAACTCCAAGTTTGGTGTTCCTGATGCTATTTATTCTTGAGATATGGTGATAAAAGACACACAGACAAACCACTAAAAACATGATTTTCAGATTCAGGGGACTTCAAAACGTGTAAATATAACAAAATCTCTATTTCAAAAATTTGACCCTAAATGAATACTTTCTCTACCATATTAATGGGTAAGCGAAAGTAAAAATAACAAACGGTCTTTAAACAATTCTTGTCATCTCGTACATTGTAAAAGACAATAAATAAGACTAAAAATGAATTTTTGCTATTTTTTATGGGAAATTCCCAAAGATTAAACCAATAAATTTTAGTTTTCCTTAAGAAATAATAATAATACTAGTTCCAATAAATTAACAGAAAACTGCCCTTTTAATGAAAGGAAAAAAGAAACTTTCAAGGGCCTTTCATGGAATTATTGCTACTACCCAAGTCCCGTAATTTGAAATAATTCTTGTTTTTGTTTCCGTTTTACTTCTTTCCAACAATATTTCAAAAAAAAAAAAAAAAAAAATATGCGTATAATAAGTGGACCACTCTTTTCCATGTATTTCTAGGATACAATGGTCCATATCCTAGACACAAATTTAAAGAGAATCGAAATAAACAAATAAGAATTCAATTAAACAAGAAAACGTATTAAGTAAAACTAAATAATTAACAGGTAAAATCAACTAATGTTAAAATTTGGTAGTGAAATAAGGAAAGGCATATTTGAAATTTTATTCTAGAACAGACTTAGGGCTTTTTTACAATAGACAGTACCATGGACTATTTCGGGATTTTCAAGCTTCATAAATAAATTAACAATAATAATACCATTTTATATATTTATATATTTATTGTTAATATATATTATTCTTTATTCTTTTTTTACGTATCATATTTATGGCTTTTTGTACATTAATGATTAAAATTTTCTAACATTTGTTATTTATAAAAATTGCAATACATTTAATAAATTTATTATAATATTCATATATTTGTTGTTTTTGTTGATTATTTGTTATTATTTGTTATTATAATGTATATATTATTTATATGTTTGTTGTAATCATATACTATTATTTATTCTTTGATACTACTTTTATAATTTTCAGATGTATATCAATTTATATCGGAAGTTATACTTTTCAAATTCTTGTTATTTTCAAAATTTTTATAATGTAATAAATTTATTATAATATTCAGATATTTATTATTATTTTTTAATTAAGTATAGATATTAATAATTTACATTATATTTGTATACCTTGTTATAAATATGATATTCGATATTCGATATTTGTTAATTATATTGTTTACAGAGATTAACAATTTCAATTATATTCGTATAAGCAAATTTAACTAAAATAAACTATTATTTTTTAGACACATTGTAGGTTATTCCACAATGCTCCTTCTAGAAGCACAACAAACAACACAGTTAAATATATAAATGGAATTTCAATATGCAAATATTTTTGAGATATATGAAATAACAATATCTTATTGTTTTGAAAATATTTTTCAATATTTTAGTTAGCAATTTCCACTTGATATAAATTTGAAAACTTGTGATAAAATTAAAACATGGAAAAATCACATTGAGCGTTCAAAAAAAAGGGCATTTGCATAAAACGCATATTTTAATTTTCTCCATATGTTTTTGTACTTATACAACCAGTACCATGATATGCACCATACCAACTAAAAAAGCTACATATTATTCTACTTAATAGGGTCTGGTTGCACCAAGATTCATTCTGTTCTAGTCTTCTTTATATATAGTCAGAGTGTTTGAAAAAACCTTGCTTTCAGCTTTAATTTCTTAAACACAGATCTTAGACATTTGTGTAAAAGAAATGTACATAATTTTGCAAAATTGGTTTACATAGCTGTCAGTACTCCGTATTTTGAATACTTGGATATTTCCTTTGATATTTTTTTAAAAGTAAAATGTAACCCTATTTAATTAGAGAAAACTGCTTTTATAGAAACTTACAAAAGCTTCTGTAAAAAATTACCGGTATCCAAAATAAGAAGTACTTGGCAGTAATGAGTTAACAAAGGGGAATTTAATCTAAGGCAATTTCAAAATATTCAAATTTTTACTCGGCATATATATAAATATAGATATGCATCCATTAAATAGGAATTCCGCATATTCTAATAAAATCAAGTAGGAATTTTCAGATTTGCATTATTAAAAAAAACATCCAGACATGACACGACAAGAAGATTGGCGTACATCATTTTCATATGCCTCTACAGATGTTATCCGAATGATAAAACCACGGCTGCAGAATGCGCTTTAACGATTATACACAAATTACGAGAAAGAGCAATCAAAAATTAAGTAAATAAGCATATTCACTATTTAAGTTTTCCCTAATTCTGTAACAAGTTGCTTTAAACATATGTCCAATTCTTTTTATCCCAGTTTTATTTATTCCATAATTTGGCTTTGGCTATCTGACCCATTTTATTCACTAAATTTTTTTTCTACAGAAACAGTAAAGAAAGAAAAAAAACAATTACAAATATTAAATTCCGAGAAACTTTTATCTATTTTATAAAATTGTGCCCTTTTTTCATGCATCTTTGCAATTTGCTATGTATGTCTAAGACCAATATTTATGGAATTAAAGACAAGGATTTGATTACCCTGTCTATATTAAATAGATTAAATTTTGAATGGTATTCTCATTAAAAAAGGGTTAAAGAATAATATACTTTCAAAGTTTCAATTTTGCTTGCATCAAATGAATAATCATAATTTTAAAATTTACTGATCAAAATTAAATAATGCGTCAAAAAATACTTAATTTATTACAAATCTAAAAGACAATAAATAGATAAAAAAAAAGAAAAAAAAAAAAAAATATGCTCTAAAATTACATTAATTTCGCAGAAAGAAAATAGCGAGAACGAAAAAGAAATAAGTTCCTATAATTTCATAGATAACTTGAAACTTAAAAAATATTTAAACCTTTTTTTTTTTCTGGTACGAAAATTTTCAGACTGTGTCACTGGTTACTAGTACCATTGCCTGTTATTCAAATCTGTAGCATAATTGCCAATCGTTCCTACGTTTAGATATTAGAGCTTTTTTAATAGATATTTTCATCTAATTTGATCACAGTAAACTGCTACATAAGCTAATAAACTAATTCTACAAAAAATACCGGTATCCAAATACCGGAACGGTTAGCAGCTATGTTGTAAACAAAAGCTGGCATCACTTCAGATTATTTCTTGTCACTATTTCTGGAAAAAAAATTTTTGGCCTTACTTAATCACAGAAAATCTAGAAATAGTGGTATGAAATATTCTGGAATGTTGACAGCTCTGTAGACAGTAGAGGGCTAGTTTCTAGAGTATTCAAAATGTATATATATGAATATATATATATGAGATCAAATTTTAATGCCGAAACCTTTATCAAGAATTCGACTAAATTGGTTTCTATTGTAATATATACGTGCGATACGTATGCATTATTTATAAATATATCCAAAATTAAGCTTGCAGAAAATATGCATGCAGATTCTAATTAATGCATTTTGCAAAACCAAAAAGAAATGTACAGTTATCCAAAAGAAAAAATAACTATGATCAGATACATTCATTTAAAACAATACACATATAAGCATGCCTATATATTATATGGTGAAGCCTTATAAGCCAATATAAATTATGTATTCATCAAATTAAAATCCAGTGCAGATTAAAGAATGCTTTAAGAAATGACCATCTAATCAATAACATGTATATGATTTTTTATGTGGGTGTATATACGAGACAAAATTTTTAGACAAATCATGGAATGCATTTAATTTACTACACTTAAAATGGTAACGTATTTAAAGAAAAACGCTTTAAAATTGCCTAAAAGAGACATTAAACTTTCTTATTTATTTTTAATTTATAGTTTTTTTTTTTTTTTTTTTTTTTTTTTTTTTTAAGAAATATTAAAATTCAAATAATTTGAAGATATTGTAAATTAAAAGGCAGTAATTGGTCTGAGTTTTTTTGGCAATTTTATTTTGAATGAAATAATTTAAAATCATTTTGTTATACTTTGCATAATAAATCCCAGTTTATTCAAATTCTTTTATATGTGATAATCGAACTGAAATCAAACCGTTTACTATAAAATTACGATCGTGAAAATTTTGAAATTGTTGCTAAAACCAATGTATGCTATTTTATATAAGAGACACGTTGCAAATAGTCATAAAAATGATAAACTATATGATTAAGTTAGAAGAATTAACAAGTCATATAAATCTATATGCAGTAAATTTCTAAAAGTATTAGTACTAAAAATCGATTCTGATAGAGAACAGAATATACTTAATAATTTCTCAGTGCTTTAAATAGTACCTATAATATAGAAACTGTAACTTTTATGCCCAAGGGCACATTTCACAATTCACAATTCTTCTGATATCTTATTTTAATACCATAAGAAATTTCAAATATCCTACTGTTGTAATTTGTGTGAAATTTGTATTATTACTGATTCATTTTGCATTGTTCTTGTAAAAATATTGTTCGTAATGTTTAAGAGAAGTCGTTGACCCATTCCTAAATCTGACAACCTACAAGAGTCATTGAAATTAGAATATCACAGTTGAATATTTCTATATACAGTTGATTGTGCTCAACGAATCTGGGATAAATTTCAATCCAAATATATCGTAGAAAGAAGACTTATGTGCTTCAGTGTTAATCAAACTTATTTACTTGACATTAAAGAAGAATTTTAATCGACCTCGTCTTACAATTCTGATGAATATGTAGATATAACACATATCGTTTAAGAAGAAGAAGAAGACATCATTATGCCTAGCTGCCAACCCCCCCCCCCCCTTTTTTTTTTTTTTTTGCTACCAGAAATATTTTATAGAAATTTTTAGTAATCTTTTTATCAGTTTTCTTCAATTAATCATAATATTTCTTTTTTTTTTTCTTGTTACAAAGAAAGACTAGTGTTAAAAAAACCGTACAAGTTGGCACCTATAATTATGCTTCAGCCAACATTAAATTATGTTGGACATACAGCACGAAAATACATGCTACAGCGTTGTAAACACATTTTAATTCCCAGAGATAGCTCAGTTCAAAACGACCATTTTAGAGAATTTATCTTTCATGAGGTAAAATTTACGTTATTCAAGGAGCTACCATCTAGGTGTTACCAACCTAAGATGGTAGAAGGACATAGATCTAAGAAAGATGGAATCAAAGTTGTGTCTTGGTTCATTCTGCGTGGACATACTGATCTGCACGTGCTCCATGAAAGAACGATTAATTAGTCATAGTAAGTAATACTATTTGATCACATAGAAACCTTTGAAATCATAGTCACTGCGACATCTTGTTGGTAAATATCTTGATAATCAAAGTTTATAGTAAATGTGATGGCAGTCTGGAATGCTGAATATCCTTACCATTGTATATCTTTGCGATTGACTTGCAGACAATCACTTACTTTTAGTGTTTTCAAGGTGGTTAAATGAGATTAAATTATTTCCTTCTGTGTTACTTTATGTTTTTGTTTTTTTACTTCTGTGTCTCACAAGGTAAAAATTCAATTCTACAAAAATTACAGATAAGGGATGACACATACCTGATTAAATTTATTCATTAAATTTTTCCCCTAATTTATTTGTGACTTAGGCTTAGCATTAAAATTATGTAAAAATAAAGTAATGCCTTAATTCACAATTGATTAAAATTTTATATTTCTATCCATATTTTTATAAAGGTACATGTAACAATTTGTGCCTTAAAATATTGACATGCCTTTAATTTCAATGTGTGAATTATAATTTTGTTTTTACCTTTTTTTTTTCTTTTTTTTTCTTTTTTCTTTTTTTTCTAATTTAAATAATTTTAAAAGTTGCAACTTATTGCACTCGGTGTAGTAAGTCATTAACATTTTACAAAGTACTGCATTTTACAAAGTACAGCAGTTAAATCGAGAGTAACAGATGTTAATTAAAACGTCAAATTTCGTAAAACTTTTCTGAAAACAAACCGCACATAGAAAATTATTATTTTTGTAATGTATAGCTATATAAAAAAAAGTGTATGTATTAAATCAGTGATGCAATTTTAAATTTTTGCGATTACAAAATTATAGTTTCTATTTTTGTTAAGTAAGAAAATACCATCTTTGACAGTTATATATGTTTTGTCTTTATTAGGATTGATATAAATAAAAGATGAAAATATTTTTTACTAATAAATTTTTAGTTTAGAAATTTCTATTATTAAAAACGATTTCAATTATGGTAAAACTCGTAAAATTTCGACTGCATGAAATCATTTTTTTGACATGTATAAATGCATTACAAAAATATGGACTTATTACGAACTCTAAAAGAAATGAAATTTTCTTTAGCACTACATACATTCGTTATTGATTTCATTTGTATATTATAATTATAAAAATATAGCTAATGAACAAGACATCAGTTACATTATGTATATCTCACATTATACATGACAAGAAATATTAAGAAAACATTTAGTTAAGTCAAATCTCAGTACAACGAAATGCATTTAATTATTTTCAGTATCTTTAGACAGAATGACATGAAATTTTTTGGTACAGTGAATTGATTATTTTGAACTAATTGAATCTTTTGGAAAGGAATCTGACTATATTTTACTTGTAAGATAGATATTGTACACTGCAAAAAAAAAAAAAAAAAATAAATCTGTAAAAGTACAGGAAAAATCTGGCAGCTGGGGTGCCAGTATTTCTCCGTAGTTTAAAACCGCAAAATTGTATCACTGACATATATTTTACGCAGAAATCCTGTAAATCAAACAGGTTTTTTGTTAAAAGTAAAGTTTTTCTTCAGAATAATTGACGGAGAAATACTGACACCCCAGCTGCCAGATTTTTCCTATACTTTTAACAGTTTTTTTTTTTTACAGTGTACTTGCGATCGTTTTTTTTTTTTTTTTTTTTTTTTTTTCGTAATAAATAAATTAACATTGGCCAAATAATTCAATCCATAGTAATTTGAGAAAACGGAAATAATTTTGGATTATTCTATAACGTAAGTGAATTTCAGTGTAAGCGACAACTACAAAGATATTTTATATTTGGAAGTTCGGAGAAAATTATTAACATTTGATAGACACACATCGCGCCGTGTGTATTAAACACACTCTGATATCGTCACTGAAACTAACAGCTGGGACAAAGTGACAAGCGCAAGTCAATTAGCTTCTATCCTAATGGGACCCACACTGAAGATCTCTAGACAATTCTCTCGAACAAACGTTATGATTTCTGAATACTAGAGTAGAAATTCCGGAATAGTAATGAACACTTTCAAGGATGCTGTTGCAGTCAAATCAAAATTGGTCTATAGAAGTCAAGTTTATCTTCTAAAAGCTTCTGACAGGGACTAGATTTTCAAGTCAGTTCTCAAGAGTTAGTTTATCTATCTTGCGTACATTTTAATTGTCATATGGAGTTTGTATCACAGAAAAGGAATATATATATGCTAATAAATATTTGACAATAGTATGTATAGAGATAGTAGAAAATAGATTTATCATAATCTAAATTCTTTATTAGAAAATTTTATAATTATGCATCATAAAATTATACACATGTGTGTAATTCTCATTTCAAATCCAATTTTTTCGAGCATATGCTTGATGTATGCACAAATCTGTACATTTTGTAGGACTTATCTGTCGAAGTAACTAAATTACTTTTATTTATGCATATATTTCGGCATCTGTATTGAAATATCATATCCATCCATGTTTGTACGTTAGTATTTACAGTACTGCTTTTAGATATATATATATATGTGTGTGTGTGTTTGTTTATATACATGCATGCATATATGTAATTTATTTTTGTCCTTTTTTAAAAGATGTATATAACAGTGAACCATTTACAAATATCAATTTGTAAGATGCCTTGTCTGGACAGTGAACCAAATACTTTTTTTTTCTTCTTCTTTTATTCATTAACTTAATTTTCTTTCTCATAAAATAAAATGCTTCAAATACGCCATTC